>JBBMFX010000080.1:6298426-6314338 GCA_037832545.1 Rhabdalestes septentrionalis | reverse complement strand
TGAGAGGGAAAACTAGATTGAGAAGGGAGCCTGGATGGAGGGAAAGAGTGGGCTGGAAAACCGGAATTTTTGGCGCTGTTGTGAACGGATGGACTGCTGGAAACAGGTGGAGTGACGAGAACGCGAGAACCGCAGAAAGTCAGAGGTTTAGAGGGTGGTAGATAAACAGAGAGAGGGTATGAACGAGAACCGGTTAAAGAGGAATAATCAGAGGACGACAGAGAACCGTTGGGATCTAATAATATGGACGGAGACAGCGCAGGGGTTAGAGATAGGGAACCAGGCTGAGAGAGAGTGTCGGTGACGCTTTCTGGCAGGCTGGGACTAGAGAAATCGCGGAAGAAGAGTTCTATTTGCCGGCTGAGTGCAATTAGGTGAGATGAGAGAAAGGAAGATGAGGAGATGAAGACACGAAGGAGAGGAGACGGGAGTTAATGAGTTAATGGGAACGTGCCAAGCAACGTTCCAGGGTCCCTTAAATAGTCCATTAATTATCTCCTCCGTTTCAGCTGCGTCCTCCCTTTAGTCCTGCAGCGCCCCCCAGTGGTCGCTGCTAGACACGTGACATTTTTTTCTTACGATTCTTAAGTAGCCATTCAGAAGATTGCTACATAACATTGATATAACTTTGGAATAAGGTTACTTACTAAGACAACCATGCTATCTAATGCAGACATAAGCAAGCCATTGTAGATCAGATATACTGATATGACTACAGTGCGTATGTTTTGGCACAATATAAATTATGGTTTTAAAACCTCAATATATCTATCATGACAGATACCTGTAAAAACAGTTAAAACAGCTGACTTACCAGGTCATGACAGCTTATGTCATAGTTATACCAACCTTATGCAGTAAGGTTTCATTAAAATCAGTGATGATTTGAGAGAACTGTTTCAAGCTGCTCAGTCTGGATTTCAATTAGGTGTTGTGTAAAATATCACTACAAAGTAACAACAAAAGCCACATGCAAATGGCGTGTGTCAGGATTCAAGTAAATATGTTACTAGTCATCCACTGGAAGGTAGAAAATGAGACTAAATAATCTAACTCTTGGCTCAACCTGTGTTGAGTCATTGCATAATCCAAAATCAGCTTGATTATGAAGTTTCCTAGAATGAGGTCCAGATTTAGCGTTTGCTTGTTTAAAAACGTGTGTAAACTTGACGAAATGTGTAAACATGTTTTACTGAGTATGCAATTTTTGGCATCCTTACCAACAGGTGCAAAAAGTCAATGCAAAAAGATGAATTAAGCAATGTTGTATGTTGCAAACATGGACGTCTTGCCAAAGCTGTCAGCTTAAAAACTGCCAGATGTATGGGACATGGGAAAAATGTTGAAAATACAAAGAACTGTCCCAGACTAGAGCTTCACAAAATTTTCATAATGGGAGGTAGTTTTTTTCCGAAAAAAAAAACAAGCAAAAAAAACCCAGCAGCATATATCTTATAAAGTGATATAAGACATTGATTTGTCAAAAAGTATCAGCCTACATTTGCTCGATATTACAATCCTTTCTAAATTCTTAAGGACCCTCCTGGAATTGAAAAGGACTAAACCAATAATATACTTTATTTATTCTGTATTTAGAGGTAATCATTTTCAGGTCTTACTTTCAGTATGAACACAATAGGAAACTTCTTATTAATATTCTGCTGAAAATCCTTATTGTTGGCTTGTTGGCTCCTTGTTGTCAGCTGGATTACTGAAGGCGGCTCTGGGCGGCTCTGATCACTGCTGCTTTCAACATAACAAGCACGGCAGCTTCACCGGGAAGTGACAAACAAGAATTTCATATATACTTATATTTGCATCTAGTTCACAGCAAGGGGAAAGAAACAGGCTCATGTATGCATCATTATTCACATGACACTCATTATCTGAGTTTCCACGTGATCATGCTTGGAAGTGGCAAGTAGGAAATAACTATATAGGGCTACAGGGAGCAGCCGAGAGACAGAAACAGATCACTTCACATTCCTTCATTTAACTGCTTTTGTGAAAAAAGCAAAAAATTAAAAAGAAATTATGCTGATCCAGCTTCCCAAAACACTCATCACTTGGAATGTGTCTGCTACTTAATGCTAAATTGTGCACAGTTTGTTTTATCACTCCTCTTTATACAGTAGATTTTGTCAGGTTATTCACTACAGGTCTGAATTACATTTACTGCATATCATCAAATCAGCATTTTAAAATGAAGCTGGCGCTGATTGTATTTGCTTGTAAGTTGTAATAAATCTTCATCTTTGTCATGTTATTTCATGTTAGTTTGCGGTCTCAGTTGTTTGCAGATTTTTTCTTATAACCTCACTAGTAATTGTATGCACCACCACAAATTCATGGAATCCTCCACAATTTGTTTGTAAATTTTTTATGCATTGTATTGCAATTTTTTTAAAGAAAAATAGAATTTACTTACGCTGTAACATTTGTTGTTGTTAATTCAACTCAAATTCCAATTAAAATATAGCTGTATAAAATTGTTGAAGTGTTGAATGAAAACAAAGCAAACATGAAATATGAAAATGTGCCTTGGAATGGTAAAATGTTCCTGTACTCAGAGGTGAGTGGTTGTCAAATAGATAATAGGTTGCTGTTGATTGGCTGCTAACCTATGACACATTTCTGGCAGATGCAGTGTGTTTCTCTTGAGGTTACTTTTAAGGCTAATATATAAAGCTGAGTTTAAAATGAAATTAAGGTGTTTTGGGAGCATATTTGAGTGCATATTTAGGGTTTAGACAATAAAAATAGACATTTATGGGGTTTGTCACAAATTCGTGGTTTTTCAAAATTCGCTGTTGCCCTTGAAACGTAACCCACACAAATTGCTAGGGGTTTATATTGTTACATTGGCTATGTAAAAATGTGGGTTACCACTAGAGTTCACTCGTAGTTCATTTTAGGTTGAGTTTAGCTCCCTGGTCACACCGATTTCTTATCAGGTGATTAAAGTGATCAGCTGCCGGTGTGATCAGGGATTTTTGGGTCTATGTTGGGATTGGGGATTTCTTATTTTCAGTTTATATTTAAGTTGAATTGGGATGGACAGGGGTTTTCGGTCCACCGTTGCATTAATCCTGTATCACAGTTTTCTGTTTTGTGTCGTCAGGTCCACGAGTCAGTTTTCTGTTGGTTTATTGAAAAATAAATAAACACTAAAGATAGACAGAAACCTGTCTTCTTGGGGCAAAAGGGGACAGAAACAACTTATATGACATACCTTATGACATGTATACGCCACGGATATGTCAGTGTTATATATCACATACTGAATTATTTTCATCTGCCTTTGGCATCATCTGTGCTTTTATCCGTTGTAATTTCAGTTATTTGAGATCTTAGTCAATCAGGTCTAAGATCTTAAACAAATTGATGGATAGCATTGACATTCATAACTTGTTAGCTGCTTAAGCTTTGATAGATACTAAACTTATCTGCATTTTAAATGTCATTGTAATCTACCAAAATGGACAAACAAAAAACAAGAACACTTTACTGAAGGGTAACATTATTAAGGCTTCACAAAATAAACCTAAGGTATATTTCAGCAATTGTCCACTTTCTGGGGGAAAACTGACAAAAAAACTTAGGCTTATGTCTGTTGTCACTAAAGACTTATAGGTTTCATGTAGCTTTATGATTGATTCCAGTTAACATTCATCATGCCTTGTCATATAGTGTCAAACACCACAGAAAGTGCAAGGCAGGTAATAAATTAACATCGTAACATGCTTTGAACCAAGAACATTGTGATTTAGAAACTATACTCATCTGGCTCCTTGCAAATATCAGCACTTTAATTTTTTAACTCTTTATTTATTCTATTATTCCTGTAAAGCACATTGAATGACCACCTTCTTTGTGATAATGGGATATTTATATTAACTTGACTTGGTTGAACAATGCTAAAAATCTGTTAGCTTTCACTGCTTAGTCGTTAATCTATCTTCTCATTACTCTGTTGCAAAGCTAAAGAACCAACCAAGTGTTTGCTGTATGTAGCACCATGGTCCCAGAAGAGTGTAGTGATAATGTTAACATCTCATACACCCCCACAACCTCCAGCCCCCTGTCGTACACCCTCAATTTCCTTCTGCCCCCAAAAGTTGTTCCATCACAGGGAAATGCATGAAGGAAGCGAGATGAATCAATTACAGCGAGGCATGCGGCACATCAAAAGGAGAGGGGGAACTCTACCTTAATGTAAAAGAGTCATGTGGGGTAACAGGACTTATTCTTTGACAAAAAAAAAAAACACTCCAACAACCTGTGGGATGTTTATTAGCCATTTCATAGTCTTTCTGTGCCCTTATCTTGCTCTGCCACAATGGCAGATTGTAGACGGGGGTGCAGGACGGGCAGCTGAGGGCTCGAAGGGGTAGGCTGGGGGCGGATTAGTTAATTAAACCATGTTCACAGAGCCCATCTGAAAAAGCCTCTGGGCTAATCTTAAGTTTGAAACCTTTTAAGGACCATACGAGGAACATTTTCCCTGTGGCAACATGCCTTTGCAGCTATTTAGCATTGCTTGGGGTCCGTGTTCCACTCTGGTTATGCTTGTCAGTCACAGCCTGTTGAATGCAAAGCCTCACACCAGACAGAGATTCGAAATGTTCCTCTTTTCTGTCAGTGCTGCTTTGGCCTTCAACTACGTGTCTCGTTTTAACACATCATTGTCCTGCATGAAAACTGGGGAGAAAAGCTGAGCTATGAGCTCAGTTTTATTATTTCTTCTTGTGTTATTTTGAGCTTTGTGCAGAATGTCATAAGTTTTGTTAGTTATTTTAAAGTCTGTGCTTTAAAAGAATTTATTAATATTGTCCTTCAGATGAAAATGAAAGGTAAGTATTTCCAAGACAGTGGCTAGTGAGAGGAAGCATGTCTCTGGTATTTCTAATAAAGTGGCCAGTGAGTGGAAGCTATAGGTTGGTGTTTCCAATAAAGTGGCCAGTGACAACATGTGTTACAATGGCAATGTCTTTTCAAGGTGAAAGCCATGACATGACACCGGTGATGGAATCAATTAACATGTGAAGTTGATCAAAATAAATGTATCTTATACATCTAAATATTAATCAAAAGAAAATATTTAATGTCACTATGCTTAACAATGCAGGCAAAAGTGTAACCAAGTGTAACCAAGTGTATCTTGATGACTACACCCAGTACCGACAAATCAGATGATGCCTTCTTCTCTTCAGGTTGTCAGCTCAACACTACTGGACTTCTTTGGAGCAGAACCACAAATTCTATTCTGGATGTATTTGTCTTCATGGCAAACTATTTTTGGTTGTTTTCTCAAAAAATACTTTCCCATAACTTAAAAAAGGATTATTCAGGTTATGTGTTGACCTACTGTATATGGACAAAATTATTGGGATGCCTGACAATGACACCAACATGGATTTTTATGACATTGCATTTAAATGCATAGAATTTATTATGAGGTTGGTCCCCACATTGCAACGATGACAGCTTCCACTCTTCTTGAAAGGCTTTCCACAAGATTTTGGTGTTTCTGTGGGAGCAAATTCTATACAGCATTTATGAGGTCAGACACTGATGTTGGAACCAGAAGACCTGGGTTGCAATCTCAGTTCCGGTTAATCTCAAAGGTGCTGGATGGGGTTGAAGTCAGGGTTCTGTCAAGTTCTTCCATATCAACTCATCCAACCACTTCTTTATGGTCCTTTCTTGTGCACTAGCATGGCATTGTCCAAAATGTCTTGCTCTGCTGAAGAATTAAGACTGCTCTTCACTGGACTACATCTGAATTCAATACTTTTTGTCCATATACTGTATGGTCTCCTGCCTGCACTCAAAATTGTGGTCTTATTTAAAGGTCTGAATCTATAATGTCTACTCAGCTTCTCCACCTGTTTCTGTGAGCTATAAGGCAGTAGCAATTAGTGGAAGTTCATGGTAGAAATGTATAATAAAGAACCCAGTAAATGAAATATATGGCAAGAGATTCTAATAAAGGGAGATGAATGTATTATGTATTTGTTCCTAATGAAGTGTTTCCAGTGAAATGGCCAGTCAGGAAAAGGATAAAGTTACATTTTACACCATATTACATTTTACACTGCATTAAGACTGGATTAAAACGAAACAGGTGCAAACATCTTTAGTTTCTCCACTTGTGTCTTTGAGTAAAAAAGAGAAAACTGAATTACCCCATGTTATTGCCAGGATAAAAACAGCTTTTAGGGCTTCAAGGACCCCCTACTTTTTCCCAGCAAAAACAGGATGAGAGATTTTGTAAGGGAACGCTTTCTGGCCAGGAACACCTGTTGTGTTGATGAAAATATGAAGGGTTTTCATCTGTAACGAGACAGAGAACTCCCAGTGTTCTCTCAGTTTGGAGTGGTGTCATTTGAAGTATCTGGTGGTTAATAGTATTTCCATCATGTGCAGGAGATGAGCTGTGTCAGAAGAGAAATAGATGTAGCATTAGTACTGTAAAGGTGATCTAAATGAGCTGGGCAACTCCACACGGCGCTGCTGTCTGGGTTCCTCTTAACACAGCATGAGAACTCCATGCAGTGTCGATTTGTCTGAGGATCAGACTTCCGCATGCAAAGAACTGTATACTGTACTTACGGAGGAAACTGCTCCCCTGTAGCTCCAACTTACTTAATCTGATGATACACAGTTTTCATGGACCATCATTTTATCCCTATATAATGATCAGTAAGGGAACAAATAAGGAAAGTGTTTCTAATGAAATGGCTAGTTTTTTGGAAGTGCAAGGCAGGTAATAGAAATATATAAAAATTGTTTCTGGTAAGGTGGCCAGTGGTTGGAGTACAGTAACAGTGTGTTTCTAATAAAATGTAATGTAAAATGTGAATGTAAGAGTAAAGTATGTGTTTTTAATAAAGTTGCCACTGAGTGGAAATAAAATTCTGGTTGTAAGAACCTGGAATGGATTGAATCCAACCTGTCCACTCATTCTAGACAACCACTCCAGAGTTCCTGAAAGTCATGTGGCTTCCAGATCAAGTTAACCTTAGTATTAATCTCTCTCCCAACATCAACAGACCATTGTGTTCCAGGTAAATCTGTGTGAAACTATGTCTTTACTATCAGACCAAGCACTTCCTTTCTTACGTCTAACCGTGTACCAGCCCTTGCCTGGTATTTTTTATTTGTATTTCTTAGCTTCTGACTGTCTTGCGGTTACAAGTTGTTTTGCCTATACTCTGAAATAAACTTCAGATACTGCTGTGAATGCCTCACTGACTGCTTTTGCTGATCTTGTTCATCTGTATCAATAAATAAGTCCAATTGGAGCACTTCATTTGGCTTTATGTTTGTAATTGAAGTATGAGGCATGTGTTTCTAATAAACTTTTGTTGTGTTCTATGTTGCAACAATGGTCCAGGAGGATGATATTTCGTCCCACTGTGTATTAAATATATATGACTGGGATGACAATAAAGCTTGACTTGAAGTGGCCAGTGTGTGAAAGTATAAGGTTGTTTTTTTTTTTAATATAGCCATCGAGTGGAAGCACAAGGCCTGTGTTTCTAAAGAAGTGGAAATTAAAGGTTGGGTTTTCTAATAAATATTCAAGTTGGACTAGTTTTACAAAAGGATATACAGTAATGTAATCTAAATGGGGATCTGACATATGGGGTCAGTTTAAACTTGAAAAAACCATCTGTGAAATGTAATCGATTACACCTGGTAACAAAGAGGGCTCATTTATTAGATGCAAAAAGACAACGATCGTAAATGAAGCCGACATTTTGCTGTTTATTTCCACACTAATTCTGAGCTTCTATCTGTATTATACCCCATATTCTTGATTAATATCTTGTGCATCTTAATTTATGGTCACAGTTATTGCCTGCTCAACTCCAGACTTGACCTCTCTCTGTTGGGGTTTTGTACATGGATTTGTTTGTGTTTACACTGTCTGTGCACTCTGCTGCTATGGACCATGGCTTTGATTCATGGAAAGTACCTGCTTCTGGAACTCATATGTTTCAAGGATGACCCACTACATCAATCTAACAGTAAACAGTAAACGGAACAGCACTTCATTGAATACAGCAATATAGGACCAGCGCATCATCAGCAGTGGCCTTCAAACAATGCTAGGAGAGGAAACCTTGATTAAATGCCATGCATAAGCACAGGAGATTAAAACAGACAAAATGGGACAGACCAAAACCACTGTAAACCACTGTCTACGATAAACTGTTTCAGACCAAACTCACTTTAAACCTACTCAGCTCACATCCCAAACAATGAGATTTGATGTAATTACCAACATTGGACCTCAGCAGAAATTCAGAAGAAATGAGATACATTGAGTAATTAGTGAGAACAGTTAGGTCAAGAACATTCATTCATCCATTATTAGAGCTTTGAATCATGGGGAGTGTTGGAGCCTAGCCCAGTGTTAATAGGGCTAAAGTTGAAAAAAAAACAAAAAAAACAACTCACTGAAAAGGTCGGCAGAAGACTGCAGAGGAAACACAAACAAACAGACACACCTACGGGCAATTACGGACTCCAATTTCTGATGATATCTTTGATCTGTGGATGAAAAGATGAGCTCTGGGTGAAAGCCTAAGGAGAAAGTAGACCCTGGGAACTAATACATTCTTGCTAAAAAGCAACAGTTCCAACATACACTGTGTTTGTAGAGGTTAGTAAATCAGCAATTAACTGCTTGTTACTAACCTGTAGTACTATTAGATCATTTAAAAAAATTGTCTGCTAAAGCTGGTTTTATTACAAGTGAATAATGGCAGCAAACAACAAACATTAATTCACCTCCAAAAGTGCTTTGAAAACTAATTTTGTTTGGTCAGAAGGCTTAACATATTAATATCGAAATATTGTTCGCTTGAAAAATGTATCGCTTCACTGATTCACATTTAGCTAGTTTTTAGTACAAAGCATTTTCAAAGTATTTTCTTATGTTGCTCTTGTCTCTCTGTCTGTGTGTCTGTTATAAGCAAGTCATGTCAGCTCTGCTGTGCATAAGCAACTTAAGCAAATGTTTTCTGATTTTGGATTTGGCTTTTATACAGTGCCTTGTAGAAGTATTCACCCCTACTTAGCAATCTCTCTTATTCCCTTACAAACTAGAATGTAAAATGAATTTTAGGGGGGGCTGTATCTTTTAAGAGACCAACAATGCAAATATTTTTTTTTGTTTATCATGAAAAAAACAAGAAATAAGTAAAAAAAATTATAAAAAAAACATAATCAGTCATTCGGACAGCCACCGTTTGCAGCAATTACAGCAACAAGTCTCTTCGTGTACATCTCCACAAGCTTGGCACATCTAGACACTAATATATTTGTCCATTCTTCAAGGCAAAACTGCTCCAGCTTCTTCAAATTTGATGGATGTCGCTTGTTTACAGTGGTCCTTATATCATCCCAGAGATTCTCAATTCGATTGAGATCTGGACTTTGACTGGGCCATTCCAGGACATTTACCTGTTTCTCTTTAAACCACTGGAGTGTTGCTTTAGCAGTGTGTTTAGGGTTGTTATTCTTCTGGAAGGTGAACACCGGTCCTAGTCCCAAATCTCTGGAAGACTCAGATTTCCCTCAAGAATTTCTTGATATTTTGTGCCATCCATCTTTCCTTCAGTTCTGACCAGTTTCCCTGTCCCTGTTGATAAAAAGCATCCCTACCGCATGATGCTTTAGGGACGGTGTTCTCAGCATGATGAGAGGTGTTAGGATTGTGCCAAGCATAGTGTTGTCCTTGATGGACAAAAGGTTATATTTTTGTCTCATCTGACCACAGCACATTCTTCCACATGTTTGAGGAGTCTCCGATTCACTTTCTGGCCAATTACAAATGGTCTGCCTTATTTGCTTTGCCACACTTCCTTCTCTGTGCAGTGTGGGGCTGATGGTGGTCCTATGGACAGAAACTCCCATCTCTGCAGTAGAGCCTCCCGTCTTCTTCTTCAGGGTTATCTCTAGCCTCTTGTTTGCTCTGCTCTGATTAAGGCCCTCCTTTCCCGGTCTATGAGTTTGGGTGGACAACCCTTTCTTGGCAGGTTTGCTATGTTGCCATTATCTTTCCATTTTCTAATAATGGGTTTAATGGTGCTCCTTGGGATGTTCAGGGTTTGTGATATATTGTATTACCTAACCCTGATCTGTACTTCTCACAACTTGGTCTCTAACCTGTGTAGAGAGTTTCTTGTCTTCATGCTGTCACTTGCTTGATGGGAGCCAGTGCTAACTCTGGGAGCTTTAAGAACAAGTGCATATATACTGAGATCATTTGACACTTAAATTGACAACAGGTGTTTCTTACCTTATAAGGTAGTGGTTATGGTTTCAAAGTAAAGGGCATTACAACATTTTTAGATTATGTTGCTTGGATGTGTGGGAGAATGAGTAGGAACATAAACCTACTAATTGGTTTATATTTGTTGGCTGCCGACTCTGTAGGCAAGAATCAGTGACTTCATTAAATTCGGGCAATCATGGTTAGCCAATGTAGGTCAATCACCAATGGGGAGATATGAGACCTTTTTGGTTGGTTGAAGATCTTGCGGTAAGGGTCTTACCATGGAGGCTGATAGACAGACAAGGAGGTCATTACAGTATTCAAGATGAGAGATAGCCACGGCTAAAACAGGAGTTGGTATACTATGTCAGGTGAGGCAAGATTTTTCAGAATTTGATTAAGGAGAAGGGACATGACTGACAGACAGATGTTCTCAGAGAAGGAGAGCTGGTCGTCAATCATGGCACCCAGGTTTCTCACCATCCAGCCAACCATGGGATGAGGTATTAAGAGGCAATTTCTATATTAACATTTTGATGGACAGAAGGTTTGACTGGAAATTTCAGAAAATCTGAAGAGGCAAGATTTAGCTGTAGGTGTTGATCCACATGGTCATGTCTGATAGAGAAGCTGAGATGCGCGCTGATAAGATTTGGAAATGTCTTGCAGTGTATCATCAGCATTGCAGTGATAAGAGAAGCCATGAGAGAGGATAATTGAGCCCAAGGAGGCGATGTAAATTGCAAAGTGCAGGAACTCTGCTACTGAGACTTGAGGGACTCTGGGCAGCTGATGGGATGGATGTGTTCGACCCAACCATCATACCTTAAGTGAGTGCCCAGAGAGGTAAGATTTGAACCAATAATGAGCTCTGCCAGAGAGGCTCTTGTTTGAGAATATGGAAAGAAGGAAGTTGTGATCAGCTGTACTGAAGGCTGCTGACAGACCCAGAAGAATAATTATTGGCTCATTTTAAAGCTTCAGTCACTGATAGCAGGGCTGTTTCAGTGGAATGGCTGGTCAAGCACCAGACCGGTTCGGATCAAGGAGTTTATTGCAAGAGAGGAATTCTGAGACCTGTTTGAAGTCTGCCCTTTCCATGATTTTAGATGAGAATGGAAGCTACAAGATCGGCTGATAATTCTCAACTTGAGAGGGGTTGAGGGAGGCTGTTTTGGGCAGAGGTAAGAGAGGCATTAACCTCATACATAATAATGGGCGTGATAGTTAAAGAGAACTCTTGGAAGAGCCATATAAGCAGAAGCTGATATGTAAGGAGAGAGGTACAAGTCAGAATTTTGGAGAACTGAGTTATATATACACAGTAACTAGGACCTAACTAAGTAACTGAGTTATTTAGGAAGTGTTGAAACTGCAAAATGTTCCATCAAGGTTTTAGTTTATAGTTTAAAGCCTCAGTTGTATTGAAAATCATAAACTAGACCCTCTCCAGCCAATCAGTTTTACATCCCATAGCATATTGTGTTTCCTATTGAGCTTTTATTAGACTTATTAAGACTTTATATGTTATGTTGCTCTTGTCTCTGTGTCTCTTTATATTTTGAACCATGCTTGGAAGTATTTGGGTTGATGATAAGTTCAGGACTGGCAGTTAGAGCTGAGATAAGAGTAGATATTGAAAGTGCAAATACTATACACTAGTGGTCAAACGTTTTAGAACACCCCAATTTTTCTATTTTGTTGTATTGAACTTCAAGCGGTTCAATGTCTCATTGCTCATCCTGCAGGACATTCTTCCGAACTATGTTGCAGAAGTCTCCATAAACGTTTATTTGTCACGTGCACAGTCATACAAGTACAACTTACAGTGAAACGTTTTCTCTGCATTTAAGCCATTCACTAAGTGAAGCCTGTGAGGTGCCCGTGGAGCAGTGTGTGTGTGTGTGTGTGTGTGTGGGGGGGGGGGAGGGGGGGGGGTGCTGATTGCAGGGCCAACACCCCCCCCCTTCCTAATCACAGGGCCAACACCCTAATCTCTAGGCCATCCTTCCGTCCAGTTCAAGCAGCTCGATGGGGTTTTAGTCTGGAGAATTCTGGCCTCTCCATGTTTTCCAGCTTTCCATCTTGTTCTGATTTCTGATGTAGTTCTGGCAGAGCTTGTTTTGGGTCACTATCTTGCTGTAGGACGAACCTGACCAATCAGGCACATAGCAGAGGTCCTGCATGGAGCTACAGAATTATTTCCCACTTCTGGTAACCTTACCATTTTTAAACCTGTAACAGTTCAGCTCTGTCCTTTGTACCATTTCATCATATTCATTGGACTTGAATGGACATGAGGCTTGAAACTCTGGAGTGTTCTAAAACTTATGGCCGGTTGTGTATATTTAGCTGAATGCAAAGAAAGCAAGTACAAACCATCTCTGGAGGGCGACCCACATTGAATGCTACCACCTTTAGTTGTGTTTATCTAACAGTAGCTACGTCCAGAAGAATGCATTTTTGATCATAATTTGGAAAGGTCATTAACCTCCTAATTTTTCTGGACAAATATTTGGTGGGAATGAAGGAATGTCCTTTCTGGCGTGTATTTCATGCTCCCCCTTTCCATCCTTTCAGCATGTCCCTTGTTTTTTTACTTACCACAGAACAGCGTAGCTCTCAGGACCTTGGCTAGTAATGGGGTTGCCAGGTCCTCATCCCTCCTTGGAAAGGGACAGACTTGACAGCCGCCCCTTGATTCATAACAGACCATGCGACTATTGGCAGTCAGCTCCAGGGATGGAGCCTCCGTCACTGTCCCTTCGCGCCATTCACCACCCTTCCCAACACCCCCACCCCCCCCTTTCTCCTCCAGTGCCAGTCGGATGAAATGTGAAGTGACAAGGCAGTGGCGTCTATGGTCGGCTGTTAATATAATCCATTGCTGTCGCCGACACATCCTTCAGTGACATCCTCCTGCATTGTCTGGGAAATAAGATAGCATTCTGAAGAAGGAGGGGCGGGAAAAAAAAAGAATCCAATTCATGGCCTAAAGCGCTGACGCTAAAAGATTGCGTAGCATGGATGGTGCAGAGTTTATTACTTCAAGCATATTTCTACTGGGGAAATGTGCCCACGGTGTAAATGGAGGACAGATGTGCAGCATACATGGGAAAATATGCATTTGTGAATTTTTGCAAAGGAGCACAATGTATGTTGGGCAGAAAAAGTTCCTGAGCAAGGATCAGGAGCAAAGTGCAGACGTCTTGTTGGCAATATTTTTTAATACAGTGGGTCCAATCGAACATAAAATTATCGTCCTTATCCCAAAAGTATAACGGTGGACCTTTTTAACTTAATAAGATGAAAATGTCAATGTGACACCTGACATACAAGCTGTTATAAAAGAATACATTTGCTATCAGCTCTCTTTATTCCCAATCATTTTCTGGTGATCTGCCCCATGCGTCTTTTTTGGTTGGAAGGTGATTTGTTACCTAAAATAAAACCAGTAAGTTACCTGCTCTACCTACCTATATAGCCACCCACCCACCATTCACACAGTTCAAAACAACCAGCTACTCTTTGCACTGTGTAAATCTTTCTTGATGAGCAAACCAGTTTCAAAATAAGTTTAGAAAAAATAATTGCTGAATTAACGTCAATTAAACAGGGATCCTGAGTGGTTTATATAAAATAAACATTATCTCCTTATTTTGCTTTGGGTTTCAGAGATGATGAGTTTGGCCATTCCATTGTTGGCTTCATAAGTGTAATATCAGAAGTACCATAGTGAAGAAGACCATTTTGGAGAGCAGTCATGATGTGGCTAATTATGCAAATCATAAGAAAACCTAGGGCCTTGACCTTTGTGCCCTTTGATAGAAATATTACACTCTAGTTGTGAAATGATGGGATCCTACTGGTTTAAAAGCATCTTAAAAGAAGGTTAAGAGAGGACCTTAATGAGAAGGCCTCTAATAAAATGTGATAAAATTCAGACGTGAAAGTAAGATCTTCACTCAATAATCAATTATCTCAGGGTTAATTCAAGCATGTTAATGCGACAGCAGATCACTCTACATAATTTTCTGAAGGGTGGGGTCATTGAAAGATATTTATTCATTAATTTGATCTTTTTATTTTTGCCACAAATGGCCACTCGAGAATAAGAACCGGTAATTGATTGAATTAAAAAAAGTGCCCTTGACACAAATATTACAAAAAGAAGAGTGCACCCCTGCAGTTTAAAAGCAGGGCCATTATTGTGTTATTTTAACTTGTATTACATTATAACAGAGGCATTCTGGTGCACGTTTGCTGGAAAATAAAATGTTATTTTTCAGCCGGATTGACTGTTTAATAGTAATAAGTTGTTGACTGGAAAAGCCTAATTACCATATTCAGAGATGGGCTAAAGTCCAATTTTGTTCCAAAGTATGTTGGCACAAACTCAAGGAAACAAACTGTCGGGAAATGAGGCATCAGTTCATTTTTTGCTGTGACTGATAATAAAAGTCATTTCATTATTAAATTCATGATATGTATTGGTCTCTCATGAGTTTCGAGTCAGCTTTTCTTAACCTGAGCATGTGATGCTTCCACTTCTCAGTTTTCCTCTGTTGCCGTGGCAACCTCAGCAAATAGAGGAATGATGAGTGTTAATTATACCAAAATGCGACTATAACAATGCACTGACATCTGCACTCAGTGTGGTGAGCCGTCTCTCTCTCTCTCTCTCTCTCTCTCTCTCTCACTCTCTCTCTCTCTCTCTCTCTCTCTCTCTCTTCAGCCATGGCCCTTCTGATAACATGGAAGGAATGTCATCAAAGACCTTCTGTCTGTTCAGAAGTTAATATCATGATGCAGGCTGCATATTTTAAACACTCTCATAAGGATTGTTGTAGCTGGGATCTATTGGACCCTAGTGTATATAAAAATCAAAGCATTAAAGGCAAATCCAGTTATTTGTCAAGTAATCTGCTTAATTCATGAATTGGTTTGGTGTGAAATGATAGGACCTGTAGAGATTCACACAAGTATAGCAGTTTACTTTCAACCCCCAGTGAAGCTACATGTCCCTGGATGTTTATACAGATGTTGATAATGGTGAAATAGTGGCTAAATCAATGACTAGCTTTTAAAAAGTACAATTTATATTTCAAACTAAGATTAATGTGTATAGACAGTTCTGAAATTCATGCAAGCTTATTTTCCTTGGTATGTGTTATCATTTTCTTTGGTATATGCAGGGTAAATATAGTAACATATAAATGTAATTTACAACAACAAAATGACAGGGCTTTAAGAAGAAAACACAAGAACACATGAGATGCTCCACAGGGGAAATTCTGCATCAAAGGGCAGCAGCCAATCAGCAGCAAGGAGAAATGAATAACATTTTCAAATCTTCTTTGGAAACACTGCCCCCAGTGTACAGTTGTATTTCACTATCCTGAGATGTGCTTTCTTTGTTTTTCTCGTCAGTGCCAAAAAATGTACAGTTAAATTTAATATGGAAATTTAACTACATTTACATTAATATTTCTGTTTTTTTATTAGTATGCTGGATTATCTCAGCAAAGCGGAAGTGCTCACTATCACACATTTAGACTGATTTGTGAACAATGATTGAGAGAAAGGTTAATATTATGTATCTGGAATTAATTTTAGATCTT
>JBBMFX010000080.1:6256369-6282734 GCA_037832545.1 Rhabdalestes septentrionalis | reverse complement strand
CAAAAACCGGCTCGCGGGCCGTCAGGCAATAAACAGGCAGAACACACAGGGGCAGGGATGTGAGGCGAAGCAGACATAACATAACTGAGAACAGGACCGACTTAAATAGCAAACATAATCAGGCTAAAACAGACACAGGTGAAACTCATGAGCAAGAGTGCTAACAGGGACCGAGACAAGACACGTGATGAAAACAAACTGAACAGGCTTCAAAATAAAAGACACGGAAACAAGAACATATCAGAAACAAAACAGAAACAAGAAGGGATCCAAAAAAAACCCAAACCGAAAAAACCCTTACAGCTTGTATTCAATAATAAATGGTAAAAAAAAAACAACCTGCTTTTTGTAATGTCTGTATGTATGTGCGATTAAATGCGATTAATTAGATTAATTAATTGCCACATCATGTAATTAATTAGATCAAAAATTTTAATAGCTTGGCAGCACTAATATACATACATGCCACATACATTAGCATGCACATATAGTTGTTTTATCATGTTTTGCAACTCCGGCTCGTACGTGCATCTGGCCCATCAAGAATATTTTTTGTAGGAGAACAAACAGATTTTTTTTTTGTTATTATTCAGTTTTTAATTGCTGAGTTTAGATTTTAATTGTTGAGTTTATAGATTAGATGTATTAATATGCTTGTTACTAATATGCACATATGGTGTTCTAAGCGTTAGTATTTATGTGTAATATTTATGGTGCTGATGAGAAGGCACTGTGTTTTCATTTCCTGACTGAAGAATTTGCATGTCCCCCTCCAGTCTATGTGGGTTTACACTGGGTTTTTTGGTTTCCTCCCACAGTCCAAAGACATTCGCATCTGGTAGACTGGAGATCCCAGTTCTCATTTAGATGTTAATGTGCAACCCATCCACCGTTCACCCTAGTGCTGGGATAAGACAAGAAGAGAGAAGATAAAGAAGTGGGAAATTAAAGGCGAACCAGAGTAATGTAACATAGCTAACAGTAATATTGCACAAAATTGTGCATGTTGTACATAGGCTCCACCCTATATTTAAGATAAGGGAATGAGACTGTTTTAATATGTAATATTAGAGTTATTAAATATTTAAACGAGATACAAAATGCTTTGATATGATTCAATTATATTAATGAATTTTAAACAAAATCACAATTCTCAAATGTAAAAACAATCTGTGTGTTGTCCATATCCCACTACTGTGTAAAATGTATTACAAATAAGCATAAAACATTTTAGAATCCCACTTAAATACTTGCAGTTACCTTAAATCATTAACAGCATTCATTGAAAAGATTTCATGCTGTAATTTAATATGAGCTCACTCACACCGCGTTCAGCAAAGGAGCAGCAGACTTAAGCTTATGAAAGCGGAGGTCTTTATCCTCGGAGGAAAGGTTTATTGCAGCTCATAGCCCAGAAACACAGTTTGTTGCGTCACAGAGAGCAATGAATGTCTCCCATCCCCCCAAGGGTCGCCGAGCCAGACAGCGTACGAGACATTAAATAAAAGAACAGTATTAAAAACAACTCGGTCGAACACGACATGATAACTGGGCCACATTTTGAGAGACAAGGTATTTCTTTTTTAATCTAGTTTCATAACAACCAGTTTCATCTTGCAGGATCGAATGCTTGTTGAATGAAATGACTCTAAGTCTTCTGAAAGCTACTGAAATTGTCTTTTGCCTCCATGGTCCTGGGGGGGGGGGTATTCTTGTCCAGCTTGAGCAGGACTTTGGATATTGCTTTAGGTGACTGTCAAAGTTGTATGCAGACCTTCTTCCCCAATTAAACTTGTTCTTGTGTTTCATTGTGATGTTATTATGAAGTTTTTAGATAATGCAGGTGTTACTTTTAATGTACATGGTCAGTTTGGTCTGTATATAGTCCCATGTGTGTATTATTATGCTAATAAAAGTGCAATAACTGTGTAATAACACAACTACGATTAACTACTACAGCAAATTGACAGAGATAACTGTTATAAGCAGTGCTTGAAGTGGGCTAGAGTGCAGCGGAACGCAGTTCCGGAACTTCTGTATTGTCGTCTTTTGGGTTCTGCCACTTTTTTCAGCGTTCCGGTACTTACTGAAACAGATCCGACGCAGCGACAGTGGCCCGAGAATATGTCGGAAAATTTGAGTTCCTGCACTTATTTTTTCCCACTTCAAGCACTGGTTATAAGAGATACCTTACAGCACTTATGTTTTGACAAAAATCTCACTGGCCATATTGTGAATTACAGTAATAACACAATAATCAATTAAATGCTGGATGCAGACAATTAGACAATAAGTGAATGGGTTGGTAGCTTCACTTGCAAAGCAGCAGAGCTCCAAGCACCTGTGGGAGTGCAGCTGCCCCTCTGAGAAAGAAACGCTGTGTTTTGCTGCAGTGAGATGAACTTGTAGGCTGAGCGGTACCTCAGCTCACTGGTCTGAACAGCTACATTAAGATAAATCAGCAAAGTGAGAGATAAAGTCTATCCAGCTCCACAGTACAGCTGAACTCCTATTGATCAAATGAGCTCATCGCTGAGAAACACAAAGCACCCCAGTTAATCGAGTCAATGTCCATTCAGGCAAAACCCTCTCTTTCTCTCTTTCAGTTTCAGTACAAATGTTTACTTGTTCATTATTTTCCCCTGAGTTGAACCTTCAACTGTTCAAAGTAATGTAATAATAAAACATTACATATATAAATGGGCAAATTTTAAGCATTTTTAAACATGCCAGATTAGAACAGCATCAAAAAAAAAAAATCAGATGTTTTATAATGTATTCTCTCCAATCTGGTAATATTCAAGTGCATCTGCCATCTAGGACCTACTCCTAGCACATAGTGCCATCAAGCTAGGAGGATTAAGGCTTGTATGTGTATGAGTTACTCTCAGAACTCCTGTTAAAACAGCATCACTTAACGTCTCAGCACTCTTGGAGGTGAAAACTAACCACCAACTCTGTTACTTTGGAGAAAAGAGGCCCTGTTGGCTAGCATCATGCTGAGTGATGAGGGAGAGGGAGGGTTATCCCACCCTCCCAGAAATAGCTCTTAGCCACGAAAAAGTATTGAACTCATGAGCTCCTGACAGTAAAACCAATGTTTACACGAGTTTAAAAACATCAATGTACAAATTTGAAATTTGCCAAATAAACTGCATTAATTTATTGCATGTTTTTGTTAACGTTTTTATTTCAAATTGGCTACTCTGAGTATCTGCACACCATTTTAGTGTAGTTTACTGTTTAAGCCAATGACCAGGTCTTTCTGGTTGATAGCACTCATGCTCAAGATTATTAGTGGTGTTCATTATGAAACACACACACACACTAACACACGTAGACACACTCTCTCTCTCACTCTCTCTAATTCTCCTCTTGGATGGTGCCCGGGCACGCTATCTTTGGATGTCCCCACTTCAGTTGACCCCATTCATTGAAGAGGCTGTCTAGGCTTGAGAGGCAACCAAGCATCATTTAGCAAGTCTGTGCTTTTTTGTGTGAAGCTGAGATCATTAGTCCTTGTGAACAATGGCAAGAGACAGTATGCTGATCATTTTCAGCACGGTGCAAACTTTCCTCCACTCATAATGACATGCTTGGAGGTGTTTGGTTTAAACTGATATTCTAAGCGAGGTGAAACTCTCACCGCGAAACAGATTTGGGGCAAAACTAAAAGGCTGGGGAAATATTGGAGAAGACGAGGCTATGGATATGGGGCATCATTTACAGCTAGCCAACAGGAATAAGTCTCAAAAAAGAATGGGATTGAAAAGCAGTAAATGATCATAATGAT
The DNA here is from genome assembly GCA_037832545.1 of Rhabdalestes septentrionalis. Classification (NCBI taxonomy): domain Eukaryota; kingdom Metazoa; phylum Chordata; class Actinopteri; order Characiformes; family Alestidae; genus Rhabdalestes; species Rhabdalestes septentrionalis. Next base: position 6,278,941 of record JBBMFX010000080.1, on the reverse strand, counting down.
ATCAAAGGGAGTCATTACAGAGTTGGAAAATAGAGCCTTTTGGTTTTTTTTTACCACAGCACGGACCAGCTCGCCTATTCATCTTGGCCCTCGGCAGCAGGTGTATCTGGGCTGTAGCTGGCATTGGCCCTGGCTTTGTGAGCCAGCTAGGTCTCCGAGGTAAATTACATTACAGAAGAAGCTATTAAAGCAACTGTTGGGTTGTTATCCTAGCCAGAGCTGCTCACAAAAATATTTGCTTGGGCTTGACAAATGTATGGTGCTTATGTGGGGCCAACATTTCAAAGGTTGAAGAGAAAACAAAACACATAAGTACACCATTTCCGAGACTTCATTTTATGCCCATGTTAGTTAAGGTTTATGGTGATATAGCCATGGAGTTAAAAGTACCAATAAAACATCACTTTTGTCCATAGATCATTTCATGATAAGCACTCCATAAAAGGATGCAAATGAGTGAAAACGCCAGTTCATGTAAAATGTAGATTAGAGCTTCAAATATTTGTCTAAAACCAACAGGGAATGATTATTCAAAGGGGGTATGGTCAGATTTGGACATCAGTTTTTCATAGCCTGAATTTGGCATTTTTTGGTTCTGCTTTTATTTCCTTAACCCTTAGAACTCAGAGTGTATGTGTAAAATCTAATTTCTACAAATATAAACTGTATTAAACTGTCTAAAACTGGAGACCTAAAATAAAAGGAATTTTTGTGCATTAGTGTCTGATGCCATTATTAAACCCTAATAGTGATTAATATTATTACACATATTTAAATTTATTCTATGTGAAATAGGAACACCAAGGACAGCTTAGTATGGTGTTTGAAACTTATAAAGAGTAGAAAGAGTTGTTTTACTGCATTCATTTCCATTCGTAGAGCTCAGGGTTACTGTAGTTAGCTAGCATATTGCCTACGAAAGAAGATTTAAGGTTCCATGAAACTTCTGGAATGTTATTCAATAGTACAGGCTGAAGAATTCAAATCCAGTCAATTGTCAGTATTCATTTGTTCCTTTCCTCTGACGTGACTGATACTTGCTCAATAAATTGTCATCTCATCTCAAGTCTGGACAACTGCCTTCATCTGAAGGCCTTCAGTCCTTCAAAACTGATCCAATCTTCAATGCACCAAACTTCTCCAACACTAGTCAACTTCTGTGAACCTCTCACTGGGTTTCTGTGGTGCTGCCTTAGATTTTAAACCATAAGGATCTCCAAAAGTGGTCCAGCTCCTTCATACTTGTCAGCAATGATCAGACCATGGGTCACAGCTCACCTGCTCAGAGCATCAAGAATAGCCTGGAATTTGAAAAGTTGAAGACATACATCAAGACTTCTGTTGGTGTTGACACCTAAGCAGCGCAATGAACTTCTGACTTTTAGAAGTGCTGAAACTCATTGTTATCAAAAAATGATGAAAGACACACTACTTCAAAGAGCACTTAGGAAATTAACTGCACTCTCATGCTCTAAACTCACTAAAATATAAAATACGGTGTTCTGTGTCCTCTCTGTGGGATCTGAGGTCCTTTCTGGTGGAGTGCAAACAAAAATATTGTTATCACAGCATGGAAAGATTTTTATTTTTTTATTTTTTGTTTTTTACTGTATGCAAACAAAATAGAGATATAGAGATACAAATTACCAACTGGAAAGCCTAATCTAAGAATTCTGTAAGTTCTGTGCAAACATAGTCCTGTAGACCTATGGAAAAGTGCCTTTAGACTGCTGGCAACTGTCTGGATTTACTGGTGTGAGGGATGTTCTCTTTGAATGTCACTCTGGTTCAAAGCTTCTGCCAAATGCCATATTTGTGACACATGTCTCTAAAAATATAATTTAGACTTCATTCTGTATAGCTCATAATTATAACTGTCGCTTGGTAACAAGTCAGCATGTGCTTTCATTAGGAGGTTTTATCGTTTTATTCACCCCCTGGTTGGTTGTGGTCAGGAATTTCATAGGGCTACAGGTGGGTTGAGACAGTGACTTATCCTGCAACAGCCAGGCTGATGCAGAATTAGATAGGACACAGAATTTTATCGGGCAACTGTAAAATTCAGGCAGAATTTTTTTGCGGCAAATTTCGACAAAATCTTATCCGGCTGTATTTGGTTTCAGATATAATGTTGCTGAAATAGCTCATTAGGACATAATACTTTTTGGTATATGACTGATTTAAACAGAATGTAAATAAAGCTGTTTTAGACAGACATTTGTGGATGTATAAAACATTCAGGGAGAATTACGTTGGTATTAGGGGTGTGCAGAGCGGCCGCCATTTGTTTCTGTATTTGTATTTGTTAAAAGGGGAAATTATTCGTATTTGTATTCGTATTCGAGTAATTTATTCGAGTTTAAATATTTGTCCGAATACGGTATTCGTAAAAAACATGTTATTTGTGCCTTTCCGAATATCATACTTGTATTTGGCTCCACCCCTACTTGGTATAAGTTGATTTAAACAGAATAATTTTTGTGATTTAGACAGAATAATGTTGATTTGTAGATGATAGGACAGAATACTGCTGGTAAATAGCTGGTTTGTGATAAATATTGTTGTCATAGCGATGATTTTGACAGAATATTGTTGGTATTTATCTAATTTGGACATTAGTATTGGTATAAAGTTAATTTAGACAAGAATATTGTTGGGCTATCTAATATTTCCATCAGCTACCGACTGGGTAAGGAAATCCTTTAGGTGAACAGACGATTGAACAGAATATTACTGCTCTACAATTGGGCAGAATTCTGCCAGGCTACTCTTGTGTCACCATATAATTTTGTGAGGCTATAATCATTCTAAATTTGGGTTTCACACTTGCTGATGTAGCTGGTCACTGAGGTCTGCATCTAACTGCTAAAACCTCCACGAGTTCTAAACAATGCACAGAAACTGCATTCATACACCAGCTATTATTGAAGTAAATACACAGTCTGCTGCCTGATGTCTTACCGGATGATAAGGGGTATATGTCGGCGCGGTAGCTGTCTAGCCTGTCTAGCTGGATAGTGAAGTCTGTGATGCTGTAGCTGTGTTTCACCCTGTAGCCAGGTTTCAGTAAAAATAGCAACATAGCACTTGAAGAAAAACATGAAATCACACCATGGTTTGGACCCGGTGTGGCCGCTGCGACCTAGCACACCGCCAGCCCAATATATCTCATTAGGACATAATAGTTTTGATTGTGACAGAATATTGTTTGTGGCTAATTTGGATTGAATATTTTTAATATTTAGCTGATTTTGACAGAATGTTTGTTGGACAATTTTGGATATAATTTTGTTGAGTTGAAACTGAGTTAAGATGTACATTTGTCAGCTTACATTTTCTGCTCTTTAAGATGGCTTTAAACAGATCTTCTCTACAACTGAGGTGAATCCTGCTGGGCTAGTGTTAGGGTTTTTTTGTGGGACTTTTTGTTGTGAATGGACTTGGTTCCAAACTCTGCGAGGCTGGACTCGAATTGTTCTAAATCAGGTTCAGAGCTGAATAAAGCAAAAGTCTTAGTGCTGACCTCTAAATCCATGATTGTCCTTGCCTCACCAGAAGACCAGAGGCAGTGTGCTTGTCTATGCTGTCAGATGCTGTTCCAGCCCAGGCTAGCGTGTTCTTACTGTACCAGGTGTGAGGCAGATGCAAATGAGGATCTCCAAAGACAAATTAGGTGCCCTCCGTCCCCTCCTCAGCCCGCCGCCCACTTGCTCGGCCAGCCCAGCCGAAGGTGTAACTCTATAAATGGCCAGCTTTGATTAATAAAACATGGCCGGCTGCAGTTGATCTGCATGGGGCACCTTTGATCCTCATCTCTGGGGGTGATGAAGAGAGATTTTCCCCTCGCTGGCGGGTGATGAGCCAAACCTCTGTGCCGGGCATACCAAATGAAGCTCCAGATGTGTCAATTATTCATCCTCATATCTCCACACAGTGGCCCCCTCGCACATTCTGACTGGCTGAATGTGAAAGCAGGCTGAGAGAAAATGACATGGAGGTTAGGAGGCTGCATCGCTTTCCCTGCCCATGTTTGAAGCTGCGGGTAAATAAGGCATCTGACAGCACGACTATTGCATCTTTTATTTGAAAAGCCATCTCAAAACATAAAGCGCCGCTACTCCGAAGCAATAAAACACATTTGTCCAGTATTACCCAGAAATGGAAAGCAGCACGTCGAACTCCGCCTCGTGTTTGTCTTTTTTTTTCCATTTCAATATGAAAGGTGGAGAGAGGTTTCGGTAGCGAGATGTGAGTATACAAATGTCACAAAAACAGGTAGGAGACATGAGTGTGTGGTGGGATGTTAAATGGCAAAATATTTGACACTTTTTAAAGACCTGGATTAACTTTGTCTTGGTAAATGTGCTTGGAATTATACAGCAATTAATATACACTAGTCTAGCAGTCAGAACTGATTATTTAATTACATACAAACTACATTTCCCACAAGAGATCACTAAAATGTTCTAAAGGCAAAACGCTACAAGCAGAAATGAATAATTTGTCAGATTTGTCAGATTTATTAGTGAAGCTATGTAATTTTAGCTCTTGAAATGTAAGATAAAAATTAATAAACAAATATTAATTTTAGTGTTTTCAGTGAATTCTGACCCACTTACAACTAACTGTTTTCTTTTTCAAAATAGCCTGAATAAATTGATTTATATTTTGTAGTTTGTTCATTTAGTTAGTTTGGTATTGCTCTTTTTCACCCCCGGGTTGGTTATGGTCAGGTTCAAACAGAATTTCATCAGGTTGCCGATCAGTTTGAAAAAGAAAACGCAATGAATTTCATCAGTAAAGACTTTTGGACTGAAAATGTATTGGTCGTTTATGAAAATGTTCCACATTAATAAATGATTGCAGGTTTCATTTAACAGTAAATTCACTCCCGGCATATTTGTTACCTTTTCTCAGAGCAAACTGCACTAATTTGCATGCAGCTGCCAGCAGTCATGCATGAAAAGAGCACAGCACACAGTGTGAACAAAGTAAAATTATTTCTCTGCATTTAACATGTTCCCCACAACCATCTGATTGTGGGGTCAATGCCCCAACTGCAACTTTCAACTGCAACTGCTTCAGATGGGAAGAACAGGTCCTTTTCTTCTCCTGTTCTTTACTCCCATAGACAAAACCTGAATTCCATTTGCTGACATCACTTGCCAGCTATTGGGGTAATACTGGGTGTGTGGGAGGGGTGGCGGATGTGCACAGAAAAATGTTCTTGGGGTTGACAAAAATATTTCAGCACTGGTATGTAAGCATACCAGAACCATATTAAAAATTTAAATATGAACGGGATTGTTTGAGCATATTTGAATTTTGTGGGGTATGCCCTGCCTCCATTCATATTTTAATCGTAACATTGATTCATTTTCAAGTCAAGACAAGTTTATTTATGCAGCCCATTAGTTTACTCAAAGGTCATTCAATGGGATTTACAGGAATGGATTTGTGACAAATCACAATATTTTGCAACTTTACTTACAAAGTTAGAACACTACATATGCTGCAGGGCAGTTTAAACTAAAAACTAAATTATTCGACTTTTTAAAATTATATGTATTAATATTTTTGAAAGGTACAAAATAGACTTGAAGAACACAAGCAACAGGTATCAGATATTAACAAGACCGATGCTAAGAACTGAAACAAGGTATATGTCCCAACAAAAAATATTTAACACAACATCCAGCTAATTATTTACTTATTCTTTTTGTTTTTTTAAGTTATTTTCAGTCCAGCGTGAAATGTAAACGTTTTTGTTATTAGGGGTTTAGAACAAGTTTAGTACAAGTATAAAAACAAGCAAAGATTTAAGAACAATTACAAGTATAAGAACAAGTAAATATAACCCACCAAGCATTTACAGCGTATAAAATTCAGTTTAAGTCCAGAAACCTCAAACCTTTGCCCTTTCCCCCATCTGGCTGTTTTTAACCTCTCAAAAAAGCACTTTGGTTGTAAAATAACAGTTATTCACATGAAATGTGAAAGTCACTTTTTAATTTTTCCTTCAGTAATGTGCACTGTGTGCTAGAGGAGGACTTTCTCCTTTTTGGCAGTAGAAGCATGCAGGTGCAAACTCCCAGCTGCAGGGTCAGTATGGGTCTTTTAATAGAAACTGCACCGCTAGCTAATGAACTTGAGTAAAATCGCACAGCAATGATTTAGGAATGCCAGGGTGCTTTATATAGTTGGGAGGCAGAGCTGGCATTGGTTAAAGGGCACAAACAACAATGCAGCAATATCATGAATAAGAAAACAATCAAAACCCTAAGTGAGCAGTTTCCTTTCACAGAGTCAAGCCTCCACATCCTTGACTAATTATGTTCGGAAGAGCAAGTCATTGGTCAATCCAAAATATAATAAAGGTTTTTTTTTTTTTCTTCTTCATGTATTAGCAACCAGCAAGGGTTTGTTGGGGCCTTGTTTAATTATATCAGGATGACATTTTTCTATAAATATGGATGAAAGTAATTTTTTTTTGCCAATATCTGACTAAGTTTGATGGTTGAAGCCCTCGGAGCTGTAGTTAATTCCATTAGGAGGATGTCGTTATCAATTTCTATTATTTAATCAGCGTCAACAATAAATGACTGCATTAGAACGCACAGCAGATGGAATTTTGGTACGTAATTGGAAGCCTCCTTAATTGGTTGCTACATAAATGCGGCTAATCTGCAGAAATCCCCATATGCTAGCATGCCTGTCTGGCCCCTGAATGCATGCTGACCCAGGCTCCCCCTTGGCTAGCCAGTACCCCCAGCTCATTAGAGCTAAGCTGTTGTGCTATCAAACAATTAGTGAAAGGTCAAGGCTGCCACTGAAGAGAACAGCCTCTCGCATAGAATAGATGGCTCTGCGCCAGACAACAAGAGCCTTTTGGAGAATAAATGGCGAACTTGACAGCCCACTGGAATTAATTCCGGACTCTTTTGATGGGCCCATGCTATGACTTTTAATTATGAGTGGGGATGTAGTGGCCTTGTGACATGGGAAGGAATGGGAGTCAGTAACCTTTTTGCTCAGCCATCGTCATCGCATCCATGAAGGTGAACTAGATGTTCACCCAGGCTTCTACTTTAGGAAGGGTGGCAAAACTGAAATATGAATTGCCCAAATTGAATGAATGCAACAGACCCACAGTGGCTCAGGATTCACTGAGAGATACCGAGTTCAATTCCAGCTGGTGCTGCAGCTCTTGACCCTCATCTCTTCTCATCACTCAGAATTATTAACCAGCATGGGGTCTCTTAGCTGATGAAAGAACTTGTGGTTAAAGTTCTCCTCCAAGCATGTCACACCAGCCAGTGAACTAAAGTTAGCAAGTTTGAGAACAGCTTCAGGTGATTTAGAGGATACATATGTTGACTTCACCCTCCCAGTGTAGGTGGATGCAATCAATTGTTCATACATGTTTTATACAGTTATGTAAGCTTCATTCCTTAAATCTATGACACATCTCAAAATAAGCTGAGTTAGTTTTCCTCTGTCAATCTCATAACAATCAATACTGGACCCATTGTCTATATTTATGATGCCAAGATATGTTTTTTTGTGATGTGAATGCTTATTTTTCCTCAGCATGCCCTCATCAAAATGACACCCCCTGTCCTTTAAGTGCTTATTGAGCAATGCGGAGTGTTTCTGTTTGTTGCTGGCAAGGAATACATGTCCTGACTCCTTTATAGCTGCAGATATGCTAGATAAAGTTTGCTTTTTGAAAGAGTCATGGCTGCTCGCAAGGTTATGATCTGAAGTGCTTGCCAGCAGCGTCCTGGAAACTGAAGGGGTTGAAATTTACATTTTTATTAGAGGATGTCAATAGATTCTGATTTTATCTCCAACTTGTTGAAGGCAACTCTGACAGGAGAGTCTTTAACTATTAATCAAAGGCCATTGATCCTCCCTGTGCTTGCACCGTTTAAGATGTACACGCACAGAAAGATTTCTATTGGCGGTTCCGGGGTGTTAGAAATGGCAGGACAACCGTGTTAGATATTTTTTCATTGTTGTGCTAATTGATTGATTCCAAACCTGAGATGATTAACTTATTTAAATGGATGGAATAGATGAAACCAGTTTGTGGGTGGGGGTGGGGAGAGGGGGGAAGGGAGGGGCGTATCTATGACATTAATCAGACGGATAAACAGATAAATATGTGTCGCCTCCATTCTTGGGTGATGAAGAGCCATCAGAATGCACCGCGTAGGTGTTGCAATGCAGCCGACAAAATGCTTTGTCAATAATTACTTAAATAACACTTATGTAACCAAGGCCTCTTCAGATGAATGTAATGGAATCATTTTGCATATGCTTCTAGCCGAGGGGAAGGTTATGTAATGAGCAGTTGGAGATTTTTATTTTGTATCCTCACTCTTTAATAGCATTTGTTTAGGGGCAAAAATGGCATCTCAGGAGGCTATAGCCTACATACAGCAATTCAAACATAAAGGAAGCAAAGAAGAGAAATGTCTGTTCTTATTCTGTAAAGACATTCTAAGCTAAACATTACAGCACATACACTGAAACTCTGACCTGTCAAGGCAGGGACTTCACATGACCTCTGGTGGTGTCTGCACCAAGATGTTACCAGCAGATCCCTTAAGTCCAGGAAGTTATAACAAGAAGGTCGTTCATCAGGTCCCACAGATAGTCAAGCTGACTGAGATCAGGGAATTTAGCAGCCAAGGCAACACCTTGAATTCTTTGTCATGTTCCTAAAACCGTTCATTTATAATGATTGGAGTATGACCAGGCCTGGAGAAAGAAGCCACTGCCATTACAGAAGTCTTCATGAAGGGGTGAACTGGTCTGAAGTAATGTTTATTTAGATGGTCCATATCAAATGAACATACACATGAATGCAGGACCCAATGTCTTCACCAAGTATCACCCAGAGCATCGCTGCCTTCTTTATATGATGGATTCTGATGGCACTCGTCCCCACGTAAGTCACATACACTCACACACACACACATGAACATTGATATGATTCTCAGTAGGAAACATGATTCATCTCACTAGCCCACCTACTTCAGTTTGGGTTCTTGTGTCGTCATTGTAGGAGCAGAATGGACACTCCAACCATTCTGCAGCTACGCAACCCTATTTGTGTTCTGACACCTCTCTATCAAAGCAGCATTAACTTTTCAGCAGTTTGTGCTACAGCAGCTTTTCTGTGAGATTGGCCCAGACAGGCTTTGATGCCCACGACCCTGTTGGTGGTTCATGGTAACTCTATACTGAAGCATCCTGACATACTGGGAACACATGTTTACAAATGTGTGACAGCTCTTTCACAACTCTGTTGAGGTTTTGTTGAATATGTTGAATGTGAAAGTAAGTAAGATGCAAAAAACATCCCCAACCGAGGGAACTGAGGGGTCCGATGACATACTTTGACAAGCTAACACTCCATCTGTTGACACCAGTGAAGAGTAAACACGTTTCACTCACAGAACCTGAGAAATAATGTCAGCATTTTAGATGCCTGAACATCTGCTCCTTTGGCCATCCTCCACCATGGACAAAGATTTGTCGATCACTACCCTCACCCAATGTGTTGGAGCACGTGCCCATTTGCTGAACCCTGCTCAGGCGTGACAGTTCAGTGAGTCATTGTACTGTCTAATAGTGCATAGGGATAAATTTAAAGGAATTCCTGCTGTCCTGGCCTCAGTTCTCAGCTAATTCACCTGCATGCCATTCAACTGTCAAAACTAGAGTGAAATATATAATTGTCCGCTTGACTAGTTGATCGCTTATTAAGTTGTCATTCGGAACAGGGTGACTAAATCTGAGGGAAAGTGTGGATTACTTCCATATTTAGGTAACAATGTAGGCAGTCATAAGCATCAAATAAGGCTGTTTTGATATCTGTCTCTTTGGTTTGTTCATATTGAAGAGATGGGTCTCACCTTTCAAATAAAACTAATGTTTACTGCTATTTTCTCCCAGTTATATGACAACATGCACTGCTTTAAATGGTGAAAGTCAATGCTCGGTTGTAGGACTTCTCAGGATTCCACAAAGCTGCCACTGGTGAGTTTGCCAGGAACCAATATAACTTATAACTTTCATGAAAATGAGTCTGTAATGACTGAAAAAAGGGTTAATAATGTTCATCATCTTCTTGTACATACAGCACAACATGAAAAAAGTTAAGCTGTTAAAAAAGAGTTTTATTGTAGATAATAGCCTTGGCAGCCTAGAGCAATTGAGCCCTGCCCATTTAGACAGAATGTATAAGGAGTGTTACCAACTGAACTGCTATTAGATTAGGCACAATTTGGACTGGCCAAAAAAACAGAGGTCGTTCATTTATATCAGTCCTAAAGGTACAGCAAGAAATCTAAAGTGTGCAAAGAAGTTGGAAATCATGTTAAAATAAACAAAATATAACTGGTTTTGGTGCATAGAATGTACAGAAAGGATTCCCAGAGGTAAAGGAAATATGCAATATTTTGTGATGCAGGTTAAGTGTTGTCTCAGAATTACATAAGGAATTTAGGACATTTCGGAAATTGTTCAAATGGTTCTTGCAAGATTGTATATCTTTTGCACAAAGGTAGCACTGTTTTGAAAATCTTAAGATTGCACCTGTGCTCCTGTAGGTATATTTGAACATGTCCAGCCAAAGTAAGCAAGAGGCAGGACAAGAGCCCTGCCGAAACAGACAGGCTGTCGGATTCAATTGCCTGCTGCAAACATTCCTTCAGCAAAGCTTTCTTGATGTGGAACGCAATACCACCCAAACTGCCACTCACTTGTCATTTCCCTGCTAAGGAGGGTTCTGGACAACAGGAGCTTCACCTGGTCGCTAGAGCGGCAGGTACTACACAGAGAGAAACTCCATGTTAGTGAGTTTAATGCGTTTCATGGCACACGGTAGCCAGGTTTAAATGTGGAGAAGGTCATTATGGGTGTTTGCCACTGATGCGTACCTGTGGAGAGGGCTCTGGTCAGGATTAGCCCTCAGACAGGTGCAAAGTCACGCAAGGGTGCCTGAAAACTTCCAGTATTTACAGCGGCTGAGAGTGAGTGACTGAATTCTTGGACGTTTTACGTAAGCACACATACCTTGTTAAATTATAATCAAATACTGTGAAATTCACGACTTTTGAATAATTTGCGGATTACTGCTATAAAAAAAACACACATATCAACAGGTATACAGGAATAATGTGGTACCTAAACATGCAATGTCATGGAACTTGCAGCATGCATTGATTTTCCAGTGCATCTCAGCCTGGTAATTGTGTTTCTAATGCCTAGGTTATGCAATTCTCACCCCACAGTGGCTTTTCTGTCAGAGACACTTTTGTTATTGTGGATCTTTTATTTCTTAAATTCTTGTTTGGATTTAACATTTCTTTCTCAGCATTGTTTAGCCACACCATGGAAACCTAACCTCATCTGACTTGCTACCTTGTGCAACTTGACATTTCTCACAGTGTTAAAACCACCAAATGAAATTCATATGAAGGCCAAATAGATTGTTGTGCTTGTATTTCAACTTCTCTTGTTGGTTTGCATTTCCAGTGTTGTTGTTTTTTTGGTGTGGACATTTAAAAAGCCTCTTTCTATGTCTGTTGTGGTGACATTTTGACAAGTCGAAAAGTAATGAAGCAGTCTGCTTAGCTGTGGCCCACTTTTTGCCCTCCCATCGAGCACTTAAGGTTTGTCCCCATCACTTTATTTGTAATGGAGAAACATTTGTTCATGGTATGGTGCGTTTCTTTTTGCCAGTGAAAAATGTCAGGCTCCAAAATAGTTCTTCTGGGGAGCAGTGGGTGGGGAGCAGTGTGTGGAGAGTGCACCAGGGAGCGGTGTGTGGGGAGCAGTGTGTGGGGAGTGTACCAGGAGCGGTGTGTGGGGAGCAGTGTGTGGGGAGTGTATCGGGGAGCGGTGTGTGGGAACGGTACTTACTCAAAACACGTTATTTGTGCCTTTCTGAATACCATATTTGTATTTGGCTCCACCCCTAATAGGCATTATTTATGCTGGGGTTGAAGTGAACATTGCCTGTCCACTGTACCATCTCCTACACTTGTGTTTGTGAATGTGCACTGCTCTAAAATCCTTTTCTGTTACATTTGCTGAACACATTTGTTTCAGTGCTGAATGGGTTAATGCAACCTGCCCCTTTATTTATTCTATTTATGAAATAAATAAACTTTATTTAGAGGACGTTTTATGGCAATAAGCTGTCAAGGAGTTGAGGCGCATTGTCAGCTTGCCATAAACATCAGGAAATACCTGGATTGTAGAGTAAAATGCTAAAGAATGTCTGAGATAAGAATGATAAGAAAGCCTCTACTTTTCAAACCAAAGCGATGCCTGTTTGTGGAGGTTTTTCAGACTTCTTTGACTCTTCAAATCATTTTTGTATCATGTAAGGAACTCATTCAGAAAAGGCTTCTCCAGGGCACCAGAAGAGGTTCTTCACTTCAAAGGTGTCCTTTTTAGCTAGCTTAAATTTTAGGGGTGTATTGAGAAGCAACCTGAACTCACACTCAGTTCCTCCAAAGGAAACCACCCTTGTAATTTGATTCACACATGGAGCACCAATTCCCTGTCACTAGATGTTCATCCAGAAAACCAAGAAATTAAAACAAATATGAAATATAAAAAGTATGTTCAGGTGTCAAGCAGGTAGAATTCTGTTCACTACACATGATGCAGATTATATTTATGAAGGTTATGGCAGTGGATGTTGTCCCATTTCTGTCATGGAGAACAACATTTCAATGCTATCTCTAAAGCGTCCCTTCAACCGTTGATCCATAACTGACAGCATGACTAAATCGACCACACTTACAGTAAATAGTCAGAGAGAATGAATCATCTATTGAAAGCGCAATCAGATTTCCAAAACCAACAAATTAAAATTGCAATCAGATTAAAATGTGAACAATAAAATGTGCATCAGAATAAAAAAATAAATAAATAAATAAAAGACCACAGGCAACACAAAGAAATAAAAGCCAAACACGCCACGGCTTTGTGCTAAGCAGTTTGTTGCTCCTCGAAAAACAATGCCTTGCAATAAAGGGACGGAGAGGAATGCTTTATTTAGTAGTTCATTTGTTCATTTATTTAAATAATAAGTTATTTATTTATTGTAGCTTTTGTTTTTAATCCGTATCCACAGGGCCGTTTGCCGTGTTTGCATTCGCAAACTACATAGAAGGTCAGCTCTAAATGGGGTTACTATAGCAACATGAACGGCAAAACCTTGGGTTTGCTTTGAGGAGCAGCAAAAGCTGGACGCATGTTAAGTTAACAAGGAAACTAGTCACCAAGCTTTTACAGGCCATGGACATGCAAGGTGTGAATCTTTTATTTGCAATAAAGGCACCATTGCTTTCTTAACTGGACTCAAATGCTGTAGATTTGTGATCACACTAAGCTCACCTTGTACCTCATACCTTCACTTAGTGACCATTTCTTCAGTAACATATACCATATAGATGCAGTTTATGAGTCCCTTTCTTTAACATCATCTGCTTGTGTGAGTGTGTGCACTAGCTCAGCTGTTTTGCTGAGGAATTACATGCTTTGTGCACATTATGGCTACATCATCACAAACTCCTCATAATTCTTGTTAGAGCTTCTCAGGAATGTTCATATTTTAGACATAAAATTCAGGTGCATGAAAGTCAGTTCGTTTTAGCTAATGCTAATGAATAACGCTTAGCCATGATGATAAAAATGAATATTTGAAGGAGGACAACAGAGGAAAGTAATGAGGTTTTTTTTGTTTTGTTTTGTTGTTTTTTTTGTGAAAGGCATCATCATGGTTTTCTTTTTAATGTACCTAGTGTTGTTTCTGGCAGCCTGTCTTAATTTTTATATTTAGTCACGTCTATCCTTTTTTTTAGTCAAGTCATGTTTCAGTCGACTGAAATCTGAGCACATTAGTCTTATTTTAGTCAGAATTAACCATGAATATTTTTGTCTAGTTTAACTCAATTAGAACTGATGACATTTAAGTCTAATTTTAGTCCATGAAAGTTCCCTTTTAGCCTCGTTTTTAGTGATGCGATTCTATTTAACCCAGTCAAGCTAGGGTTGAATTTACGACATTTATTTTGCCAACCAAACATGTCAGAATTACACACATATAAATAAAATAACATCACATCTCTAAGTTGCAAATAAAATGAAAGTGTGTGTGTCTATTGCCATAAAACCCACATTTTTAATGCTGGTAAAATTCTTCACCTTCAGTGTGTTGGCCAGAACTGAATATTTGTTTTATTCCTGAACAAACATAGTCTAAGCAACCTAATCAGAACAATTTAGGATCAGCTTTTTTTGCACTACTTTTTATTAGTTTTAGTAGTATTATAAATTAAAGTCCGATTCTGTAAAACACGTTTAGTCTTGTTCTTATTCATCAGCAATATTACATTTTATATTTCATTATATTTATCATCTCATGATCACATTTACATTGCGTCTGGTCTTGTTTTTGTCACGTGATAAATGTTCGTTGACAACAATTGTAGTCATAATTTCTGTTGACAAAAGCAACACTTATTGTGACTCTTATTAACCAACATTCTTGGACAAAAGTATTTGGACACATGTTTTTCAGTGTTCTAATGAATTGCAATTGTAATGCTTCAGCAGACCAAGACAATCTGGATACGCCATGCTTCCAACTTTGTGAACAAATCCACATAGTTTGGGGAATAATCTTTTCTATTACAGCAGGACTGTGTCCCAGTGCACAAAACAAGTTCCATATAGACATGGCTGGATGAGTACAGTGTAAAAGAACTTGAATGACCTGCACAGAGCCCTGACCTCAACCCGCACAAGCACCTATAGGATGACCTGGAATGGAGATTGTAAGGTCTTCTCGTTCAACAACAGTGTCTGACCTCATAAATGCTCTACAGAATGAATGAGCACAAATTCCCACATAAAACTCAAACATATACAGAACTGTGCAAAGGTCTAGCCTCATATTGTTGATTTTTAAAAGAACTATTGGTTTATATATCCCCTTGTTGGTGATAAAATACTATCCTATGCCTGTCCAATGGGCCAACTGTCCTATACTAACTTAGCCATTGCACAAATAGGAAAAACAACATTGTGTTTTTTGTAGAAGAACAGAGATTATGTTTAGGTAACAAATAAATATATAGAATCATATTTTCTTTACTTTAACCTCTTTGCTTTGCCTTATCTGCTTTCCCTTGATGTGTGTCTCAGTCACTGTGTTTCTGTTGTTGTTTAAATATCTTTCTTTTTGCTCTTGTCTTGCATCTATGTTATCTGTCTTACCTGTGTCTAGTCTGAGGCCTCATTCTCTTGTCATCCTAACAGGGCCTTCTAGTCTGTTCCGTGTGTGTTTTCTTCCTTCTGTTGCAGTGTTTCATCACATATTTGTTTTCCAGTCTCTGTGTTGTTTCGTTCTCTTCACTCTGTCTACCCTTTCCCTTCCTCTGCTGTCGTTCAGTTCAATGTTGGACTGGCTCCTGCTCCTTCTTTGATTCCAGGTTTGATCTTTGTTTCTTTGCTCTTGCGGTTCTCTGCTCTGTTTTTCATGGTCTATAATAAAAGATCAGACCAGTGTCCTGCTTCCACCTGTCCTTTATCTCCTCTGGATTTACAGTTTCACATGAAGTGAAGGAACTGTTAATGGAGAGAATATTTACTGACAGTGTACGTTTTTCATCACTTAGTGCACTGTTAAATGTACCACTCATTTCCAACACATTTTATTTTTATTTGAAGAAAGAAATAATTTGTAATGAAAAATTAGAAATACTTTTAAAATTCCAAAATTATAAACTTTCAAAAGATCAGTACAACATTTTTTAATGTTTGTTTCTTTGTTTGTCTTTTTTGTTTTTCACTTGATGTTAATTGTATTTTCATAATATGTACTTGTCATATCTATTTCTCTGTCTGTCTATCTATCTATCTATCTATTCATCTATCTATATAGCTAAATAGATGGATGGAAAGAAATGAAGGGAGAGAGATAGAGAGAGTGAGAGCAAGAAAAAGAGGGAGAGAGAGAGAGAGAGAGAGAGAGAGAGAGAGAGAGAGAGAGAGAGAGAGAGAGCTATGTATGTAATTATTCTTGTCTCTCTTAAGACATGGGCATGTTGAGAAATCATATCATTTAAAAAATCACTAGAGAAATTAAACTGGAGAAATATGTACCCAAACCTGTGTTCTTCTGCCTGGTTCTTAAAACATCTGTTTACTTAAAACCACTTTTTTTTCTGACTGCTATCTGGTTTGTTTACATTTATCTTAATCTCAGAGTGTGTCTCTGATGCAGAAAGACTCTCGTTGAGATAAAGACCCTCAGTGTTCACATAAAAGACCGTCAGTGCTCTCTCAGACTTCAGGATAAGGTATATCAGTCAGTGGGATGGACTGAAGGGGTAACTATGGCTGGTTGCACTCCAGCAGGCAGAGTACCACCTGTTTCTTGGGAATCGGAGCAATTTATTATAACTCTCTATTGGAGCACAGCTTATGCCACACGTCGCCCCCACGGAACATTCTGGCGGCCGGCCTGCATTCTTCCTCCTTGTGTCTGTCGAGAAGAAGCTCAGTTGGATGAGAATCAAGTGAAAAAAGGAAGAAACAGGAGATTCTGGTCGAGGGTTTTAGTTTGAGATTGATGAGGGGTTCCTTAAGGATTTGGATTCATCTCTAAAGCCAGTATCAGCACATCTGTACCACGTTTACATCGCCAGTGCCGATTTCGCTGAAGGAAAAAAAGAATACCCTCTTTAAAGCAGGTAAATCTTGAGATCCAGAAGATGGCACCATTCACAACATATTAGGTAAACAGGAGGAGGGGGGGGGCATTTTGGATAGCAGCCAGAATAGGATAAGAAAAGGATGGATGGGAGGAAGAGATAAAAAGTAAATAAATAAATACATAAAATGTGTATTTTTTTTTGTCAGACTGGCATCTCGTGGACAGTGGAGGAGAGTTTGGCCATGGCGAAAGTGTTGATTGGATCAAATTAAATTAATTAAATTAGCATACCATCGCCCGGATGAGATCCCTTGAAGGATGAATGAGTTCGAGATTGAATTGCATAAGCAGTGGATTAGATTAATGCATGATCCTTTCATTTGCTCAATCAATTGTTGTCAGGTCCTCGCGGCGTCTGGCCCACAGTCTCATTGGCTGCATTTCTGTTATTTAAAGACCATAGTGATGCTATGTCATGGCGCATGATCTTGATATCTGTGTCCTCCAGATGACCACTAACTGGATTATAGTGGTGTACATTGGTCACGGTAGCCGCATTAGTGGTTGATGCCATGAGTCACTGGAAGGTAGCACTTTACAATAAGGCTGCTCTTCGAAAGGTTTATAAAATATTACCAATGAGGTCATTAAGTAGGTTTTTAAACAGGTTATAACAAATTTCATACATTGATGCAAGGTTACTATCTCAGATATTGCTGGTTACTAAGCTTATCATGCAGTATGACTTAGTGTGAGGTGCAAAAATGACATAACATTGAGACAAGTATACACAAAACACACACAAATAGGTTAAATCAGTAACAAAAATTCTCAAATTGCATCCACCGTTTTGTGGAAGTAGACTTGTGGATGTGGTTTATAGGAGAGTATGTCAAATCTACCGGTATGATAATTTCAAACAACACTGAACCTGCTATTGTTTAAATCACACCTATGTAATCTTAATGAAATTCATGGTGACCAGTTTACGCAGATTTAGAAAGGTTTTAGCAATTGTTCTGGTAGTGGTCTGGGCCATCTGGGTGATGACTGAATGCTAACGTTAGCAACATGATACTTTTATCTCTGAGAATATGCCGGGACTGGTTTGTTTGACTGGTTTCATATTGTTACATTTTGGGGACCAGTCAATGCCTGGCTAATTTACCAAAATTGGGGTAACTGCTCAGTGTAGTCTGCTGGAAGAATTAAATAAATATTTACATTTTGAGTCCCACCCACTGAACGTCACTTGGATGTTTTAAGAAGGGCTTTTTGCATAGGAAAATCATTTTAGCAATAATTGGACTGTGGGCTTTCACAGGTAGGTTTTTTTCTGAAATTTTCAGTTTCCGTATGTGTATCTCTCAAAGTGGTGTGATCTCTCTATACTGACAATGCAATGTGATTGAGATAAAACTGAGAGGCTCACTGAAATTATTTTGAATTTAGACCAGCCTGCCATACTGCTGTAAGGGAGTCATATTAATATTAGCATTGCAAATTTAATTACACAATAAAACTCACAGGAGTTTATGGCCTTTTTCTATCATACTGTATATATGTATGCATGTATGTTTGCCATTAAAAGAGTTTTGTTAAAATAAAAGCCATTTTTTTGCAGGCATGAATGCATAAAATAACAGTAATGCACTATTCTTGCACAGTTTTAAAGGCTTTAATTGATTTGTAGGCCCAGCGTCCCAAATAATAAACAGAGATGTAAACTGATTGAATTCTATGCATATGAGAAAATAACTAATTAAAAGAACTCACTATTGTATAAAATATGTGAACATTGTGGGTTTATTACATAATACACAAATAGTACTTATTAAATGACTTTTTAAATAATATAATATAACATACCAAAAGTAACTCTTTACATTGCATGTTTCTAAATACATTGGTCTGTTTATTTTGATAATTATATTTGTTATGTATATTATATTTGTGTAATTTATTTAATTTTTTTAATTACCATGGTTGTTTACCATGCTTTTGTTGTTGCTGTTTTGCACATTCATAAATATGAGCCACAGCGTGAGTTAGTTCATTTTGATGTTGTGGGTATTTGAGCTGGCCTCAAAAAGCCAGTTTGGCACATTGAAATGGACAATAGTGAAATAAAACAGGGACGACTCATAACTCTTAAGAGACATCTGCCTCAATTGACTGCAACCTCCCCTTCACCTTGCACTGACCTTTCCTTCAGAGTATTGGCACCCTCATTTAATTAACTGCTCGGGCCTTCTGGCACCATGTTCACTTTTAATAAAGTCATTTTTTTTCCCTTCCCTGAGCGCTTCGGTGTTCCAAACAATTGAAAAAAAAAAAATAGTTGGAACGTTCTGCGCCCCTGTGGTCATCCATCGGCTTGTTTATTTCCATTTTCCCTCGGCAAAGAGAGAGATCTCTTAAGGTAATAAAACTTGTGCTGCCAATGCATGTGTTTTAATTGGTTTTTACTTAATTTCACAGGTCCAATTTACAATTCATTATCTTCTAATTTACCCAACATGCGAAAGGTGCATTCTGGGTTAATTGATGTTTAATAGAGAACCTCAAAAAATAAATAAATAATTTATTTTGGAACATTTTATTATTTATATATATATATATATATATATATAATAAAATGTTCCAAATATAACTTCACTTCTTAGTCATGTCAAAAGAAAGGAGGTCCTTCTGAATGGCGAGCGTTCCCACTGACTTAGGCGAGGGGATATTAATAATATGTGATGTGATCAATTATGGATGTGTCGTTAACAGAGACGAGCTCTGGGACTGAACAGAAAATTGAAAAGGCCGGTGGGAAAATTGATGATCTTTGGTCGTGAATTAGCTGGGGATTAAAAAAGGGCGTCGCATACAAATATCGGGACTTGTTAAAAAATGAGAAAATGCAGAATTACATTTTTTGTGAATTTTTTCATTATCTGAGTTTATCCTAACCTGGGTCGCAAGGGGTGCAGGTGTCTGTCCCAGCTAAAGTGCCCAGACAGGGACAAAATGCAGTGAAAAGAGTCAATCTCATGGAGCTACACACCGCAGACTTCAAGACACTAAAGGTCAGTAATAAAAAAAGACTTGTGTCACTGTTGTAATTTCATTCAAAACAATCCGCTTGTGAGTGTTCCTACATGTTGAGCTGTCCTTAACCTTAAATAGTTTGTTAAGGGTCAGTAAAGGAACACTCCTTGTATGGTTTAGTGGTAGGAAACAGCATGGTGAATGAACAGAATTTGAAGATTGCGGGGTTGAATCCATGCTATAAGAAGATTTCTAAATTGATTTAGTTATTAAAATTATTAGGACCCATCAGATCATTCATATTACCCTGCCTGTTTTTCTTGACTTTGATTCATTTCTGATCCCATCAGAATGGTTTGCTGATCAGACTGACTAATGGTTTTGGAACAATACAAACATCTGTTTTATGTAACCTGGTGCTTTACAGAACTTTTTTTTTATTATTTGGGTCTGTCTTGGTTCGAATCTTCTTCTTCTTCTTCTTCTTCTTCTTCTTCTTCTTCTTCTTCTTCTTCTTCTTCTTCTTCTTCTTGCTGTCCATCTTCAGTGGCTTTTGTTAATTCACCTTCTTAATTCCTCACAGGATGACTTTTGTTGCTACGTCTGTGTCATACTTGCTTCAAATGTATTTAAGCTGTGAGATATATAAAATAATTTCTTTGCTTTTTAACAAAAACAAAAATCAAATTTTGTTTCTATGTGTAGATCCAAAAATTACTTGCTAATGCTAACAATGATTATTTATATTTATTTGCTAAACAAGAATTCATAAGGTTACATGGCACATCCAAATGCCTTAAATGACAACGGCCATGAATAAGCATAGATAGGCTTATTTCACATTAAAACTAATGAGAAATCTTTATGATACCTGGTTGATCAGTTTGTAATTAAAATATTATAGTAACAATAAAATGAAAGTTATGTAGCGAATGTTTATAAATACTTTCACTGTTTTTACAAACTACTCTTTTTTTCTCCACCATCTTTCTGCACTATTGTGCAAGAAAGCAAATGATGTTACAGCAGCTGATTGGACTTCATGCCAACTGACATAAATCTATATAGACATTTATAGTGCACTATACCATGATGGCTTTCTGAGGTGAAAAGACATTAAAATTGTCCAGGAACCTTCACAAAGCCAAACGCTCACTTTAAAATATCATGAGAGATGCTTAGTTAGGTTAAGGTTTGTTGTCATATTGAATGATGAAGGCCTTCATTAAAGCATTACCAAGACTGTATTTATGTGTATGTATATATGAATGTTTGATTTATGTATTTATTGTTTTAACTGTCCAGTAGGAATGTGGTGTAATATTGGGTGAGGGCTGAAAGGGTCTGAAATCAAATGTAATGATCTTACGGAGAACAGTGGCCCAAAAAATTGCACACAATATGCCCTGCGCTGTAGCCTTATTTTTTCTGTGGATTTTGTGTGGGTGTTGTTGACACTGGACATAGAGGTCACTTTCACACCTTTATCTCTCTTATGTTGTTCTTTATTTCTCTGGACTGTTCATTGAGTTCACTCTGTCATGTGCTTCAGACAAGAGATGGCAGATTCTCTCATGTGTTTATGGGAGGTGGTGACAGACTCAGAGACAAAGGAGAGATTGTGCACTAGTTGCTCTCATAACATGGAAAACCTAAAATTAGAAGTGAGTAGAAAATATGACATTGCAGTTATCGGCTACTCTTCCCGTTCTCTGAACATGAGCAGAAGAACTAATGTGTTCAAGAACTCCATGCTACCCTTATAGTTGTGTGCACTACGTGGGAAGATGATGTAACTGCATGGGAATAAGTTGTGTGTACTCTTCTGGCTTATTTCCAGAGATCCAGTTATCACAGTTATTTACCTTAGGATGTATTACAGGTCTTAATTATTCGTTAAACAATCAACCAATTAACAAACTATCTATCCATCCATCCATCCATCCATCCATCCATCCATCCATCCATCCATCCATCCATCAATCCATCCATCCATCTATCTATGTCTCCTCCATGCAAAAGAAGCTCCAGGCTTCATTTATTGTTGGATGATCCAAGTGCATGTATAGCTGTAACTACACACCCATGAACTACGAAAACGCTATTTTTCAGAGTAATAATAAACATTTACTGATGTGGGAAGAGGGAAGTAATTTGCTTGATGTCATTCCTGGTAAAAAATAAATTGTACATTTCAAAAGGAATAAACAGACACTACATTGCCTTGGCATTAAAGTGTTAATCTTACACTGCAGGGTGAAATGGCCCTGAAGGCATCTTCTTCATTCTGAAATGTACCAGCATGAACTTTTTTTATATATACATTTCAGCAAAGCAAAATCTGAAACCCAGTCAGAACACTCGCAGCTCCAGACCCGTGAACTTCCTCTTTTCCAATTAGAGTGTATGAGAAGTGTATGAGATGCTAAAACAACAGTGGCAAGCAAGGCCAAACAAACGTACGTGATGTGCATGAGTCTGCACTGAGCAGAGCGGGGGAGACTGACCTGTAGCACTGTACCAGGGAAAAGTAAAAGCGCCCACAGAATGACCATCTGTTCCCTGAGAGTCGACATCTCACAAGCCTAAACATAATAAAAGAGCATGGATGCTGAGTGGCTTTTTATGTAATTTTATTGTTTTTATGTATTTAATATTTGTATTTATCTAATGTTTGGAAAGGAAAATGCATATAAATATTGAATTTATTACTATTATTATTATTATTATTATTATTATTATTATTATTATTATTAGTAGTAGTAGTAGTAGTAGTAGTAGTAGTA
>JBBMFX010000080.1:6215446-6235118 GCA_037832545.1 Rhabdalestes septentrionalis | reverse complement strand
GAGAGAAATGGTAATATTGTGTATCTGGAATGAATTTTAGATCTTTGAGTCCATCTCATGAAAAATCGGAGCAGAAAAAAAAGTGTTGCGTTTATATTTTTGTTGAGTATATAAAGTCATTGGTCAATCCTGAAGACCGCTTGGCATCTCTGAGGTACCCTGAGCACCGTCCCCACACACTAATCACCGGTGCACCCCCCACACACTGCTCCCCGATACGGTCCCCAAACACGTATGACCGATTGATCACTTTCGCTTTTTAGATATTCTGCATATTAAATATTCCGCAGTAAACCCCTGCTTGTCATGGGTGTTATGTACGGGAATATGTAATGCGGTAAAAAATGCCTTTTTTATTGTGTAAACCCTAAACATGTTCCCAAATATGATCCTAAAACACATTTATTTCATTTTAAATGTAGCTTAATACATCACATACAAAACAAAACGTAAACATGTATTCAACCCATATTTTTTTGGTATGCACTCTCACATTCTTTGGTATAAGCAGGGTGAATACAGTAAGAGAATTAATTTAATTTACAGTAATACAATTACAGGGTGTGTCGGTGTTGGTTGGTGGCTAATTTTGACCACTGCTTTTGTGTTTGCGTTTTTCTGTTTCTGTTTATCTAGGACTTTTATTTTGATACCTTGTTTGGCCTTGTTCTGTGTCACGTGGGTTGTTGGGATCACGTGTCTGAATGTTGTGTGACTGGTATTATTAGGTTCACCTGTCCCTTGTTTATGCCCCTTCAGTTTGTGTATTTAAGCCTGTGTCTCTTAGTTCCCCGTTATGTGACCAACGCCTCACTTCCCTTGTGTGTCTTGTTCCTGTTTGTAATTCTGACGGCCCTTGAGCCTGGTTTCATTTCTGTTTTGCTTTTTTTTTGAATAAAAAAACCCAAATGGAGTCCTGGTTGTCTGGATCCCTTCTTAGAGGTAAATCATGGATGAGGGCTTGCACCCCCCAAGAGCAATTATATATATTAGGGGTGGGGCCGAATCCAAAAACGGTATACAGAAAGACACACATAACGTTTTTTACAAAATAACACTCAAGTGGTTAGGGCACTTGCTTGGTTAGGGCACTCGCTTGGTTAGGGTACTAGCTCTGCTGTGAGAAAGTCATGGGTCGATCCCCCAGACTGCTAGGTACCTCTTAGGTACCCTGAGTAAGGTACCGTCCCCACACACTGCTCCCCGGTACCGTCCCCACACGCCGCTCCCTGTGGTCAAAATTATATATGGTCGTGTGTGGGCCATATGTGGTCAAAATTATATATCGCTTACCCCAGCTGCTACAGACGAAGGCGGGGTACACCCTGGACAGTTGCCAGCACATCACAGGGCCACACACTCACACCTAAGGGCAGTTTAGTGTGCTCAACCAACCTATCCCCAATCACGAAAGTTTTTTGGTGGTGGGAGGAAACCAGAGCAACGGGAGGAAACCTACACCATCACAGGGAGAACATGAAAACTCCTGTGCCCAACCCGGTAGTCTCATGCATGGACAAATTGCCAGATTTTGTCTGCATACTGATGACCTGGACCACTCAGCCCCATCCTACACACACCTAAAAAGTCTTATTGCCTTTGGCAAGGCAATGCTTCATATTCTTTAGTTACCAAATATGCTCTTAAGCTTTCAGAAAACTGAACAGCGGCAGATTTAAATGGAGGGATTCAGAGTGAAGCGAAACCCACAGGTGCAGCTCAGAACTACCCTTGGCTCCCAAAACCATCGCCACTCATTGGCAATCTATCTCTGAGCCAGACCTGGCATGAGAGTTCAAATGTACTATACGGTTCTCATTGCTCTGCTGTTATCTCCCCTGAACCAGACTCACTCTCGTCGCCCCTCTTTGCCACAATTTCCATGTCAAACACAACTGCCCCTGTGAAGTGCCTGCCTTAGAGAGGCCCAAAGTGAGCCTAACTCTCAATTAACCTTTAAGGAAAAGAATCCTTTCATGGAAAATCTATATACCTTAAAATCTAGCCAAAGGTAACGGTAAAGGTTGACGTCTTACATTGTCTCAAGAAACATAGGCACTTAGAATATGATGACTAGCGTAGCAACCATATTATAATACCACTAATACAAGTAATGTAAAGATGATAATTATAGTAAAAATTCACTTTTGCTAATTACATTGTCATTTTACCATTAGAGGAATGTGTACCAATAGTTTCAGTCTTGCTCTAATAAGTAATCTTAAAGATCAATGTAAACACTACTAGGATAACAAGTTTTTACTGCTTTTTTGTGTATACATTATTACATATTTTTGACATTGCGTTTTTGACAAAATAAATATAATTTAAATTGACCTTAAATAAGATGTTTTTACATTAGTTGAAAATCAGTGATTATAAAATTATTCTTCTTAAACAGAAGACAACAATTCCCACTGTTTATATGTAGAATCCTAACCTGCAGTATCTTATTTATCTCAGAGAATGAATCAGAAGCGGCATATTCCCTCTGTGTGATGTTTTCCTGAGTTAAACATGATGTCCAGGAGGGTTTCTGAGCTAGTGTCACCTGATAGTTGGGGTGGTGGGAGGAAGAATAGAAACATTAATTTCCCTGCCAGCTGTTGCATGATGATTTCATCACAAATGAAAAGATAATTTAACCCTTAGAATGTGAGCGGTTTGGATCAGTGGTAGGTGCGCAAAAAATGTAAATCATGATCACATGGCAAAATCAAATCATGGCAAAACATGCTAATTGGCCACACCCTGTGATTACAATTGGCTGTTACTTAGAAGGGGGCTGAACTGCATGCTGTGATATGCCCTCATCAACATGGAGGATTTGCCTTAAATCATTTAAGGCAAATCATTAAGCATGGAAAATATATCTTGTGCTCTAAAGGTGAAAAATTCTACCTCAGCTCTAAATATGAAAAACATAACTTGCACTCTAAATGTGAATAATATATCTCAGCTCTTAATATTTATTTTAAATTTTGTGCTCGAAAGATGTGATTTAATTTTTGCGCTGTAAATGTGGGAAGTAAATCTAGCACTTTTACAAAACGGCGTCTCTAAATTTTATATCTAGTACTTTTACAAATGGTGAATCTATATGTAGGAATTATATCTAGCACTTAGAGCTAAGATATATTTTCTGAGATATATTTCATATTTAAATTTAGATTTAAAATCATTTAAGGCAATGATCTTTGTGTGGAGCTCAGTACTAGGACAACCAGGGGTTTAAGTCCTTATGTGCTTGCAAGCGGGACTGCTGGACACCATGAAATGAGCTCACCTGTTCTATGTTGAAGTCTGTGTTAACCTTGGTTAAGTTTCCTTTGTTTCTGTCTCATAATTGTCTCATGATGATCATGGTTGTTCATAGGCATGTCTCCCACAAGGCAACATACAGGGACAAGGTTTGTCTGCTCTTTCTCTCTGTGTTTTCTCTCTGTCTAAACAGACATGAATTTGTGGGAAGCCACTCACCACTTAGTGGTTCCTGCTGGCAGCAGATCCTACCTACTGGCCACCATTGCGAGTGACCATAAATGCATCTTGTGCGATGCAGGTGCATCGTCAAATGTGCCCCCTAAACCCCGGACCAAATGGAGAGCGAAAGGTGGTCGGTGACTCGGATCACAGATCGCTTTAATTTAAGATTTTGTTTGGAGCTCTGGGACTCTTTGGTCTGAATTTTCTCCTCCTCCATCCTTGCCTGACATGACAAAGTTTTGGTCATTTAAAAAGATTTAATAACAACTGCTACTAATTTTAAAAGTGGCTTCTCACACACAAATGCCCATAAAGAACCAAAATGGTCAAATTTATAAAAATGTATGCCTTAGACATAAAAAACCCTTCAAGATCTTTGACTGCAGGAGACATTTCAGGATATTCTCTGTCCACAAGTGGGGTGGCAAACCCGCAGTGGGAGGGGGGTCCAGAGAGCAGCCAAACTAAGTCTGCAAGCTCCAAGCCTGTAGGAGAAAAACACGAGTTTTAGACTGTTTTACTCCATTTATATTTGTTAAAGCCAGATTTAACTACTACACTCTGAGTGCTATGGACTAAAGCGTTTAGGTGAAAGAATACAAGTTTGCTATCTTTTAAATGTTTTGGAGGTCTGGACTGTATTTCCTTCTATACTGCCCATCTATTGTAGCTACTTGTCCTAACCAGGGGGTACTGAAGCCTTTCCCAGGGTTCATAGGGTGAAAGGTCAAGGCAGACACACAAACACAGTCACATCTTGGAGGCAGTTTAGCATCTCCAGTCCACCTGACTTGCATGTCTTTGGACCTTAGCTCCCGGCGGAAACCCACACAGACATAAGGCGCTCCTCACACCTCACAGAGTTTTATGTTCTTCCACACCTCCTTGCTGTGAGGCACCAGCCTTGGCCTCTGCACAACTGTGCCCCCGTTCAGTATCATCCACAGAATCAATTCTGCTAGAGGTGTGGATGGTTTTGTCTATGCAGGTGAGCAAGTCAAAATTCATTCAATTCAAATTGTGTCTAAAGGCTCTTTTTAAGGTAATTGCCTTGCATTTTTGTAACGTAAAAAATGTAGTGGTTCTTCAATTTGTTTTCTTTGTGGGAAAGTTTGAATTGTTTGCACAGCAGGCAGTTCTCACTGTCTTTCCATTTCACCCCTCATTGCTCACTAGCAGCTCAACACTCCACTTCACTTCGCTAGTAGCCACACACAGCATTTTACCTTATCTGATGATGGAGTTTATTGTATTATTTTGATGAAAAAACACTCAAAACAATTCACATTCTGCCAGTGGAAATGGGTTCTAGGGGGCCTGTAGAGAAGGGGGTACATGGAATGGCATAAAATGACATAGGACCTAAACTTTTTATCTTTAGACTTTTTATTTTTGTTTTTGCAGTAACTTGAATTTTTTAGATGCAAATTCAAACACAAACACCATTAGTGTTGAATTAAATTTGTTCATTCACATTGCATTCATTCCAAACCAGCCAATTCATTTCACCACTTGTTTCAAATGGGTAATAGTCGTAAATGACAGAAAAAACAAATCTGCATATGCATGCATTCATATAGTGCATGGCAATGTATTTAGCCATTTTTAGCCTGTTTTTCTGGTTTGAATAAATAAGAAATACCCATTTTTCGCTCAGCTACACTTGCAGTAGTTCTGCCAGGAGTGAGGTACAACGTTGGGATGCCTCCACTTGAGAGTGGAAAAAGAAATTGCTTAGAACATGCATGAAAGGGCACAAAAACTAAGTACAGAAGCAACACTTCTCTGCCAGGGCTGTGCACCGGGGACACTGGAATGCTGTCTAATATTTATACTGCAGTTGCTGTAACCACTGACACTGCAGTTCGGTTCCTCCTTAGTCAATGACAGAGCTTATTTCTTTTCCAACTAACTGAACATCCATCATCATCCATCAAAGGGACATATGGCGGAAACATCTGATTTACTGAAATGCAATGAGGGAAAACAATTAAGATGTGCTTAGTTTGACGATGGAAGGGAAAAAAGCTCTCTCTTGCACAAGACAGCAGCCAAAACGTGAAACATTACACGGTATAACAAGATGATGAACCTCATCAAAGCTTCAGAGGTAATTTTCTAATCACTGTTAGGATAGGTTTCCATATAGCTTCATGCAGACCCGTGTATGCAGCTTCATCCAGCTTCATGAATGGCTTTGGGAAGAAGCTGTCTTGCTTCTGTGCTTTTGTTAGTTGATGAATAAGCAAAAATAAAATAACAAGTCAGATCAGAGGGACCACAGCACTGTAGATTCCATTATGGACTATGAAGGTTAAATAGTAGATGACCTGGCTAATGAGTTAGATTCTAGCTACAAGAACCCCCTGATCCGTGGAGAAACCTGAAAAGGCATTAATTCATGCATGATGTCATGAGTGAGGGATCTTCCATTCATCCATAAGCTGGATGCTCATCACTTAGATGCTGGACATTATGAATCACTCCTGTAAACTGGTTATACTGATGCCTGAAAGTATTACATTAATAAGCGCTGCTCCTGCATTAAAGCATAACATATGAACTGCTTATGCATATTTATGATGAATTAAATTTGTGAGCTCGATTCTTCATACATAAAATAATGTTTGAATTTAGGCTATTTTGGTAACACTCTACTTAAGCCTTGTTACATAATAATAAAGCAATGCCGTAAGCAGTAATGCAACAGAAACTGAATCATGACTTCAAGCACGTTTGGATGTAATGATAATTACCAATAATTGTAAATGGTTATTGTCAAATTAATGGACATATACTGTTATGAAGGTTGACAGATTACAAAATCTTAAAGGGATGGTTATGTTGGTGTTAAAAAATCACTATTTATTGGACCTTATTTTAAAGTGTTAACATACAATGATATAGCTTGAATAACATTTCGACCACAATTTTATGCAGGTTAAAAATAAAATGACTTGACCTTATGTGTGATATAGTAATCACAGATATTCCGTCTTGTTTTTTACCTCTTTCAACTTCGCAAAAAAAATGTCCAAATGGGCAACAAACAAACAAATAAACAAAGAAAAAAAACAGGTCTCAAATAATTAAGTGGGCATTCAAGCTTACAAATATTTCAGTGTGATTAAGTTCTGCAGTGTTAACCATTACATCATACAACCATAAGTAATCCATGTAAACACATCAGCTAGTCTAGCTTCTGATTTAGCGGTTAATACATCCTGCCAAGCCTGCCTTAGTGTCGTTCTTACCTTAACCACCACAAAGAAAACAGCTATCTTTATTCAGCACAAACTGGATTTTACACCAAAGAAAGGAAGACAAATTGAGGTGTCAATGTTATATATTACTGTAGCTGCCATTAGATATTCATTTTGCTAATTCTGCCATTGGCTGTTTTCCATCCTTCTCCAATGAATCCACCTAAACAAATAGCTTGAAACCACCTGAAGTTCAAATGTTTGTCATCAGAAAAGTCTTTAAAGGGTTCATATCCTTCATTATTTTCATATTTGATATTGGTCCCTGTGGTCCACTTACAATATTAGTGCAGGTTTATGTACCCAAACGTGCCATTTGTTTGTACATGGAACATTCCAACCCCTCTTTATCACTTTGAAATAAACAGGCTGCAGTGCACGCTGAAACACTCCTTTTAACTTTGCTTGGAAAAAATGAAGCAAAACTGCTTTAAAGTGCATGAACACACCACACTACAGCACATCACACAGTGTGAACAATGTGACATTCTTTCTTAGTATTTAACCCATTCTCCAATTGGAGACAACCCGGGCAGCAGTGTGTGGACAGCACCTTGCACAAGGGAACCTCAGTAGTCCCACTAGTGGTCCTGGGATTAAAACCAACTCCCTAACCAGCAGGCCACCGGTTGTCACAAATAAATGTCTTGTTGGGCTGCTCAGACAATAACTTGGGACCCTTTAGATTAAAAGTCTGATGCTCTATAACCTAAGCTTTCTAGGCCCATTTGTGCTGCATATGCAGATATGTAAAATTTGTTGGTTTTTTGTGGCATCACTAAAATGGTTAATGGGCTTATTATTTTCATATGACTATATCGACAGGTGAGCGGATTGTATCTTTTACAACTTGCACAATGTTTACATGCAACATTTAACTATTACATTTCAAAAAAAGGTTTTGACAATGGTGGTAGACTAAAAGTCATATTAATTGCATTTCTTACTCATTTTAAACAACACACAGCTGAAAATAAACACCCCTCAGAGCATTCTGGGGCTACATTATGAGATCTAATGCAGCATAACATCTGAATCTTTTCCTTTGATGCTTCAAAATGCCTTTCTGTATCTCGAGTAATGACTCTAGGCCTGCACTTTCCAAGGACATACATGGGCAAAGACCGTAACTAACTATTGGCCCTGTCTCTGAGAACTGCAGGCAGTATCGGAAAGATCATTCATCATCCGCTAACCACCATAACCAGCAACCATGAGTGACTTTCAGATCGTCAATTAGACTAGCGGCGCTCTGTTTATCATTCGTTGTGTATCTGAGCCTCGCTTTTCCTCGCTCTTTCAAATCCCATTTTGTTGACGCAGAAACTTCACTGTTCTACCATTCTTCCCGCCGTTACCGTGGAGATGTAAGGCAGCCTTCCTTCACCTTCATGGTCAACCTATTCTTCTCTGAAATTATTTTTCAGCCACTTGAGATGAGGAGAAGCGAGGATTCAGATGTGTGGATAAAGCCTGGCACTAACAAATGCCATATACTTCTGTCAAACTTTTCATTTCCTTCCATGCTGTGGTCACCCTGGGTCGACAGGAGTGAAAATTGAGCATGTTTCTTTTAAAAACACACACACACACACACACACACACACACACAAGCACACACACCCCTCATGTCTTCATATTCTTCAAAATACTTTCTTGTATTTGGAAACGTCTCCGCAAATCCTGAAAGACTTTCAAAGACTCTTATTTTCAGTTCAAGGCCTGCCAGTTTCAGAGGAAGGAATTTTGTTTGTGAAACCATACAGTGGCCCATGAATTAATCATTCAAGCAGAACAACACCATCTAATGTAAAGCCTGAACCAGTACAGATGATCAGTATACTGGTGGTGCTGAATGCTAAGTGGCTGAAACACCTTCATCTGGGCAACTTGTATCCTTAAGCACTTTAAAGCCTATTGCATTAAAACATGTGACTATTTCTTTAACACTCATGTTATGTTCAGCTTTAGTAACATCCATTGTGCTTGCTACCCAGGTTTATTTATCATGTTTATTTTTGACTATATAAATAGAGCTTTAAATAAAACATAAATGAATGGAGCTGCTAGTGGCATCACTGAGGTATCCTTGAGCAAGGTACCACCTCCACACACTGCGTCCCAGCCTCCACACTTGGCTGCCTGCTACTTCACTCGGGTGAATGAGTTATCGCAGAGGAAGAACTTCATGTTGTGTTGTGTTCACATATCCCACAATTTACACATTATGTGCAGCAGTGGCCTTGAACCAGAAAGAAATTTATTTAAGGTTATTAAGTTGAAATGCATATTACAGTGCCCTAAATACTATGAATTATCCATAATCTACTAATCTATTATTCAGGATCTCACTAAAATTATCCAGTATGTACTGGGTTGATTATCTCCCATTTATTATTCAGCAACTGTTATACTTTATTCAGAATCTGCTATGAATTACTCAGTAACTTCTACAAATCTTTTAGTATCTACTCCATATTTTTTGTGCTTTTTTATATTCTGTATATTCAGTAAATATTAGAAATCACCAGGAACTGATATGAATAATTATTAAAGACAATGAATGTCTATCTATAATGCTTAGCATAAATTATGTGTTACTTTTTAATTGCCAAAAATTATTCAACAATTGATACAGACCTAACAAGTAGCGAGAACTGTGTGGATCCACACAGGCCCTTAAGGTTAAAATGTGTCTGAAATATGTTATGTATATGCAGGTCCGGGTTGGGTCAACAGGGCTGAGGAGAAATATTTCCAGTAACATTTGCCCAGTCTAACCTTCTGTTTCTTCTGCCTATACATTCAGAGGCTTCACATTGTTTGAACAAATCCACCGCCTACTGCCGAGTTCATCCGTAGCAAATTGCACTGTGATGAAGTATCTGCAAAAGTGAATATTTTTCAACCTGCTATTTTCAATATGAATATAAATTGGAGGACATATGTTTCTGCGTTATTGCTTCCAGATGGCATTGGAGGAAGGTTGTAGATCATTACTGGCCCTCCCTCACGGCTGACTGTTTTGTTTAGTGCGTAAAAGAGAACAGCTTTTGTGGTTGTATCTCAGATGGATTATTATTCCCAAGATTACTGTAAATGTGTGCATAATTCATTACCAAAAAAAAAAGAAGAAAGAAATGGTGAAACTTTGCCGAGAGGTTTATTCGAGGTTTACAATCCACCCTGTTAAAGCTGTTCATTGAATATCCTTTGAGGGAGGACACAAGTTTAGAAACATCCACTGTGAGTTCCTAAGAATAACAAAGCTAGTCATTTGCTAGCTTTAAATAAGTTCTTGCCAAGTTTAGATTGAAATCTGTTCTTGAAGGGCCTGTATCTATATACTGCTACATACTGTCTTTATTTATTTTATCTCACTCAACATCTTTAATGTGGCTTTTATATACCTAAAAGAGTTTCCAACCTCTCTTTATCTCTTTCAATTAAACAGGCTTCTTTTGTAGTGCCTTCAAGAAGATATCAGTAAAGCATGTCTGAATTGGCTGTCCATATTGAAGCAACACTCATCACTTGAGTGTAAATGTGTGGACCTAAGGGCTGCAGGCTGAATGATCAATCATGTGTTATCACGACCATGACAATTCACAACAGGGCTATTATGAAGGCTTTTTTCCACAAATCAGTGACCATGAATCCTGGAGATCCTGGAGAACCTGGAGATCTACCTTCCTCAAAAGTCTAGCTCCCACCACAAACACCAGCTTTTGGATGTTTTGACCCCTAAAGTGTAAACAAACACTAACAATTCCATTTTATTCATTCACACTTGACGCGAAGCTGAATTTTTTGCACTTGATCTTGTCCCAGCCGAATTTGGACCCAATATTTAACAAATGTAGAACCAGTCGTATCTGGTATATTTAAACCAGATATAAAGCCACAAACTGGTCATTTTCCTTCCAAACTTGAAAGACTTGATTGAACAGAAGTATATGCTGTGTGAGACTTCTTTTTCGCTGTGTAATTACAGTAGGTTTCTCTTAGAGGAGCTCAACTACCATTCGACAGACACCTCGCCGAATTCTTTTAGCTCCACATGCCCCTGGACTTTTTTTTTTACTTTTTTTTTTAAGGTTCTGAAAAACAGACATACTGCTGTGTTCAGAGCGTCCTTCATGTTCAGAGGAACTGGACGGATTAAAATGGCACATTCCCCCGACTCCCAGCATCCAAGCTTTTTCCTCTAGCCTAATTAACATACTGCCGGTGCCCTGACAGAGCCGCACCTTTTTTTTTTGTTTACAGATAGGGCAGGAAGTGAGCAAGGAGGAGGCTGAAGATTAAAACCCCCGGCTTCAAAACATGACTTATCACTCCATATCATTTGAAGTGCTAAAAAACAATGCCACCCCTAATGCAATTTTTGCACGCTCAGCTAGCCCATAAGTGGGCTAGAGATTCTAAAACCTTGTGATGTTACACCCGTTACAAGTTGAATGGAGACGCCGCGCTTGATCCACGCTGTTTGGCAGTTTAAACACGGCGTACACAATGAAGCCAATTTGACACTTTGACAGACGCAAAGTGCTGTGACAAAATAGCTCCTTTATAAAAAAAAAAAATATCTAGAAATGGAAGGGCTTTTTGATTCCCTACCTGCAGTGACAGCTTAAGGAAAAAAGCACTGAACAATTAGTCCAATTATAGCTGGAACTGAATGAAACGTCAGGTTTGTTAGGTAAGTATTCAGGCACGACAACAACAAAAAAAATGCTTCTACAGATTCCACAAAGTGGACTCCCGGGAATTGTCAGCTTGAGCCGAGCTCCTAATCTTCTACTTTCTGCCATTAACTTTCCAATAGCTCATTCCAGCAAAGCCCAAGCCTTTCTTTCTCTCACTTTTCCTTGCTTTCTTGCCCATTGATCTAAGACCGCAATCTCAGCAGTCATCCGCTATCGTGCTATGTCTCTGCCAATCAGCTGCTGTCGGGTTCCATGGAGTCTAATTACTGTTTTGTTGACGTGGTCTCATCCTGGTTACCTTAAACAAGCAGAATCCAGATCATTTTGGCACATTTCGATAGCGCTGCTATCTCCAGCTTGCTTCGCCATATTGGAAATTGGATTGAGAAGAAGGAGATCAGAATCACTCCTCGAGTGTTAGAGGATAGGGGAGGAATACACCGGAAAGGGACTCAGCGATTTCACCCAACCGATATCCAGCAGGTTCCACCATCCTTTGCTGAGCTGTGGCACCTTGCACAGGTGCAATGTTCTGTTCAAACCTTGTAATGACAAACGGAGGCCACAGGATAGGGCAGATTGGAGGGGGGGTTGGGAAAAGGAAGGTGGTGAGAGGTGAGAGATATGTGTCAGGAGAAGAAAGATCGAACTCAGGAGTTTTAAATTGGCTCAAAGTAGAGAACAGAAATTGGCTTTTTTTTCTCTAAAATCAAAACACATTCTAAAAGAGATAAAGACTTGTTCTGAGATCCCTGCTGTGCATTAGCATAATTGTTTGTTCCCAAGATGAAAGAGCAATATATTCAGGGCATGATTGTGCACTAGCATGCAGTGCAGAGGATTATGCTGAGATTACACACCAGTGTATAACTCAGTAGAGGAGATAAATATACTAGACTTGAGTACTGTGCAAAGGTCAGAGATCATCCTTATGCTTATTTAATTCTCAGTTAAATTTTATGGCAAGGAAAAAAAAAATCCAGTCTACTACCCACTAAAATCAGTGTTCAGTTGTCCTTAATACTGCACAATTTTTTGTCTCTTTAACTCTTCCAACCAGTGGCCTCCCAACAGAAATACTCACTGATATTACTGATATAACTACTTACACACACCTCAGCTGCCACCTGAAGTGCATCTAAAATGGGAAAGGAAGAAGGTCTTTTAGAGCTTTCAAAAGACTTGAGGAGTTGGATCAGAGCTATTTTGGTGAAACGAGGGTTACTTCCATATTGGTAGGTAGGTGGTTTTAATGTTACAACTGAATGACTATATTAATAGATTGAGAGAAAACGTAACCCTTAGCAACCATGCAAGGCCTTGTAGAGTACCGACATTATCCCTGTCACATATACAGCATTTAAAGCTTTCATCTTTGAAAAAATCAAGCTCCACTATTTCTTCGAATCTGAAAGAAAATCCACAACTGTCCTTCCAGCATGAGATGACTCAACCCAGTGCTTATGAAAGAATGTATAATATTCAGAAAAAGATGTTTCTGAGAAAAGGATAACATCCGAGAATACACTAGAACACTCAAACTGGACATCTTAGATTTACACCATTCCAGGCTGAATAGGAATTATCTTGGGTGCTGAGAGTCAGAAAATGCAGTCAATTTTGAAGGCTGCACTTTAGAGATGTTTACTAAAAATCCCGGTTTCTGCAGGAACACTGTTGAAAAGGCTGGATACTGTAAGAAAGGCGAAAGGTGGATTCACACTCGTTATATTATATTGGACTGGAAGCAGCCGTAGCATTAGCTCTCTCCAGACCTACAGAGGGGTGGAGTCTCAGTGGGCATAGTGTGTGAGAGAGAGCTGGGAGACATAGGAGAGGCAGCTGGGGTGATCTGGGTCTGAATAGGGCTGGAAATAGCGATGATAATGGTGGCTGGGTTTATGTGAAAAACGAGGAAGTGTATCAAAACTTACAACTGTCATACTGTAATTTATTTCTTAGGTTTGGTTCAGTCAGTGATAAAAATATGATCATGGTAGCCTAAGTTATAGGCTTGTATTCAATAATAAATGGTAAAACAAACTGCTTTTTGTGACATCTATATGTACGTGCGATAAAATGCGATTAATTCGATTAATTAATCGAAACACCATGTTATTAATTTGATCAAAAATTGTAATTGCTTGACAACACTAATTATATTACATTCAACCATATACACTGACACATCCAGATCCATTCCATCGATATATTACCTGAACCAGGGAGTGTGTGTGTGTGTGTGTGTGTGGAGCCAGTCCCAGCATTCATAGACTGAAAGGTGATCATAGGCAATCCCTCTTACACACACTCTCACACCTAGAAACTGTGGGAGGAAATGGGACGGTTGTGGCCTATTGGGTAGGATGCTTGTCTCTGGATTAAGAGGTCATGGGTTCAAATCCTACATTCAGTATACCAGTCATGGACCAAACAGTGACATCCACGTGTATAAATTGTACTGCTTGACTTTAGCAATAATATAAGATAATATAAGATAAAAAGATAAGATAAGATAAGATAAACTGCATATGTTTTTCATGGCTGGCTATGTCAGTGTCAGTGCTATGTATAGAATGGCCCACCATACAATAATACATTTACGATAAAGTGGCCATCAGCTGTAGGTTGTGCCTTACTATTTTTGCCCATGTAAGACATAACCCCCCACCTGAACATCTCTTGTGAGGCCATTTCCCATTTGCATCGCAGTACATAATCGACAGGGATGACTTTCTATTGTAAAAGCTTGAGGAAATGGGAAAAAAAATCACCAGAAATGCTTGTGTGTGTCAGCTCGCAGATAAAACACCTGAGAAGTGATATGATGCCCGGAAAGGGACATGCGGCGCTCTTTTGTGTGGCAAGCAAGCAGCGATGCGAATTTGCATCTGTATAGGCGTCACTATCAGCCCAAGATGTGTGTTTTTGCAAATAATGACGGAAATAGAAATGGCCGCAGGAATGCATCTTTCTTTTTTTCTCTCGATCTGTAAACAAAAATGTGTGCTGTCGAATTCTCTCACTTTCGCATCTCATCTTCTCCATCGGCATTAAAATGCATAGGTCCAGGCCTGGCTGAGGACTATACTCTATTGATCTGTTTACCAGAGTGGCGGATTTTGTGCTCCCCTTCAACCTGCCCCATGTCTGAAAAACACACCAAGATAAATAAAGACGGTGAGAGATAGTCAGAGAGACGACCATCGGAGGGGTGCAATCGCAGCCATCCGTGTCAAAACAGGCGAGGAAGGATTTGAGCGCCTCGTCTGAGGGGTGTTGGGGAGTCATTAGGCAGAAACCTCATTAAGGAGTTTAAACAGAGGCAGAGCGGAGGGGAGTCTGGTCGTGTTTGTATTGCAGCTGCTTTTCTCCGCCACAGACCTTCTCTCATTTGTAATGATAAGCCTAAAGCAGCAGCGGCAGCAGTGGCAACAGCGGCATCAGCAGGCCACAGCGCCCCCCCTGGCCCCCCATCCCATTCTCTGATCATCGCAACAGCAGGGCTCCCTGCAAAACATGTTGTTAGCCATTCGCCTCACTCTGATATATCCTGCTTGGGGGGCCTCTGGGCGTCTGCAGCGCTGCTGGCTCTGCGAACAGCTCACAGAAGCTTAATAGGGGCGACTGATGCTTCATGAACGTGTGGAGATATGGTGTGTTCTTCCATTTTACTCATGGTACATGAATGACATGAATGCACAACACATAGTAAATTGTTATTTGGAAGATCCACAGGTTTGTATTGATGCTCAAGGTATCAGATGTCATGCTGAGCTTTGTTTGGTGATTCTATGTCAAGTTAAGTTGCCTCCTATCTAAATATGTGAACACTAAAATTATTTCTCTGCATTTAGCTCATTCTAAAAGTGAAGTATGAGACATACAGAGAGGAGCAGTGTGTAAAGACAGTACTTTGCTCAAGGGGACCTCTGTGGTGTCAATAACAGTCCAGGAATTTGAACCCATGGTCTCCTGATCTAAGGGCGATCTCCTTAACCACCAGCTGCCCCAAGCACTGACTGCCCCGTGTAAGGCAATTAAAAATTGATCGTTTAATAATAATAATAATAATAATAATAACAACCATCACACACAGATACATATTTAAAAAATAATAATTTTATTTCAGGTCTTAGAAACAAACTTAAAAAATCTTTGAATCTGGGAGAAATTTTAGGAAAGTTTCCATCCACTAGAGTGTTCTGGAGACCGGCCGAGCAGCAGCGTGCTGAGCAAAAAAGCAGCAAACATATAGGAGAGCAAACACCAGTTTTAGACTGTTTATATTTGTTGAATTCAGATTTCATGAATACATTCTAAGTTCTACGGGTTAAGATATCTAAGGGCATTATCACAGAGCTTAAAAACACTGAGAATTTTTTGATGATTTTACATTTGTTACAATTTCACTTTTGTTGATTTAGCCATCCTTTCATTGGAGTAGATTCTACAGATCATCTACAGGGATTAGAATTTGGGTTTGGTCAATTTTATGATTAGATTTAACAGAGTCGAATGCGTTTAACTAAACAGTTTTATTTCATTGATATTCTGTTTTTTTTATTTATTTTTAAAAGGTTATTTTTAAATGTGTTACTTAAAGGTGATCTTCAAAATATCTGCAGGGGCCACTTAAGATGTAAAAAAAAGTCTAAAAAAGTTTTGTAAATAAAGCTCAATTAAAAGTCAGGGATTTAAACAAACCATCTTATTTATTTACCATAAGCGTGAGCTCTCTCATCTTGTGTACGCGCAAACCCTCTCATGTTTTTTTTTTTTTTTTCTCCAGTACCGACAGCAGAACTGTTACAGTTAAAGCTTATCGATACTTCGATCTTTTATAATTAGGCACCAGGGCCGAGTAAGTATCGGGTTTCGGTACCCATCCCTAGGCGCATGTAAACTCAGAGTGTCAGTTTCCCAGACAGAGATTAATCATATTCCTGGATGAAGTAGTGCTGTGAAAAGATATTTTCCATTGAAAATGAAAGGATAGTCCAAGGCCAGGCTTACTCAATGGAAACTGACACAGAGTATATTAGTAACATCTGATTTCACCCAAAAAAATGTGAAACAGTTTAAAACCGGTATTTGTTCTCCTACACGATCACCGTTTGCTGCTCTTACTCTCTGCACACCGCTCCTTGACTGCTCTCTGGACCCCCTCTTTCTGCAGGTTTTCCCCACCTTTTGGCCCATTTCCAATTGTTACCACAATTAACATATTTATGCTGATTTAAGGAATTTGAATAAATAATTCTAAAAATGTAATTAATTAAATAAAATAAAATAGATGCAAGCACCTATTTGAAAAAGGCCATTGTGCTGCTACAAAAGGCATGCAGTCATTTATGTATTCAGAGTCTCGTTTTCTTGCCACCGCACCTGGCCTGCCAATTCTCCCTGCACCCCTCTTACTGACGAGAGAAAGACCTTTTATGTCCGCCATTAACACACTTTTACGTGGACGTTAAAAGATAATTGCTATCTTTTAAATTCCATTCAAACCCTGGTGTTGATCGAGAGGGTAGAGCGCATGGGGGCGAGAGAAAAGCCAACTGTGTTGACTTCCCCATTCATCAAAGAGTCTCATTAACAGAGACAATATTGATCTGCCATGCCGGAGCGCTAAAACCAGTGGGAATACAGCTGCAAAGTCTCTGTTCAGCATTCGGAGCCATCCAGCTGGCCCGGCATCAACCAAAACCCAAAGTCGGCCTTAATTAGATGTTACGGACGTAGCCTGATGCGTAGTGGCTAACAAGAGCTGGCAGAATGGGATCTGATGGCCTCTAAATGGAAGACCCTCCTTCTTCAATAAATAGTCCAAACGCTATTAGTAGCCCCTTACCGGGCAGCTGGCTGAAGGGCACATACCATGTCCTCAGGGTCAGGCAGACAAAGGGACACCAATTTGTCATGAACTGCCAGATTCAATGGTACTACAAGCCAAGAGAGCCTCAATTGTGTTGGACCTTCTCTGTTAGAGTACCAGTTATGCACTTCTAGGTGGCTCTTTCCTGTGTAGAGTGTTTAGCAGATTCAAGACCATTGTGGTAATAATCTACTCATAACTACATTGTAGTAATTTGGCATTCAGTCTAAAAAAGATGTCCTTCATATGCAAACATGTGGTCGAACTGGCTTCATCCTACAGAGTCTAATATATTCTTTGACAGAAAAAAAAGTTAAACGAACAAAAGCAATAATCTGTCTTTCAACTTCAACAGCTGCCTGGTTCCTTTCATTTACAAGGAGATCTTCAATAAACTTCATTACTGGTTAGAAGGGAAGACATTGTGTTTAACAGACATTCTTTCTTTCTTGGATCTTCTAAATGAATGGAAACTTTTTGGTGGCATATTCCAGGGTTCAAGTGGGAGGTGATATGGTAGGAGAATAGGGAGCATGTCAGGATACCTATAAGAGACAAGGGAGCCCCATAATTAATACAACCATATTTGGTTCTTTTACATTCTTGCAGTATGTCCTTGAATGAGGTGAATACCTGCTTTTTCAAGCTATCACCAAATTTAATGTTGTACCAACTGCACAAGACACACTATAAACAAACAAAGTTAACATATATATATATATATATATATATATATATACACTTTCTAGGACTAGCAATTTCTAAGACTTTCTAAGAGCATGTGATAACACTGGGAGAGTGAAGGCAAGCATATTCATTTTAAAAGTCACATCTAGCACCACCACAGGACTGTTAGATTCAACACTGATGAACCTTAGACAACGTATCGTCCCCCTCAGTGGTGGCAGCCTCCTGCTTCACTTGCTGAATGGGTTAAATGCCAAAAAAGAAGTTCACAATGTGTGATGTACTGTGGTGTGTTCACACATGACCATAAGGGTCACTTTACTTCGCTTTACTTTACTAATGCCTTAATTACAAAGCTTAACACACATGGAGGAACAAAAACCATTTATCAGTTGACTTGCATCACTCTGAGGGGGTCTAAAAACCCGGGAACGGCTGGTGGCCTAGTGGTTAGGGAGCCCCTATGATCAGAATGTTGAAGTGGGCAAATGCACAAAAAACAATTTCACACTTTGCACTGTTCTGTTGTGCGATCATGCGTGACTATAAGGTGGCCAGCACTTTGATTTTATAAAGCTTTCCAGCAATACAAATTTAATTAAAAAAGAGTAATAAACTACATTTTGTAGCAGGTTCTCTAGCTGGAAGCTTGCTAAGCACCATTAAGAAATTAATTTTACCATGGCAACTAATTAAGCAACTTAAATTTACCATGGCAACTACTTTAATTATACAGCTTGCTGGGCCCACCAAACCTGCCTATTTATAGCTAAAACAATTATTTCAATATTCAGTTTAAATTAATGAACCTAATGAAGGACTTCATGTACATTTGCTCTACTTATGTAAAAAAAAAACAATGAAAATCATCCAATTATATGGCATTTATATATTACCTATATATATATATATATATATATGTGTGTGGGTGTGTGTTTGTGTCTATATGTCTGTTTGTAACTGTATTATTTTTGTTGGAGGGGGCTATTTATTTATTTATTTTTGTTTTTAACGCTTGCTCAGTGCAAAAGAAGCCTGTCATATTCTGCAATCCTTCCCGCACCCATCAAGGGTTTTTTATCTTGCCTGCAGAGTCTTTT
The DNA here is from genome assembly GCA_037832545.1 of Rhabdalestes septentrionalis. Lineage (NCBI taxonomy): Eukaryota > Metazoa > Chordata > Actinopteri > Characiformes > Alestidae > Rhabdalestes > Rhabdalestes septentrionalis. The sequence continues at coordinate 6,215,995 of JBBMFX010000080.1, read as the reverse complement.
TTTCTTCTTCCCATGCCAAAGAAACAGTTGACAAACATGTTTCTCAGACAATGCGGCAAGCCAAAACACGGCCTCTGTGTTATTTTCCCGATGATTTCTCCCCTCCGGTGTCACATCTGGGGGCTTTCGTGAAGGAAAACAAGATTGCTGGAGATTTCAGGAATGTTTAAAAGGTCACACATCCAAACAAATGCCAACGGTGTCAAAGAATTTCTCTCCAGAAACAATCCTCCGGCAAACAAAGAGTTAGACTCAACATTCGCTTTTTGAATTTATTATTTATTTATTCTGTTTTTTTTTCTTTTTTTGACGGAAATGGGTTTAGTACGAGTTTGGCCTTTAATTAAACATGGGCAGATTGATTATTTTGCCACAGCTGAATAAGAACAGAGCAATGCAACCTTGGTTGTGACAGCACTCCAAGTCCAATAACAATGAAACCTTTTTAAATGTCTCTCCAAACAATTTCAGAACTGTCATCTTCTGTTTGCACACCACTTGATTAAAAATACAAAGAGCATTTTGTACACTGTTTCAAGGACACTGTTT
>JBBMFX010000080.1:6181902-6194227 GCA_037832545.1 Rhabdalestes septentrionalis | reverse complement strand
ATATACAGCAACATTTTTCAATGTAATATCAAAAAAGATTCTGGGTCAGACAATGCTAGGACTTAGAATACTGATGACTGATCAGAGAACCCCATTAAGACAATGTAACGGATTCTAGATTAGCATTCCTATGACTGAGGTGTTTTGTGAAAACAGACCCTATTGTCTAAAAAGTTTCAGTAGGTCATTCTTTGTCCTTAAAATAAATCCACAAGTCTTTGGCTGCTAACACTTAAAAAGATTTAGTTTTATTGGTGAATTTTTAATTTGAGACTAGTTTTAATGGTTTTTTGTGAATATTTCAGGTAACAATTGATTTTAGAGTAACTTTTAGACTGCTGCACTGAGGAAACAAAACATTTTGGCTAACTGACAGTTGTAGTAAGAGCAAAACTTTGTGAATAAGACATTTTCACCAAAATTGTCTTTAAATTCAGACTACGTTGCTCTGGAGACCCCTCTCCTGAACATTTTTAAATTTTAAGTGCAAGGAATACACTTACATATGCAGTACAGGGGGCCCTCAAGGACCAAGGTTGGGACTGAAACAGGCTTGAGCATTAGACCTAGAGGTTAAATGTGGATGCAGAGTGTATTACTGGATGCCCTGTAGGACTGCAAATGTGAAGATTTGTGCGACCCCACCACGTCACTGCACATCACGCTCTAATTATAGCAACCTGGTAATGAGACCAGTGCATCTGTTCGATTTCTCATGGTAAGTTGGCCTCTAGGGGGTGCATGACCAGAGCTCATTATGGCTCATTTGCTTAATAGAGCCACCTAGAGAATAAAATCTGGGCGAGGACCAAGCACTTCACAAGCCAGTATCTTGTGATATAAAGTTTCAAAATGTTACTTGTTGAATCACTAAATTTAGTGAAATTCCGTCTATAGGGGTGCTGTAACTAAGATATTTCAATACCTTCAGTATTTCAGTTGCCTGAGCTTAAATTTAAGGGTAAATGTGAACTCAGACTGTGAGACTGTACCTCCTGTAGGTCTGCGAATGTGAACATTTGTGTGACCCCATTCACAGTCGCTGCACATTACACTCTAATTATGGTTACCTGGTAATGGGACCAGTGCATCTGTTTGATTTCTCATAGACTTCTTAATGGCGCCTTCTTCGGCCCGCTCTTGAAAGTCCTCTTGCTGATGTTCCCCGCAATTGACAAATGATGAATTAATGAACCTGGCCCGTTTCATTTACAAGAGTGAGGGCATGCACGGGACGAGCTGCATAGAAATACCATTTTAATCTATTACAACCGCTTTCAGTTCCAGCACACAAAGCAATTCATCATCTCTCGACCGGGCCAGTCGTGGTATTGCCTTATATGATTGTGTTATCCATTTAGCTTCTCTTTTACCTGATCCGGTCGGTCCCTCTCAATCTGGGGCTGGAGGAGGGACGGATGCGATGTCTCGAGCAAGGGTTAAGACCATTATCCTCCCTGTCCTTCGCTTAGAGGTCATACAAGAGTTTGGGAGGCCTGACAGCTTGTCTAGGCTTGTTAAATAGGGAGAGAGAGAGAGTGTGTGCGCGCAATGCCGTTTGAGTGTGTCTGATAGGGAGAAGTTGAGTCACAGATGAGTGTCAAGGTCACACTTCCCCAAAGACTGAAACTAAGCGCCTGGAACAGCGGGAAGAATAATGAGATGGAGTAACGGGAGACTCACGAACACATAGATGTGCACAAATATACACTGAAGACCATTCACCATTCAGAGGTCTGCACCACACTCCTCAGAAACAGGAGGCCAAGAAGAGGAAAGAACCATTTAACCCTTAGAACTCAGAACGTATTGGTAAAACCTGATTTCAATGAATAAATGCGGTATAAAAGAGTCTAAAAGTCGGTGTTTATCCCTCTACACACTTTCAACTCCCACACTCGCCGCATGGGTGCTATCTATCCCTCTGCTGGTTTCCCCCACCCACTTTTGGGCGGAGACTAAACTTTCTCCCAGGTTCAAATTACTTTGGTTTTTTTTCCTGTTTGTTTCTAAGATCTAAAATAAAAGAGGCCTGGGCATTTTTGCTCATTGTGGGCATTTGTGACCATTTTTTAAATACTAATATTATAGTTCATTTTTACATGTTTTAAATGAGCATAACTAGTTCTGTGTGACACAGGACCACCAAACAAAGCCGAGTTCTGACATCTCAAGTATAAACACAAGCAAGTGGAACTTCCATCTAAGGAGTTGTTTTGCTGAATAAAGACTTGAAACAGACACACCCACACACACACCCACACACACACCCACACACACAAACACAATTTAGCATCTCAAGATCTCAAGCCTAAAGATGCTTACAATTAAGAGTGTACACACATCATACAAGAGTATATATATAGATGATAGCTTGTTGTATTGTTTTATACATGTACTCTTTCTTTTCCTTACATTTTTTACCAAATACATTTGGTAGATTGAAGATGAAAGATTTTGCTCAGAACCATATGAGGGACCAGATGGCTTAGTGGTTAGGGAGTTGGCACTGCAATTTGAAGGTTGTGGGTTTGAGTTCCTACTGCATCAGAATTTCACACTGTGTGTTGTAGTGTGTTCATGCATGACTATAAATGGGCACTTTAATTTAGAACAACAAGCCCAGGACCTTCTAGTAACCCTTTATTTGCTATAGCATCTTACATACGCTCCTTATTTTGTGGAATTCATTCTGGAGATTTATAGAACCATTTATGAAGAGCTCTTTAATAAATGACCCAGAATGCCTTAATAAGGCCCTGGTCAGATTAAAGTCTAACGGTGTTAGGATGGCCTGTTAACTGCTGCTGGTAATCTCTGTTTCTGCCTTTAGCCCTTCTAGCATGACCCCATGGCCACTTTACAGAACAGTGTGTCATGTCATTGATTTAGGATTGCTTTTGAAGGCATCTACTTGTCATTCTGCTGCAGTCACTCTTTCTCTCTCTCTTTCTCTCTCTCTCTCTCTCTCTCTCTCTCTCTCTGCCTGAAAGGGAAGCTCCCTTGCCATCCCCTCTCACCCCTCCCATCAGTGTCTACCGTTCTTTATGGTTTAGCAATCCAGCCAGACTTTGAGCCCTTAAGCATGGAGATAAAGGGAAAACTGGAGCAGGGGCCAAACAAGGGGGACCAAAGAGGCTGGCGGCAGCAGCTGAATGCTCTAGGGGTCCGGTTGAGGCTTTGGGGGGTCTGTGGAGGTGAACATGACTGGTGTTGCGGCTGACATTTCCACCATGGCCCAGAAGAGCCCAGTGATCTAATAAAAGAGCAGCGGGCTCCAAGCGCCTTGCAACGAAAGCCTTGGAGAGTGAGTCAGACGCCCAGGAGACCCCCCCCCTAGGCCTGATGTCAGAGCAGGGCTAGACAACTGACAGCTGGTCTCCACACAGCCCTTTCACCGGGTTAACTTTGGCCATTCTTACCGCCAGACTGAACAAGCACAGGGTAAGGAAAACGATACGCCATGTGGATGCTGTTAGTGGCATTGTAATTACCTGACCCATTATGCCTCAGGACCGTGGTGAATGACAGTAATTCGGGTGTAAATCTCCTCTCTAAATGTATGTAACGCAATCCCAAGGCCATCCTTTTGCATACATATATACTCACCATCCACTTTATTAGGCACTGCTACTTTGTAATTCCAGCAACTGGCCACTCCACCAACAACCCCAATGTTATATTTCAAACTATTGGGCACTTTATTAGAAACACCTGCATGGTACTTTTTCTTACTGGACAGTTTATTGGAAACACCTACGTTTTGTTGCCATTTACTGGCCATTTTATTAAACATACCAATGTTTTGCTTCCACATATTGGCCACTTAATAAGAATCACCTACCATGTTTTTCCCATCACTGGCCACTTTATTAGAAACACCATTTACCATATACAATATAGGTCCACTATACACTGTAGTTGTGTAATTAAAGACAGTATCTCTATTGTCATGCATAATTGATCAAATCCCTGTTTCTCATAGGTCACTTTTCCATTTATGACCACAGATCGAATAACCAGATTTGTTTTTGGTCGTGGACCATCTTTACTTCAGTAACACTGATATCGCAGTTTGTGTGTGTGTGTGTGTGTGTGTGTATTTACATGCGTGGCTCAAATTCTATACTGCTAGTACACCAGTGCTTATAATCTAGTGGACAACGTAAGTAAACTGTTCAGCAAAAGTTCCCCCTACAGTCAGTTTTTTTTTAATATATTCCACCGCTCTTCATCCTTTAAATCTTAAATTTTGCAGTAATGTATTTTGAAATAAAGCTGCTCCCACAGTTCCCACTTGACCTTATACATCAGCAACAACCTACACACATCTCAGCTGCCTTCTAAAGAGCACCTTAAATGGCTAAAGAAGAGATTTTGGGTAGAGAAGAGCCACTTATATAAAGGAAAGTACTTTAAAGAATTAAAAAGGAAAAACAGGAGGTTCCAAACTGCAGTTAAAATAATAATTATGAGGAAAGAAAAGGAGACCCTTAACATTTTTGTCAATTATACCACCATAAACTGCCCCTATAAGATAAACAGGGCTTAAATTGTTTATCTTTGAAGATATCAAGGTGTACTGTCTTGCTACAGATCTAAAAAAAAAAAATCTGTGAGTTTCTGTTCATCCATCCACTGTGACTCAACACTGAGGGTCTCAAAGGATGCATAAGTGTTCAGAAAAGGAAGCAGACAGAAAGGAAAACAGCACTAGAACATCCAAACTGGTCATCTGAGTTGTGGAGGAAGGCCTCTGGGATTACGATTGATCTTTTAGTAAAATATATGTTTCTGCTTTTGGTGGAAAACACATAGCCTGGACACTAAATAAATGGTCCCTCACTTTTCAGTACAGCACAGCACAAAACAAATCAGCAAATTTCAAATCTTATATCCTAATTTATATTAAGGCTCTTCCATTTGCATTTCAAAGCTTTCTGCTGGCCTGCTCCTCAGGCAGAACTTCTCGAAAGGCACTGGGTTTGTTTGGTTTATGAGCATGTAATTAATGGAGATCATGCAGACTCCAAAACGCAATATTGACAACAATAGCAAAGCTTCAAAAAGTCATTAATCTTACACGTAGCCTCTGTTGTGTGTACGCGTCCAAATAATTGCTTGTGTTTTGTAAAAATTTATTGAAACTAGAATGTGCAACGAGCTCCGCGATGATAGTCCTTCACAATAGAGTCCAAAATCACTTTTTTAAATGTTTTTTTTTCTTTTTTATCCCATTTTTCAAGCTCCTTTTCAGCTCGTCCTTTGAACGAGACGGCAGAAAAATAAGCGAAGGTGCATGACTTGCTCACAATAGACAATCAGGCGGCATGATTAAAGTTGTAAATATCGCACTTTACAAGGAGAGGTGATCATTAAAGATAATTTGCTTAGTGTCGCTTAGCAACCAGTTACCATTCTGTCAAACTTTATACATGTTTTTTTTTCTTTTCTTCTTTTTCTCTCTCTTATTAACACCCGAACGACTCCCGAGCTCTAATAAAGGAGCCGCATTGGCCGCGTTTCTGGCGTGACGGCTTATTCACCTTCAGAAAATGAACATACGCCATCCTCGCTTTTCTCATTACCTTGAAATTGAAGAATTATATCCTTCTGTCATAACGAGCAAGTGAACACGGCTCCAACCATTTTACGGACATCTGTATAAACAACGTAATTAACCGTGTGAATGATGAATCGGGGAGCTGCTGGTGGCATTAATACTTGGGTTTCTTAATTATACAACCCAATGTTGTTCAGATTTTTTTTTTTTGTCTCGTCCCCCTTTCCTTTCTATTATTCCTGGATGGAATAATAGAAATTTAAAAAAAAAATGTACAAAAGGGAAAGTGCATTTCACAGTCTACTGAAGCAAGACAAGCAATTTAAAATTAATCAAAATATAATACAGTTTATGATGTGATAAAGGGGCGACACTGCTTGGAAAAGCAAAGTTGTTTTTTTTTCCTTGTGACGCTCCCGACACATGGCTTTCCCTTCGTTTCTTGTTGATTTATTTCTTAGTTGTTGTTTTTTTCCTTCTTTCCCTGAATGGCATCTTTGATTGAATGAAGGTTCATCAACTTCTTAAATACTTTTCACTGAAAAGATAATGGCTAAAATGTTTGATATATTTTTAGGAATTATGTACACAGAAAAACTGAAGAAAAAAAAAAGGATCAGTTGTGATTGCAGTTGCTGCTTGTTTTGAAAGACCATCATTTCACCAGCAAGTGTTTTTGCCCACTAACATATATGCAATCTTTAGAATATATATTTTTTCATGTTTAAGCAAGACTTTTTTTTAAAGTTAAGTTTTATAATAGGGATATTTTTAAATCCCAAGAAAGCTATTGTTGAATTATTTATCAATGTTTTATGAGATTTTATATCTCTTTCTCACTAGCATTGGCTTAGTTAACTTGATAACACATATACAAGGAAAATATATTATAGATGCTCATATTGATTAACAAATGCGATACAGAAAACCATGGGTCAATTCTGTGTCATTTCGATTTTATGTAAGATTGGCCACATGTGCCCTACTGTCACATGCAATGAAACAAAGTGATTAAAATTCTCCCTAAAGATGTTTCAGTTTATGTGTTTAGTTTTTTTTTGTTTTCCCTGTTGGTTCCTCACAAAGCTGCTCAAGAGCATATTGAGCATCAAGGTAAAGATGCTGGAACAAGCTGCCCATTACTATCAGATCTGCATCAAATGAAGCCAGCTTTAAAAAGCTGCTAAAACAGCACTATTCTCCTCTTCTTTAGAGATCAATTGTACTGCATTTATACTTCACTTTTAATGCTATTTTACGTATTATTTTACCTCTTTTACCCCTCTCATTATCTTGTTTTATTTTTCTTTATCGTTTCACTTTCCACTGCTGTAAAGCATATTGAATGACCTTCTGTGTATGATGCTATATAAATAAACTAGAACTTGAATTTGAACTAAAGACTGACTACAAAATGAAGATTGTCTGGTGTGGGTGAACAATTTTTTGTCGTTCCGTTCTAACAAATAGCATTTTATCACAGATTACATCTGCTATGAACAATAGTTGTTAACTGATTACTGAAGGGTAACATTTATAAGGTAACTTGATAACAGGGTGCTAGTAACCTAGTGGGTAAAATACTTGCCTGTGAACCCAATTGATCACACAGTTGCAGTTGAAACCACACTTTCTACCATTGTGTATTTGAGCAAGACTTTTATTTACTCCAGCGGGACAATTCCTGTAACTAATGCTTGTAAGTTGCTCTGGATATTTCCATCTTGGTTATATTGTACAGTGCAATATAAACAGCATACTTTATATTCTATTGGTTATGCTGCTTCTAATTTATTGTAAAGTACCGTCAACTTTATCTTTGTTTATTTTATATATCGTTTTTCGGGACCACTTTACAACAAAAGCACTCTTATAAAAGCTTTATTAATCAATTATAATCACATTGTCAATTACGTTGTAGAAAGTTTGCGAATCATGTATCAGCAGTTATACACAAGTTATAACAGTTGTCATATACTGTTGCAGGCTCAGTATTTGGCTAGATCTCAGATATTGCTACTTGTTCATCTTAGCTTGCCCCATTCTCAGGCAGAATGTTAAACTTAATCAAAAAAGTGGTCAAAAGTGGTACCCATTTTTCAGTCAAATACCGATCCTGCCCTCAGCCCCCAACCCAGGTGTCTGAGATCATCCTCGTTGACTTTGGATCCACTCCAACACATTCATTCTAACAGCTCAAAAAGGCATATCCATGTCTAGATCAACTTGCAGAGGGCTTTCGAGACAGAAGAACGTGATCCCTGAGCGAAAGCTCGCTCTGCGACCAATGAGGAGAGTGTCCAATTAAGGATGTCGTGGGTAAACTGGATAAATCAAGGCTTATTAGCCTGTCACAAGAAATGAGTGGGCCAGCCATCTTCAGCAAGCCCTTGATTGGATGGGAACAAGTCTGTTCTTCAAGCAAATGAGCTTGTGAGACGCAATGTCACTAAAGGTGCCCTTCAGCGCTTTGACGTGGAAGACCAAGAAGAAGAAGATAAAAATTCTTGTAGTCTATTAATATTGTAGGAGCATAAATGTGTTCAGAAAAAAAAAAAAAAAAGATTTGCCAAGGTTTCTTGGTAATTGCAGCCTTTCACGTTGTGAGCTCAGAGATGGACAGCGGAATGCTCTTGACTTTTCAATTTCTGAGAATGTTTCGTGTTGTTATATATTTATATAGACGAGCTGTTTCTTGCCAAAGATCTTGGCATGAAAATCTTTATCACCATGTTACTTTCACCCTGCCCTGTGATTTGCATGGGTGAAGATTACATGGCATATGACCTTATATGTTCCGATGAAGGGTTTCTTTCTTACTTATCAATTACAATGCCCTCATAGACTCATAGACTCCTTCAAATGGATGTTTTACATTGAAGGCTCTCATCAACCCATAGGAAAGTATCTCCCATTTTTCACTCTCGCCATCAATCTCCTTTCAAAATCTAACATTTTATAAATACCTTTGCTCCCTGCCTATTCAATTCTCAAAACACAGGCAGGATGATGACAGTCAGAGAATTTTCATTGCTGCTAACCTATGCCCTCCCACACCAACAATACCCAGCTGTCCTCCCCTTGCTAAGAATAAGAATGATGTTGTGGTTCCCCAGAGGGCCACGATCGGAATCCAGAAAAGGAGATTAAGGAAGTTTCCATGTGGTTCAGAGATCCTGCTCTGTGGTGTGCCACCCAGCTGAGTTATTTCTACACTGAATCCATCCTACCTGCTTATCCCATGGATGTGGAGTTAAGTTTACTCTGGGGTTGGTGTTCTGTTTATGGGATGTTTTTTCAGGTAAGATTTGCCTAAAGATCCTAAACCCTAGAACATATGCAGCATGGATTCATGCTGGAACATGACAAACCAATCAAATTAACTGCATTTTCTCAAGAGACAATTGGGAAATTGGTGGGACACAATAAGACAACCCCTATGAAAATGTCATAAATAATTTATGATCACATTATTAATTACTAATTATCAGTTTATAAATCAATAACAGCAAATAATAAATAACAAGTTAAAACAGTCATCGTACATTGATGCAGACTCACTTTTTGTAAAGATCTCAGATTATGATGGTTGCTGAGCTTGTCTTGTCTCTGTCTCAGGCAGAGTAGTATCTGTCAAATTCATCAGGCATTTCTTAACATACTATCACCATTAAAACATCAGATCTACAACTAGTGAGCCTGTATCAAAGTATGTCAACTGTTTTAACTTGTTTATAACTGCTTATTAAAGTTTTACAACTGTTTTCAACCAAATTACAGTAAATAAATACTTTATAAAATCTTCACAAGTGCAGTTTCATTGTAAAGTGGTACCGACATTTTTCAATACCTGTAAAGGTTAATTGTCATGATTGCATAAAACGGGTTATGACATGGTTAAGTCAATGATATGTAACAAGGTTACACAATGCTAATGTCTAATGCTCTCATTAAGTTCCACTACCTTCATTACAAGCTTAAAGGAGACAATTTTTCACGTAAACAAGTGTAGGACGCCTCAAAGAATTCAAAACAGAGAGAATGACGTTTTGTTTTCACTTGTAATTTGCCCAAAAAACCTCCTGACTTCACAACAGCATTACATCGTTACTTACGCCACAGAGTCCCAACGGACAGCATTTTTATTTTTTTTTACTCTCTCTCTGTGTTTTTTTTTTTCTCTCCCTGGCTTTTCTCTAATATTGATTCATGTTTGGGACTATATGAGCGCTAATGTACAAATCAGTATTCATCCAAGGGAGTCCCACGTGCTGCAGCTGGTTCAAACGGATCATAGCGAGGAGCCAAATCAAATCTCATTACAGCCTAGTATTGCTTAATTGCTCTTTCAGCTTTGATCATGATTTCCCAAGGTAACCAACTTTTCTAATAAACTAAATGCCTCTCAAAGAGACGTCTGCGATGAGGCCCTGGGTGATTCAGGAGGATTAGATGCTGCTCCTCCCACTCCAATAGGCCAGAATGTTGACTGACTGACAGAGGACTGGCTTTCAGCAGCATAGGAGCAGATTTAATTTCAGCTCCTGATAATGGTATAAGTGGCAGGTCGCACCACATGGAGCAGTTTGAAACTTTATTTGTTGTAAGTAAAAGCCTGTTCATTTATGAAAAATGCATCTGGCGCAGTGTCGATTAATATTCGCAAAAAAAAAGCATGATGTAGTTTTATGTCAGTTCTTTCCGAGCTTGGAAAAAATGGTTAAAACTGCATATTTCGACGGTTATGTTTAAATGGAAGAAATATATTATTATCATTTTAATTATTGTAGAAACTGATTATGCTTTCAACCACATACGACCTTTTTTCTTATTATAAAAGTAAAAAAAAAAATGTATAACACTTATAATCATAATGATGTGTCACAATAAAACTCATGAGAAAATGTAATTGCAATGTATTTTCTTTGTAATTATATAGTAATTATCATAAAGTAAGAATGACATACTACTACTACTGTTAATGATGATGTGCTCTTACAATATAGTTACTATGCAATCGCTTATGTATTTATACAGGACAGTAGTTCTGAGGGCAAAACTCAGCTCTGTCAGTTTAAACAAACCTACTGGTGACTTTTTTTGTATGTACTCATGAATCACTATGTGGTGATGGCAGCATATCAGTCATGAGATCAGGCGGTGTGTTTTGAGAATGTGTGCAGGGTGGTGGAGTCTGGTGATGGACTGTGATGTCTGTGTTATCTTTTCTATGGAGTTCACTATGAATCCCATGATGGATTCCACAAAGGTGCTGAAAATAACATGACAAAATATGTTTGTCAAGGCATTCGTACGGAATTAGCACTGAAATGTGAGTGCAATTCAAGTCCCTCCAATTTCTTAATCCGAAAGACTGATGGAACTCATTTGCATTCAGGTAATTCATGTCCTTAAAATGCTGAAATGTCCGCAACCACTTCCCTCTCTTTCACACATGTGATGTTATTGCTGTCTTAGTCAGGACACTCCACTGTAACACTGTATATTCAACATGGTTTGTCAGTAATAGAACACTTACATGTAAACCTGACCATGACCTCTGACCTTAACCCAATACACCATCATCAAGTCTTTCTACTTTTTTAGTTTCTAGAAAAGATGAATTTGAGGTGAAAAACGGCACATTTTCTTCATTTAAGGCAAAAGTTACCCATTTCTTAAAGACATAAATACATGCACCCATACATGTCTTCATTGTTTTGTTTTGTTTTTCAGAGTCATGTGTTACTATGTTTTGTTTTGTACAAACATGCCAAATACAGTTCTATGCAAAAAAAAAAATTGCTACCCCTCTAATTTTCATATTTGTTCCCAAAGATCCAGATTTCCCCATATTTTAAAGGACTTTCAAAGTCCAGTCCCTGAATCTGATCAGTTTCAGAACAAAAAACGTTTTTGTTTGTTAAGCCACTCAGTGACATACTCATGAATCATTCAAGTAGAACAATACCCATCAAACTTAAGGCATTAACCAGTATAGAAACTTGTGCAGATGATTCCAGATGATCCGGTGGTGATCAGTATACTGGTGGTGCTGAATGCATCTCTTATCTCTACAACCTGTCACAGTAAAACCTTTCTTCCCAATTTTTTCATTTAATCCACTTAATATTGCCAAAGATAAGACAGATGGACAGTCACAAAACATTATTTTCTCCACCAATAGGGTGATTCAAAAACAGAAAGAAATGAGGGGTGGCTCAAGACTTTTGTGCAGTTGTGTCTTATCTATATACAGACACTCAGCATAAACCCATTCCCCCAAACTGAGTTCATCTATGTACACTTCCTGCATTACCTTGTGGAAGGTTGCCCTCAGGACTGTTCTGAGAACAGTTGTTAGTCTAAGAGACAGTGTAATGTGTGGCAATGGAGTAGATAATGCCTGTTTCCAGATCAGTGTAAATGTAAATCCACTGAGGCAAAACGGCCGCACGCTCCAAATACAGCACATTCTTCCATTCATCTCGCGTTAAGCCTGAGATGTTTTCCTTCTTTACGGGGCTAAACAGCGAGCGCGCAGGAACAGCTGGGCCAGACGCATCAGATGAGCGCATAAATAAAACGAACCAAACAGCGGCGAGGGAAAATCTCCCCATACGCCAGCCGTCCCTCTGGAGTTTACCACTGAGTCTGAACCCCCTGCTCTCTCTCTCTCTCTCTCTCTCTCTCTCTCTCTCTCTCTCTCTCTCTCTCTCCCACACCCACCCACCCACCCTCCCTCCCCCTCCCTCTTTCTCC
>JBBMFX010000080.1:6158772-6172599 GCA_037832545.1 Rhabdalestes septentrionalis | reverse complement strand
CAAAGCGGAAGTGCTCACTATCACACATTTAGACTGATTTGTGAACAATGTTTGAAAGAAATGGTAATATTGTGTATTTGGAATGAATTTTAGATCTTTAAGTCCATTTCATGAAAAATCGGAGCAGGAACAAAGGTGTTGCGTTTATATTTTTGGTGAGTGTATATACAGGAATATTAATAGCATACACATAATGAGATCAAAATGTCCCTCTACACTCATCCCTTTTGATCATAAATCACCTCCACAAAAGTTGATACCAATGAATAGATAATGCATTTGTAAGGCACTTAAAAAAATATTCAAACACAATTAAAGATTGTCATCCAATGGTCTATGTGCTCTAGATATCCCATCTCAAAATCATGATGTTACAAGCATTAGAATAGATAAAATACAATTTTATCTCCATAATATTTTCCATATACTCCATAATCTTCCATATTTCAGAATGATAGTGTATATGAATCCTATTAGAAGTACTAATTTTTTATCTTTAGCATAATGAGTAGATTCAATTTAATTTGAGTAGATAAAAATGACAGAAATAGTGTTGTATTGTGACAGGCTGCAAAAAGCCAAATGCTATACAATATCTAGGTATTTCACCACTATACTATACTATAATATACACCAGCATACTAACTACCACCTGATCATCTAGAATCACCTGTTTCTTCTCTGTTTAGACCTTAAGTTACATATGCTTTGAACTTTTCACATGTAGGTGACTGTGTGGTTTAATAAACACAAAATAGGTGACTATTCAGGTTCAGGGACTGGACTTAAAATGAGAGACTCTGATGGTAACTTTCTCAAGACTACATTAAAAGCACATTAAGCAATTTGGCTCTTTGGAAGCAAAACATGAAATGAGGGTGGTTAAGGAATTTTGCACATTATAGTATTCATAGCTAATTTGTTTATGTTTAAATTCCAAAAAGCTTCATTTTGCAGCTAAGAACAAGCCCAAACCATGACAGAGTATCTGCAAAACAAGCAGGCCTCTCATTGCTCATTGCTTTAATTGTTGCATTTGCAACAATGCTGCTTGTCCATTATTAAAGACAGTGGCAGCTCTTTTGAACTAGAGTGTCTGTGCACAGAAACCGAGGACTATTGACTGCAGAGCAATGTCTGGAGATTGGGAGAAGTGTTTGGAGGGAGTGAAAGAGAGAATAACAAAACGAGAGAGAGAGAGAGAGAGAGAGAGAGAGAGAGAGAGAAGGAGAGAGAGCGAGAGAGATATGTGAGGGATTGGGAGGCTGTCTGGGTCCCCTGACAGAGACAGATGGAGTGGGAGCCACCAGATTTACCGGAGGAAGCAGTTTATAGAACACTGTCAGAGGGGAATAGGGAGAGCGGCCTGGAATCGAGGACTCAAGTCAAAGCCATCAATCTCTCTGCCATAGCAGCACCATCAGACAACAGAGCGGCGGGCTTGGTTAGCGTTCACAGAACATCAGATATTAATATGGCACACAGACTTTCTCTCTCTCTCTTTCTGACTCTCTCTCTCTCTCTCTTTCTCACTGCTATTTCTAGCCTGGTATGGTTTGGATTGCACTGATACATTACTGGATGTCATAGTGCTTTTGATTTTTTCTCTTTTTTACAGGAGAGGTTGCATGCAGGCCGGTCAACAGTATGTAAATGTGTTCTGTTCTCTCAATCACAGGCCACAAATTGGGGGGGCCGGTATCTCGGCATATTTTTTAATTTTATTTTTAGACATTTTTGTTTGGACAGAAATTTCTGGCCCCATTTTCTCTCAGTCCCTGTGTTATTTTCAATGAAATATCAAATGAAACAAATCTCATGTGTATAAAAAGCATCAACGGCAATAAAAACTCTCGGTACTGCTAAAAAAACAGTGTACATAATACCGCAAGTGTTGTTTCATACTCTTTTAAGGTATCTTTAATTTTCTATGAATGATGCACTGACTGGAAATCACTTTTAATAATGTACTTGTGACAATGACCAATAAAGATCAAATCAAATCAAGTTAGTCTTTGTTGCCCCCTCGTTTGGACATGTGTGACAACCAAGCCAGCAAAAAATGTGACAACCTACCCCAACTGACATGTTTAGCCATTTTGGAGGCTAGTCCCCACATGTATTAGCCTAGCTAAGAAAAAAAAACTAAATTTTAGCTTTCTCTTTATAATTTAAAATGGTAATAATTATTTTAATGTTGACCCACAGTTTAATGAGTCAGAAGATGAATAAAGATGCCTCAAACTGTACTTTTGCATATGAAAAACATATCAAGTTTTCTCACCTCAAGGTTATGCTGCTTTGACCTCCACTTAGATAACCTCTGACATGATTACAAACGTTTCTCTGACAATGCCCTCTAGTGGCTTTGGTCTGATGACTGTGACGACCAACCCCGCTCTCCCCTACTTACTGAAAAAAAAAAAGCTTCGAAAAGGCCGCTAGGTGGTTGTTATTGCAAGATTATTTATGATTCACAAACAAGTCCCTAATCTGTCTATTGTGTCAATAAAGGTTGAAAGAACAATAAAACTGCGCCTGACAAAACAAGCTCCTGCAATTACACCATTGACGCTAATCGTGTTAGTTGCGTGCTATCTCAGGGGACCCTGCATCCTCAGGGTACTGTGGAGAGTGGAGTTGCTGGGAAATGTAATTTCTCTCAGGCCGCTAAACATTAGTGGGTGTGGGTGGGTCTGAAAAACTTAAATGCTAGCAAAGCAGTAATAAGCATCAGTAATGACTATGAGTAGGGGCTACAGCAGAAGAACTATTTACAGTAATGCAATAGCTATGATTGCACAGCCCTTAAAGTGAATAACTCCAGGCTCTTGGGTGGGTTTGATCAGGGGGTTTCAAACACAATGATGTGTTAAGTTAAAGAGACAGGTTTTTTTAGTGTTCGTAACAAAAGTTTCTTAAGAAATAAACTAAAAATATGAAACATTTTGAGACATTAAATGTTGAATTGGGCCCAAATTGATGCCAAACATGAAAGAAGGGTTAATAAAAATCTTGAGTCACTGAGGTAGCCTTGAGCAAGGTTACACTGCTCGTCACTGGCTGTCTGCCATTTGACTCGGTGAATGCATTAAATGCAGGGATGAATTTGCTTCTGTTCACATATGAGTTTTGATCTGTTCATATTTGTGACAAGAAATGGTCACTTCTCTTCATTATTTCTCATCACTTTGATATATAAAAAATATTAAGGAGCAAATATGTTAATGTGATGTACATGTAAGAAGGTTTCACTCCAATGAATATTAATTTGTTTTTATTTTCTATTGGTCCTCTCACCAGTAAAGATGTATACACTGTAAAATCTCAGCTGGTGTTTAAAAAAGCCCTCATTTTAATTTTTTAAAACCATTTTTTCCAGTTATGTTGCTTCCAGCTAGATTTTTCCATTAAATGATGATACTACACTGGGAGAGTGAACACAGATGAACTTCCTCCGAAACATCCTTGTTAAACTGCAGATAAAGTAACATTGTTGACCAGCTAAAGAAAACTAGATGCCCAATGCAGGTTACCATCATGCTAAGTGATGGAAGGACAACCAATCCTGCCCCACCCAGAGATAGCGTGCTGCTGTGCTCTCAGACAGCCAGCCATGGATAAGGGTAGCATTTACATATATATAAAAATAAAAAGACAAATCTGTTTATTTTGAGCTGTGGTGGACTTCAGGTCTTAGTCATAGACATTCCAGCTGCTGTCCTAGACAACACTCATTAGGGGTCAGGACCCCCATCTCTATAAATCTGTTTGGAAGCCATCACGAAGGGCACTAGACAAATAAAATTAAGCAGACTTAATTACCACCTCAGCTTGCATTCAATCAAGAAGCTAAGCCAAAACTGGAGATTAGCCACAGTGAGATTATCCGTCCAGATCGTGATCTCCGAACAGCATCGTCCCAGTTTAACCTTCTGACACGGCACGTCATGTCCAAAGTACACGTTCGGGCGTCCAGGTGCTGAGCTCGGCCTGTATGAGAATAAATGGCAGTGCGCGAGGCAGCTGCACGAGAAGGCCTCGACTGGCAACCGGCGTTATTCCTGGCAGTGTGATTTATGGCATCCCTTTGCTGGGGTGAAGCAGCATTTTTAGAGTGGGCTGCCTGCTCGAAGACTCGCAGGTGTTAATGAATACGTTTTGCCAACACGAGGACCATTGACTTTCCCTGTGGGACACATTAATGCTTCATTTGGGAGCGGGCAAGGCAGTTAGGGCTCGTTCCAAGCGGAGGCAACGTAGCTTGTCGGCTTTGATCACCCAGCTTTGTTCCAATCATGACAATTTATTTAGCTTTGAAATCCAGGCCCTTTTATAGGGCTGGCCCTTAATTGGACATTAAAGGTTACTTCACTGTAAAGTGTGGAAGGTGCTCAGTTTGTCATTGAAGGCATTTTGATACATATCTGATGTCTTAACCTTCAGCACTTTTCACGAAGTGTCAACCAAAGCGTGTTACTTCTGCCAGTGCAGGTTATATATGTTAAACAGACTCTGTCCGTGGAGGACCTCAAGTATAATATCAGGGCTATCTGAGGACAGGAGTCTAAAACTAACTCTCCTCACCCTATCTGGATGAGCAGAATGGTCCTCTCCCTCCTCCATTAGTCAGTTGATGTGGGCATCTGTTAGCTGACCAAAATCTTATCAGCAGTCTGTATGTAGAATCTTCCTCTGTGTCTTATTCTGATTTGAATTGAATGAAAACTAGTTGTTTAGAATACAGTCTAGTTTTACGTCAGTTAATAGTATTTAACAGTTTTTGACACCAAAGCAAGCAGAAATAAAGACTTACAGCATATAAGTTGAGTGCAAATATTTCTTTGTGATGCACACTATGCAGTCAGTTACGTAATTCAGTAGAAAACCAAGCCCCTCGTTCGGACATGAAATGACCTCATATGCTAACCTTGTTGCAGATAAATCGTTTTTGGCTGTTCTAGATTACACATGGATATCTGAAGCTTGTAAACGATCATCTGTTTATTTAAGATTTTAATACTAAATGGGCTCTAAATGTTTTAAAGTGAATTTGCTGTAAATAGTTCTGGCATAGAGCTACAGCCACTGATTCCCATTCCTATTAGTTGACTAAAATCTAGTTAGGTTGCAACTCAGCAGTCAGTGATGTATCTACAATTCCCAGATGTGGTTATTTATCCCTATGAATAAATATTGGCCCAACCCATTTTAAATCAGAAAATGTTTGGTCAGGGCCTATTATGCAAATTATTTTTGTTGTTAATTTAACATTTATTTATGACCTTCTGTCCAGGTTTATCTACCAGTATTCTACCAAATGTAACAGTGATTACTACAATACTTTTGTAATGAATCAATAATTTTACTGAATTCTTTTATTGAAAATTCCTGGAAATTAATGTATTAAAAAATATATTTATATTAGATGTTTAAATATACATTAAATATTTAACAGAATGGGACAGGCTTCATCCTGCACTACTTTAGATGTGCTCTCTTTTTCAAAAGGGTTATCTCTGCTCTTATGTCAAAGAAAGAGCCTCTCATAACTTGTTAAAGCCGCTCAGTTCATAACTTTCATATCCATGTACTCATCATGCAAGGCGTGGAACCTCATAGGCTTGATGGCACCCTTTCGTCTTTCCATTTTCCTCCACCTCTCTGGGTCTTTCCACTTGGCGAACCGCTGCGTAGGAGGCGCCCGCCACCAGGAAGCAGGAAGAGTACCTGAAGGAGAACAGGATTAGGGGGGTTGTAGTTCCCCTCTGAAGTGCTTTCAGTGTAATCCTATTATACTGGGTCACTCTGCTGTGCTCCAATTATGCTCCGCCATAGGAGCAGCCTCCAGCATTCGCGATGTCACCATGGTGATTAAGGACAGGACAAAGAGTGCCATGAAGGAGGAAGGAGATCTAGAGGATTTTTGTGTGTGTTGTTGTTCTCTTTCTGTTTCATCCCGCTGCTGTGGAAAGTCACCCCACACTTCATGTTCAATGATCTGTGGCCTCCACTTTCAGTCCCGCTGGAAATGCTTGAACTTTTTTCTCGGACTTTTTCTCGGAAGTTGTTAATGTTCTGCTTTAAAGTTGTTTACCAAGTACACCTACTTCATAAGAGCATCTGAAAAAGACCAGATATTTTTTTGTGGGGGTTGTAATAGATAATATGACCTTGTAGGTTTTACAGAGACTCCTTCAGTAAAGTGATTAGGCATTGACCTGCATCCTCTCTTCACTTGACTGAATCCTAATCTCTACAACTTCCAGAGGGAGACAATAATTCATTTGATACCCATTTTATATCTAAATGATTCACCAGTTCCTATGATTTTAACTATTTTGGCAATTTGTCTAGTTTGTGAGGCTTTCACCTCAGCTCCTGAAGGCCAAACCAAAGAGAGCCATGTGCTTGGTTTTATCTACCAAGATACCGCCGACGTCCCACTGTGCTTGAACTATTTTTTGTGCTCAATTTGTTACATTTCTGCTTAAAATCTGTTCAACTGTTACTTGAATTCCACAATACCATCTATTAAAGCAGAACTTTCAAGGGGCCATATTATGCAAAACTTTTGTATTTCCATTTGGGTTTCTACTGGTCCATAAACATCCGTTCGTTTTCTGTGAGTCAATTGAAAGATTTTGGTTTCAGAAATTACATGCTTCTATGAGCCGTTTGGACAGCTGCTATATCTTGACTTCAAGGTGAGGAATTTGCATAGAACCACCCCTCATCTATTGAGCCCCCACCCACTAGATTAGATAAAATCCAGGATTATTATCTGCTGGTTTTACAAGCACGCATAAGGCGCACACATATGAAGTGTAGTGTTTATCTCGCTCTGGGTCTGACTCAGGGTCAAACATGTAGGGCTGATAGTCATTTTTCCGCGTGTTACATGAGCAGCGTTAGCATGGGGTGGGTGGGGCGTGGACAGCAACAGCTTGTTTGCATAGAAGTGACAGAGCTCTTAAACTACTCGTTCTGAAAGGGACTGAAACTGTCAAGAACAGAGCTGATGAGTCTCTTTATGTGAGAAGAACTTAATGAACATGTTTTGTACAGCCCATAGACCTATTATAACCTGTTTACAACATTTTGTAAGCATATTGACTGTAGACCATACACCACCAAAGCAGAGATATAAGGTTTGTAATAAAATGGTTGAAAAGTGTAATTCACTGGTTTGTCCAGTGATTTACAACATTTTATCTCACAATTACAGTACTTGCCTGCTTTTCTTATTGAATCTGTACCATTTTTCCAGGCCATCTAATTTCCAGTACCAAATGCCAATTGCAATTAAAACAGTTGCATAGCTATTTTGTCATACAGGCATAGTGATCTACTTTTTACACCACTTTTAACACCACATTACAACAGCTTCTGCACTCATACCATGTCATTAAACCTACGGTAATCAGTCTACTTTTAATGTTACTGGGATGAGCTGTTTAATTGAAACAGGTTAGAATACAAAGTATTATACAAAATATGTTACATTGATTGTCATTTGGGTAGGACTGTTAAAACTTTGGTCTAAGAAACCTTAGTAGCCAAAACCAAAGGCTTATGAACAAAACAAATACAAAACCCTCATTATTAAAATGTTCAGAGACAGTGTCCTGAAGATTGCACATTTTAGACAGTAATGTTTCTTAAAATCCTCAATGTACCGTTTGTAAAGAATCTGTTGCAGGCATCTCATGTGGCTTGATGAGCATAGATCAGGTCATTGTGCTAGTGTCATCTTTCTGCTTTTACAGTGACACATTACACAGATTAACATGACCCTGAGACTCTGGTAGCAAAGACAAATTCTACACCTTATTGTCCTCCTGTGTGTAATGGTGCTTCTCCCTCCTCAGAAGCACAGCTTTGTATGAAGATATATGGGCTTTAATAACTGCAGTGCCTTTGAGCAAATTACCACTCCATGTTTTTTTTTTACCATTTGTTGCAGTTGTTTGTTGGTTGGTTTTTATAAACCTGCCAAAGCACATTAGCATCATTATTATTGAGTTAATGGGGCCCTTCATAGGAATCTGAAATGGAACACAAGTCATTCTGAGGACGTTACTGGACTGACAAATTGAAAGTCTCGTGACTGTGGAAGTTTAACATAAAATTCCTTAAACAGCAATTGTTTTTGATGCAGTAAGATTTAATTTATTTTTATTTATTTGTTTGCCTTGTATTAGAGGTTTCATTCAGTAATATGAGATCCCATCAGTGTAATGGGAGGTTGGCTTTCAAATCTGTCTGTATTTATTTAAGACAAATTTCTTCATTTGTACTACTGGTGTCTAAAATTGCTGTTTTTGCTGTAGATTAGAGGTGGGAGAGAACGCGGTGTAGTACCGCAGTTTTATATCAGTAACGTGGAACCAAGAATCATTATTTGATCATTTATTAACATTTACTTGATTATTTTAACTGTCTTTAATAAATTCTTGGTTTGAAAGATTTGGTGTACTCTATCTTTTGCTTTTAACATTTCCACAAGGTGGCGCAATACCTCATTCTCTCACATCAGAGAGAATTGGAAAAGAGTCACCAAGACAGCTGCTTTCAAGTCAAGTAATTTCAATACAGTAAACTCTCAATGTTCCAAGAGGAATGTCAATGTTCCAAGAACACCTGAAATAAACAGGGTAAATACAGTCTGGGCCTTTTCTGCCATGTCCCCTCGTCCTTGAGGTTGCTTATATTTGAAAGTGGCACTTAGCACTGGATGTTCATTCTGTTCAGACTTGCCTATACAGGTATGGGACCTGACCTGAAATTTGTTTAGACTCAATGCTTGACTGAAGACTTACATACACCTACTTGGTCCTTAAATCTCACTTTGATGGACTTGAGAAAAATGACGGAGGATTCGATTTTAGACGTGCCTGTTTTGACCCTGAACTTGACTTTAGACTTGACAGCATTGACTCAAGAATCAACCAGAAACATGCCTGTTTTGACTCAGGACTCAAATGAAAATAGCTATGCTGACTTGGAACTCGAATCATGACTTGACTGTATTGACCCTGGACTTCACCACATGCTTGTCTGCTTTGACTGTGTACTCAATTCCACCTTGGCAGTATTGACTCTGGATTAAATTTGAGACATGCCTGTATTAATTTGTGACTTGACATGAGACTTGCCTGTTTTGATTCAAGACTTGACTTGAGACTGGACTGTACCGACTCAGGACTAAACCTGAGGTTTGTCTGCTCTCTGTTTTCAAAACTTTCAGTTGGCCGGCACGGTGGTGCAGGGGTTAGCGCTGTAGGTCCTGGGTTCAACTCCTGGGTCGGGTGCAAGGTCTTTCTGTGTGGAGTTTGAATGTTGTGACCATGTGGGTTTCTTCCGGGAGCTCCAGTTTCCTCCCACCACCAAAAACATGTATGATTGGGGATAGGTTGATTGAGCACACTAAATTGTGAGTGTGTGGCCCTGCGACATGCTGACGACTGTCCAGGATGTACTCCACCTTTTCCCGTAGCAGGTTGGATGGACTTGCATTTATTGGCCCAAGACTCAAGACTTGCATGGTCTGACTTGGTGCGTAAGTTACAATTTGAGAGAATGGACCTAGGATTAAAATTAAGGCATAGGATTTGAATATATTGACTCATTACTTCACTTGAAACTCAACTTTTAATGACTTGGGACTTGACCTAAAAATTTCTACTTACCCCACAATTTGAGTGTATTGACTCATGGGTTTAAATTGATTTGAGATTTGCCTGTATTGACTCTGGACTTGAGACTCACTTGTTAATTTCAACTGAGTGATATCTACACATATACACGCTCATATATGTATGTATATGTTTGTGTGTGCGTGTGTTTGTGTGTGTGTTGTTTTTGTGTGTATGTGTCATTTTCCCCCATGGAAAGGATGAGTGAAAAAAGGCAATGAATGAACAGTCTTTATTGTTTATCCTGAAGAAATGAGAAAAATCAAACCTTTCAGTGCCCCCAGGAGCTGCATTTGGTGTGAAGATATTTCTGCTGGTTTGCTGGATGTTATTGTGTATGCTTGTTTGTGTATATATGGATATAGATGTCTTGTTTTTTATTACCATAGCTTTATTGGTGCTTCCTTTCCTCAGCAGCAGTACAGATGGCAGATTTTGCTGTTTTCCTGTATACTACCAGAGCAGAATATTTTCTTCCCCATTTTTCCTAGTGCACAGACAGGGCTCGCCAAGCAGTGGCCGTGAAAGAGGAATGGTGCTGGCTATTTGCTGAACATGGCAGATGTAGGCAAAGGGAATGTGAAGCAGATTTTACATTTTATATAGTCCAGGGAACAGGGTCTATTACCAGCAGGGAATGAATTCATTTTGGCAGCCAGTAGATGGAAATTAAAATCATACCACCCCCCCTCTTTTCTCTCCTTTCCACAGTCGGTGAACAACAACTTGTTAAGCCTGCTATGAGCATCAACACCAGGTTTTTTCCATATATTTTTAGCCTTTTCTCACTTATTTGGAGCCTGGAACAATAAATGTCTCATTGTTAACGGCTGAGCAGAAGTGATACTTCCGAGAATTCCGGCTCTCGGAAGGAACTTCGTGATTGATGTGGATGCGCATTTCATTTAGGTTTTAGCTGCTCTTGTTGAAAAGAAAAAAAAAAGTTTCGAAAGTTTCGAAATTCCAGTGGCAACCGAGGGAGGGTAACGTAATGTGAAACTTTTGCTCTTTAAGTCAGTTGTTACCGATGGCTGGGTGGAGGTCTTATTTATCATCTTAGCAATATCCTCACGATACATTAAACACAAAACAGTGTGATTCATCCAAACACTGTAATTACAACCTGGCAAAGCCGGATGCTGGCAATTCAGGTGCAGGCACAACGGCAGGATATTGCTGAAACACACACTGCCGTGTTCGCTTCATTAGAACTCATAAAACATGCCATTAATCAGCATTTCCAGTTGGATGACGATATCGAAAGTGTACAGTGGGGCAGACTTTGCTTTGTTTAACTGGATCAGATGCGTGCAGTGTAGTCAGTGTAGGAAGCATTTTTAATGTGAGGGGGATGCGTAGGGGGTGGGGTTTGGGCGTGGTTTGGGCAGGGGGTGGGGTTTGGGGTTGGGACGTGGTTAGGAAGGCTTGGATCGATGGGTTGCTGCGTATGTGCAAAGCCTCCTGTCGATTAAATGGAGAGGATTCATTCATGAAAGATTCCATACTCAAGATTCAACAGTACTGGGTGATCTCATAATGTGGGGGGAGTCCAAATGCATAATTATGACACACCCCCCTCAGACTGAATGGTGGCAACGCCCATGCATAAATGTTACCAATAATTCAATTTAAAAAAACTCTAAATGCATGCTTATGGGAACTATTTACACCAAACAAATCAGTTTCCAGAACATTTTATGCTTCACACTATAATTTTGGTACTAAAAGAAACATGTCGTTGAAATTACATAAGAATATAAATAGTCAAACGTTTCGGGACAATCCTTTCTGCATTTATGACGAATATGCTCCGATCCAGAGTAAATAAAACACTGAGTGTCTTGCCCAAGGACTTGCATGATAAAAGTACATTTTTATTGACTGGGAAGGGACTCTTGCCTGCTGGATGAAAGGCAGTGATGTGGCCCACCTCACTGTTCCACCCTAGCAAATATTCCCAACTGATGTTCAAAAACACAAATTTAACGTTATATGATCATATTTAAAGGGAAATGAATGAACGTATACTGCAGACTCAGCTCATGATTTTGTCAAAATAAGCTGAACTACACTAGAAACATTCTGCTTCAAATGATATATGTTTAACTAAAGAACAAACCTTTTAGATGGGGAACCTTAAAACACTGCTGCGTTGAAAACTAAGGCTTGAGCTGCCATTGTTTTAAAACATTAAATTAGACTTCTCTACTGTTTTTGTGATCATAATCTTAATTTGTACTGATCTCACTTAGAAAAACATTTACACCAGAAATTTAACCTGTGAGAACATTTAACATTTTAACATTTTTCTTTCTTATTTCTAGATAGTTACTGTAAAGGAAACTGCAAATACATTTACAGACAATTATACATGTTCCAAGAAATAAAAATGAAAATTTTTGCTATTTTACTGTAAATGCTAAACTTACAAATGTAGATGTCTTTGAATTTTCTTAAAACTATGTAATTATGGGAAACGCTAAGACTGTTTTCTCTATGCATTTTCTTGCTGGAATATATTGTAGAATCCTAAACACTATAAACACTTAATACTTGATAATGTTTTCTTGTCAGTTATTCAACTTCCCAACGCTTATCAATCAGAATGTATGGTTCTGGTTGGGTGTTCCTGATCACACACTGATTGTCACGAAAGCCTTAGAGGTTTTCTAAGAGTGGATGATGCCATATAGGTAAGTCTAATATTGGCAGTAATCTCAGAGGTATGACTTGAGTGAGAGGTTTGATTTGAGTGAGAGCATTTAATTCTGCTATGGCAGTTTGGTTAAATGATTGGTCGCAGATTTGTTAACAGACTGATGGAAATAGCAATTTTTACAGTTGCCAGTGCAGTTCTATGCTTGTTTTGGCATCACTGGCCATTGAAAGGACCTTGGGTTTCTTTTGAAACTGGGATGTGTGAGGATGTAACCTGAAGTCTGAAATAAAAGAAGAAAAAATGCAGTGGCCTGAATATTTAACAGTGCTTGTTGCTCTAGTTTTTAGTTTGCTTGTTTTATTTGTGGTCGTATGAACAAAACTAGTCAAACAAAACAAAAAAGATTAAACTGTTTTCCTTGGTGACTCATACGTACCTGCTGGAGCCACAGAGTATAAACTTCAGGCAATGTCATTTTTCTCGAAACAGATCAGTTATCTTTAGGCTGTGTGCTCCTCTCCTGCAGAGCACGGTCTGCACGGCGCTTGTGGTTGAATCATAGTCTGCACACTTCGCTTGGCTACTGGAGCGCTTATTAAAGTGTTGCTAAATCAAACCAAAAATAGTCGCATGCCCATGAAATGTTGGTTTAGCAGATCTGGCGGATTCTGCCAACGCCTCTCATCACATGACTACACTGAAATGTGTTGGTGAGTTTTAACACACAGTCCGTCCGATGCCTCATTCTCCGCTTTATTCTTGCTCAGTGTCCTAGTTAACTTGACTATAGAAGCAGGGAAAAGGCATGCATTCACTCATTTGATGGAAATGTTTTTTTTTTGTTGCTCTTATGAGCTTATTTAAGTCTTTAGTTAGTCACATAGATAAGGAAATTAGTACAACACAGTTATTCTATTTTAAACTCTGCTTTAAATTTCAAATTTACTTTGAGTTTGGTTTGTTAATCATAATTTTCCTCTCACAATAATCAAAATATCAAGTTAATTATAATATTTTGATTATTTGTCAGTGTTTTCCTTTTGGTAAAACTCCCATCACCACAGGGGTATTTAATTCAGAAGACTTTGAAAAGACACATTCAGTATCTTTTTAATGGTAAAACTGCCTTATTTGCTTTCTGTCTTGAATACTAAGGCTTAAGGGCACATGAGAAAAATGCATAAAATGAGAGAGAGAAAGAGAGAGCTGGATATTCTGTATTTTTAATCACAACATAATTTTCTTTATACACACCATTCAGCCATAATATTAAAACCACCTGTCTAAAATTGTGTAGGGTCTCTAACGCATCTAGCCATGGACTCCACAAGGCCTCCATGGATCAGACTAGTTTCTCCAGCACATCACATAGAGGCTCAATTAAATTGAGATCTGGGGAGTCTGGAGGCAACTTGAGCTATTTGTCCTTCAAACAGGGTCCTGCACAGACACACACACACACACACACAC
>JBBMFX010000080.1:6084096-6099215 GCA_037832545.1 Rhabdalestes septentrionalis | reverse complement strand
GAGTGGTGGAAAGGCCCGCGGTACGAGATGAGCCAGTCAAATTGCTTGGAGACATGTTGCTCGGCAGCAGGTGGGTCCTGGCGGGAAGACTGAACTGTTATATGGTCCCATATAAACAGGAAGCAAGTGACCTCAATGACCCTCCAGTTCATGCTTTTCCTTCAGCCGCTCTCTGTTCATTCTCGCTCCATTATATGGAGACATGGAGAGAGAGAGAGAGAGAGAGAGAGAGAGAGAGAGAGAGAGAGAGAGAGCGACAGAGAGAGGGAGAGAGAGGGAGAGAGAGGGAGAGGAATAAGAGAATGAGAAAGAAGGAGAGGGGGAGAGACAAAGTGAGAGGGGAGAGAGGCAAGAGAGAAGAAGAAAGAGAGAAAGATGGAGAGAGGAATAAGAGGATGAGAAAGAAGGAGAGGGGGAGAGAGAAACAGCGTTGAGTTTGGAAAATGATTTAACAGTAATCACCGACATATTTGATGTTAAAAGGCACACGTCAACTTATTTGTTGTCCGTAAATAGAGATTTGCGCACATTTTTACTCATGCTAAACAATAATAACGTAATAGTAAAAAATGAATTATGAATTCACTTAAATCAAAACATAACACACAAATATACATACTGAACCCTTGGGACAAAAATAGACTCAACCTGTCAGTTCTGAATGCAAATTGATTGTAGTTTGTAAATTGGTTGTAACAAATTGATAGCAATGAATTATGTAACAGTGTTACATTAATTAATTTATTATTAGAGGTAAAGGTTGATTTAAAAATAATAATAATTATGATCTAAAAGCCTTTAAAAGCTCTCACAGAAAGTTGATTCATAAATTGGTCCTGGTTGTGCCGTCTGACGCCTGATACATTGTTTTGCCAGAGTTTTGAGAAGACTAAAATTAAACCTATTCATGGATGTGGGATAAATAGTCACAAATATATTATTTAGTTCAGATTCAGTTTTTTTTACTATCATCAACACCCATATAAATACTCAGAGACCAAGGAGCTTCACTGGGGGTTGATGGTAAATAAAACAGCTGCGTTTGTGCTGGAGACCTCTGGTTCCATTCACCTGCAAAGGGATGTTTACAGCAAACCTTTTCACACACTGAGTCTCTACAATAATACTGTCCACATGACCCTGTTTAAATCCATTAATAATGGACCCCTCATTTAATTCTATGGACATAACCTACAGACCTACATTTTGTCAAAAAAAAAATACAGTAATGATTTTTAAATCACAGGCTTTTAAAAATACAGTGTTTATTTAATGAGCTTTGCCTTTAGCAAAAAAACAAAACAACAGCGAAGATAAAATGAGCAGTGTCACCGATACACATGGTGGGCTGTTGCCTGGTGGATTCGGAAAGTAAATAAAAGGAATCTGTTTGCATCAAGATGTTTGGTTCCTTAGAATATCCAGTCTTATTTTACATTCGGCTTACATTGACCTCCTCTAGGGCACCTCCTCTATGTTTGGTGGTTAGAGCACTTGTGCTGAGGTCAAAAGGTTGTGGGTTCTAATCCCTGGACTAGTGACAACACTGAGGTTCCTTTGAGCAAGGCACCAACCCCACACACTGCTCCCCGAGCACCCCTTATTGGTGGAAATCCCCTGCTTCACTGGGGCAGCTGGCAGCCTTGTGATTAGGGTGGTCCCCCTGCGTTCAGAAAGCTGTGGGTTCGAATCCCAGAACTGCTGAGGTACACTTGAGCAAGGTCCCTTCCCCACACACTCTTCCCATGTGTTCCTGGCTGCCTGCTGCTTCTCTTAGTGAATGGATTTAATGCAGAGGAAGAATTCTGTGCTTTTCAGACTGTGGTGAGTTCACATACAGGACAGGATGGTTGCTTTCCCTTTAATTGTTTGGACCTAAAGACCTACATTCTGTCCCATGTGGCCACAAGGCTCCGTCTATTACAGCTCGTAAAGATTTAATTGTTTTATTTTTTTGTCTTTTCACAAAGAAACAGCCAAAATCCAGCAGGCGTAATGACTAAGATGCTCTGGTGTGCAGGCGGCCGCCCGGCTCGGCTCGCAGCCCTCCATACTAACAAGGCCCGCTGGCCTTTTCCTAGACGGGAATGGATTATGAGCGGGGATGTGCGACCTTCACTTTATTCAGACTAATTGGTTGCATGATAAGTTCAGACAAGGTTAAGAGGCTGCTTTATGACATGTTGTGACATGAAGTTTGCGGAGGAGTTCAGGGAGCCGTCTCCTGGAACCTAATTAACACCGAGCGTGTATCGGCACATGAATTTATCGCATTAGATCCACTCGCGCAATTAGCCGCCGCACGTGGACACCGCATCTGAATTGAGACGTGGGATAAAAAAACACCCGAAGCTGGGACACTAGAAATAGGCAGACATTTTGGATGCCCCGGTGGACTTTGTATGGTTTTAAAGTCAGATGTGGTGTTGTATGGAAGGCTCTTGTTAATTCAGACGGCAAGTTTATAAGAAACGCCATGTGCTTTTTCCTGCCTGGCCATTTTATTGTAAAATGTACTTTCTTGTATGGGACACTTTATTAGAAATACCATGTAATTTCTCTCAGTGGACATTTTATTGGAAATCTTTGTGTTTTCTCAATCTGGCCACTTGTATGTTCTCTCTCTGGCTATTTTATTGGAAACTCCTCCCTTGTGCTTTCAGTCACTGGTCGCTTTATTAGAAATGCCCTATGCTAACACTTACTGGTCACTCCAGTGCAAACATTGCACTGCCACTCATTGACAACTGTATTAGAAACACCTTCTTTATGTTTTCTCTCCCTGTGTGATCTTTATTGAAAAAGTACTTTACCCATTCACTGGCCGCTTTATTAGAAACGTGTACTTTGACCCATTGGCCACGTCATTGGAAACATTGCTCCACTGTACAGCCTGTATCTGTTGCTGTATAATATATGAACATCTCAAATTCATTCACAATTAGTCAGTATCTGTTCAGACAATATTATAAACACACATTTCTGAACTGGTCTACCACAATATACATCCAAGATTGGTTCTGTGGTCAGAAAGTGACTGATAAAGGGCCAGAGAACAGATGAGCTACAGTTCGGCAGAGCTACAACGTTTCTGATAAATTGGCCCCCAAGTTAATAGTAGTGCTTTTAATGCTTTCGAGTCTTTTTACTTCCCATTAATGCACAAATGACACCAGCACTGATATCGCAGCTCCCCGAATCAAGTTCAAACTGCTAAGTGTGCCATCATCCTTTTGATACGGAGATGGCGTGTTGGCACGCGGCTCGCGAGGCTTTCTCTCTATTAAAGCCAGCTAAACGCATTCTTCCCAAAATACGTCACTACCACTCTTTATTATCTCTTAGCCAGCGGAGCCTCGACTACGCTCTCTGATAAGGAAGAAATTTTCAGCTGTAATTAAGCTTAACAACTTCTCCCTCCAGCCACGGAAGCCGCAACTCCGTACACTTCCATTAGTTTTATTGCGTGCAGATATCTCCCGCTTTTCAACATTAGACATTACCAGACAAAACACTACAAGACATTAGACAATAACAAGGGCTTCAGAAACAAAAGTGCAGGGTTTTTTTTTTCATGTTATTCTGGAAAATATTCTTTGATTACAAAGACCCACACAGGATCGCAAGCACCAGAGACATCAAACGGACTCTGGCATGCATGGTGAGGCTACGTGCCTCCAAATTCAGAAACACTTTAAAATTCTTCTTAAATGGGAACCCCACCGCTTGTTCAATATTCAGAGCAGATTTGGACTGGGTTGGTTAATTGTAGAGAAACATCCAGACTCAGATTTC
Organism: Rhabdalestes septentrionalis; assembly: GCA_037832545.1. Lineage (NCBI taxonomy): Eukaryota > Metazoa > Chordata > Actinopteri > Characiformes > Alestidae > Rhabdalestes > Rhabdalestes septentrionalis. The sequence goes on along the minus strand of JBBMFX010000080.1, from coordinate 6,095,420 downwards.
TTTACAATGGTTGTTAAACCTATTTGTGTCCCAAATAGGATAATTTTATTTATTCTTCAACCCCACTAGTTAGTTATGTGGTGCATCCTAGAGTGCCTTGGGAGTTATGCTCATTTTCTTTTGGCTGTGAATCTGCAAAAGGCAAACATAATTCAATAAATATATTACATACAACCTGTAATATACTGTATTTTTACTGTGTTTGAACACACTGGACAGAATGTAGGTCTTTAGGTCCACTGAATTAAAGGAGGAGTCCCTTATTAATGCATGCAAAGAAAGTCATTCAGAGTGGGTTTAGTGTAAAACGGCTTATTGTAGAGACTCTGAATTCTTTAGAGTGAAGGTGAATGGAACAATATGTCTCCAAAACCAATATAGACATTTCATTCACTCCCAGTGAAGTTCCATGTGTCTCTAAGTGTTTTTATGGATAGTGATGATGGTAAACTAGAGACAAATTTAAATCAGTTTCCTTTGGGGACTATTAGGCCTCACAGTGCCCTGCATGGCATCCACAATCATATGAAAGTGTGGACATTCCAAATAATTCTTGAGGTTTTAGATATTTTATGAGCTGTCATTCATTTTTATTTGATTTGATTTTCTTTTCTCCAAGTGAGCTTTTAGAGGCAGATGTCTGGTTCCATTCACCACTACCGTGTACAATTCTGCTTATTCATTAATTTGACAGGACACTATGTTCCTTTTATGTTTTTCTCTCTGTTACCCCAATCACTGTAACTTCTGGCCTTATGCTTATATGGCTGCAACCTGAGCAGCCTTTTGAAAACGCAAACATTATAAATAATAGATAATCATGTGAATGCTATAAATTATACATTTCGTTGCATAATAAAAACATGGCTCATAAATAATGATGATGTCTTGAGTGTGTGTGTGTGGGGGGGGGAGTAGTTGCATTATCACAGCTCCAAAAAATAACTGATTTCCATGTTGGCCTTTTCCTCAATATTATACCACACGCCTCCACGAGACATTTAAATATGTGAATCTTGCAGCGTGGTGTAATTTAGGTAAATGCAACCTGCACAGACAATGATATAACGAGCACTCCCCGCTTGTTAGCTTGTTTATTATGGTTTAATGAATAAAGATTTCCAGGCCAGACAGGCAGGCGCACTGCAGGCGCCTCTGCCACAACTGCAATGACAAATATGTGGTAAAGAAACCTAATGAGGGGCCCTTTAAGATGATTAGTTTAGTCTAATTTGAGGTTGGCTGTCAGAAAATAACAATGCGTCATTTAATTCATAGGGAGAAATGCAGGATGGAGCGGTTTGCGCATAACTTTTTGAAGAAGGAGGCTTTGATGGGGTATATAATGGAGATGGAGCCGAATCTGAATACTGTATTCAGAAAGGTACAAAGAACGTTTTTTTTTTTTTACGAAAACTGTATTTGGACAAATACTTTAAAAAATATTTTTATTCAGGCGGTGATCAGTATACTGAAGGTGCTGAATGCTGAGTGGTTGGAACTCCTTTATCTAGGCTCCTTGTATCTTTAAGCATTTTGCATGAGTTTTGCAGCAAACAAAGTGATTCGTAGCACAATATACAGCAAGGAGGGGGGCTCAAGACTTTCGCACCATACTGTACACCTAGGGTGAAAAGATTCATATACATGGATGAAACTTGGGGAAGAGTGGTAAAGGCATTCCCTTCCTCCCCAAACCCGGTCAACAATAATTTTGGCACCGCAAAGCAGTGTTACAATTGGACCTCAGTAGTAAAGAATACAACACAGAAGAAATGCAGCCCTGCGCTGGTGTGTTTGCAGTTTTCTATGCGACGTTTGCAGTGTCTGCATGTCTCCATGGTGCTGACAAGGGGCCAGAGGAACATAAATACTGTGCTTGCATTGGAAATGACATTAAACCATGTGCACCACTGTGACCTACTCAGTATGAATCTACAAGGTCAACCAACCAGCTGATAATGAAGCAAACAGGTCGGACGTTCCCCTCTGAAACCTGTAGTCAGCAATTTTGCTTTAAAGGGCCCTTATCCTTGAGGTATGCTTTGTGTCACTTTTTCAAAACAGCCCACATTCTCGGTTTACCAGCCCAATTCCCACCCACTCTTAGCATTTAATATGTCATTTTTGAGTACCATGCCTGGATAAAAGCTATATATGTAAATGAACTCCATTCTAATTGGCTGTGCTGTGTTGTGCCTCATACCAAACCTAAAATAAAATGCTTTAGCACAAAGTGGAAGGGTTAAACTGTTTAACCCTCCTATTGTGTTCAGAAACAGAAAAGAGATCCTGGTCAGTGTTAATCCTAAATGGTCACTTTTGACTAAGTACATGTTAGTAAATTAAAAATCCATGATAATATATGTTTTACTACCTAATGTTGTGTTAAAACTTTCTACCTAACTCAAGTTTATGTGAATGTGAAGTTTTGACCTTCCATTTGCTATTTATTTACGTTTTTCTAGAGGTAAAATGTCCAAATCTGTCAGATTTCACTGGAACACAATAGGAGGGTTAAGTACAATCAACAGAAAAACGCAATATGATTTTATGACATCACAAAACCAGTGAATTCTGAATAGGTTTTTTTTTAGGCATTTTCATCTGTGATATGGAGAGTTAATGGCACACTAATTCGCTTTTTTATTTTAACAAATGAGAAACAAATAACAAATATAGTAAATAAATTAATAAAAAAAGTAAAAAAACAAATTAAAATGTTAAAATATATTTTGTAATCAACATAGTAATCAATTCAACATCATATGGGCTGTTTAAATCTTGTTTGCTTGGGGTAGGGCCTATTATTTATATTATATTTATATAATTCTTCTTAGAATTCTTCTCATTCTGGAGCTCATACATTTTTGCATGTTCTGTATTTTGTAGTTCACAAGGACAGTGTGTCCGTTAGGAAACCCTAAACGAACTGGCGGCCTTTTAAACCTCCGGCTCTAATGAGATAGTGCTCAAGCGTGGTTCCTCAAGCTGCCACACACACATACTCATCACCATAGTCATCTCCAAATGACATCACTCTAAGCCCCCAGAGGAATCAGCCGGTAACAACACACTTGCACCAACTGCCTGTCTTTATTGGAGCTATTCAGGTTTGATTGCTTTGCCTGAGGGGCATCGCTGCAGCATTCAGACTCACAAACACACCGGAGTTCTCAGTTCATGCTGCCGCAAGTGGGGGAGGATGGGGTGGGTGCTTTGACCTCGGAATGATTTGATTTGATTCTTATGAAGTGGTTCAGTGCATCACGGAAACTCAAATTTCATTACAATTCAACTTGTGATTCTTTAGTAAATGATTCAGTATGACACAAACTCTCAGCTCTGACTAGCAAATCCATATTTTCACCTTATTTCTTCTTGTTTCCTTTTTTACAAACTCTGCTTTCAGTTCCACATGTGCAATATAACAGTGTGCAATAACTCACCGGCTTCATAGCATTATCGTTTGTTGTCCTACATAGTCATGTTTTGTTCTAGATTGTCTTATATTGTTCTGTTTTCTGCATTGTTTTGTATCATTATACACTGTCATGTATAGTTTTATGTTATCTTGTATTGATCTGCATTGTCTTCTTTTGTTTAACATTGTCTTGAATTGTTCTACATTGTTTTGTAATGTTCTACATTGTTATATATTGTTCTGCATTGCCTTGAAACGATCCACATTGTCTTGTATTCTTCTGCATTTTCTGGTATTGTTTTACATTGATTTGTCATGGTTTGTATTGCTGTGTGTTGTTCTAAATTGTCTTGTATTGTCCCACATTGTTTTGTATCGTTTCACAAGTATTGTCTTGTGTTGTTCTTCATTGTCTAACACTGTTCAGTCTAGTCTTATGTTGTTCCACATTGTTTTATATCTATCTACATTGTCTTGTATTTCTTATATGTTTCTACACTGTCTTGTTCAGCCAGGCAGTATTATATTGCATTTTTCTGCATTGCCTTTTACTCTTCTGTATTGTCTTGTATGGTTCTACATTATCTCGTATTGTTTCACATTGTCTTGTATTATCCTACATTGATTTGTGTTGTTCTACATTGTTTTATACTGTCATGCATTGGCTGGTGCTGTGCTGTGCTGTGCTGTAATACACTACATTACATAGTATTGTAATATACTGTTCCTAACTGGAATTGGATTGCTACAAATTGGATTGTTGTATGCGATGTAATGACAGTAAAGGAATCTTATCTCATGATGATTCAATTTGATTATATTAGGAATCTATAAGGAATTATTTAGTACATATTGACATCTCAGACTTGACCATGATTATGATTCATTTCATTTTGATTCTTAAAGAAATGTTTCGATACCCCACAAACCCTCAAATTTCATAAAGCCTTAAATATCGCCATGATTAAAACTATTAATGATTCTTGAGAACTGATTCAGAAATCTCAAGCCTCTCCATGATTCAATTGGATGATTATTCTTTAGGAAGTGATTCAGTCATTTTGACTTCTAATGAATAGTTAAATTCATTCATAAGGAAATTATACAGAGCAGCATAAAATCTGAAATTTCACCCCAAGTTGATTCAATTTGATTAGATTGGTGTAGCTGATTATCTCTCGGAAGAAATATACAGTATGCACCACCGCTTATGAAGTAATGGCCTTTGAATTTTCCTTATGACCAAAATGAGCCAATGCTTCATTAAATATTCATTTAATAGGTTTCCAAAATAAATGAAGCTGGATCCACACAGAGCAAAGTATAACGACACATCAGTGCTTTTAAAGCTCTAAATGCATCATCACTGCACTCCAACCATCTTGCTCTCAAACACTAGTTCCTTCATCCATCCAGTGTGTGAATGTGGTCCATGAAGCTTGCTAATCAGTACTGATCCCAGTGGATACCACAGGACATTGAAATGGTGTTTCAGATTCGCCTAAAAAGCCTCTGGTTGGGATGGGGGTGCTGCATGGGTAATGCGATACTCTTGCATGATGTATGCGGCGTATTTACCTGAGTGTCTGTGAGAATATTTATGCATTTGAGGGCACAAAAAAGGGGGGGCACTTTCTCCCAATGCTCCCGTAACTAATCCTGGAATGTGTAGCTCAAAAGAGCCTCTGTTGAAATGTAGAATAAATGAATACATTAAAAATCAACGAAGAAACAAAGCCTGCTGCAAGGCTTACATGTGTGGATGTTTGTTTACTGCCTATGAGCTTGTTTACTATTTGTCTCCCGATTTGTCCATTTAGACAAACACTATGCAAAAACACTTGATTCTCACTTAAAATGTGGGATGTTGAAGGAAGTTATCCATTGTTGAGTGAAATTTTAAATCTGAACATGATTGACTTTAATTGTGTTTTTATTATTGAATCATAAAACCTCAAATTACTTCAAGATTCAACCCGAATATGATTCTTCTGGAGTTGAATCAGTAATGGAATCTCCAAACACATTGTGGTTCAATTTGATTATGACGCTTAAGGAAGTGATTCAGATTCGCAAAATCTTCAAATTCATCATGATTTGACATCCCAATAAACAATTCAATGTATTCTATATGGACAAAAGTATTGATTCCCCTCACCATTTCACCAGTGGGAGTTCAATGACATGGCAATTAAACACAAAGATTTAAAAATGTTGAGTTGGACACACTTATAAAATCTATGTATCATAATATATTTGTATGTTTTCAACACACATTACTATTGTTTTTGTTAGTTTTTCCACCTTATTTTATTTCCCTGTCTTTCAAATCTATACTCCACACTGAGTCAACAGCACTTTAAATGTCATTGTTCCCTTCAAAAAGTGACAATAACAATAAATATGTATCTTTTTGTATCGTATCTACCTTGCAGCGAAGACAAATTCCAATCTACTTGGAAGGCTTTTCACAAAAGTTTGGAGTTTCTGTGGGAAATTGTCTTTTCAGTCTATAGTGCATTTATGAGATCAGACACAGAAGGTCTGGATTACAATCTCCATTCCAGTTCATCCCAAAAAGGCTGGATGGGGTTGAGGTCAGGGCTCTGTGTGGCCAGTCAAGTTCTTCCACACTGAACTCCCCCAGCCACGTCTTTATGGAGCTGCTTTGTACACTCGGACACAGGCATGCTGGAAGAGAAAAGGTTCTTCCCCAAACTGTGTCCACAATGTTGGAGGCATGGCACGGTCCAGAATGTAAATGGACTGTAAGAGGGCCCTTCACTGGAAATAAGGGGCCCAGCCCAAACCCTGAAGCATTTCATTAGAAAATGATTCAGTCTAGCATAACATCTCAAATTTCACCACAATTTCATTTAATTAGATCAATTTGCCATGCTTCATTACATTCAGAAAATAAGACACCAAATGCACCAACAGTCCTGGAAGAACGGTTCATGTTGCAGCACCCAGAGCATTCGGCCAAAGAAATGATTCCGATTCAAAGTTCTGACTCTGATTTACAATCCTGATTCTAAACACACAAAAAAATCCCATTAAACCATTCAATCATGTTTGTGTTGTTGCTTTCTGCATTTTATTGTTTTTATTTTTACGCATTATAGTGCACAGTTACTCTAATGGGCTGCATTTGAAGACATGAAAGTTTATGTTGCGTTAAAAAACATTTATGTTGCTTTACTGTAAAAAAATATATACATATATTTTAACATGTTTTGGTTTCGTTAGATATTTCCTGAGCAATTGCAAACATCAAGAAAAATTGTATTTTGTATTTTAATTGTAAACATTTTTCTGTATTTTCTATTGTATGTTTTCATCACTGAAATGTGTTTTACGATTTAACTCTATTTGTATTTTATCTTCGCCTCCATTCGTAATGCTTCTATTCCCTTCTATTTCACATCCTTCTCTGACATTGGTTTTTATCTGCCTGGGACGGCTGGGACATCTGTCAGGGTCGGATTCTGAGGCGCCCTGCCAGGCCGGCATCACAGCGGCTCACGGTCAGTTGTTGGTGCGCGTATTGGAGAGCGTGGATATGAAGCGAGGCTCGGCGTGCGGTGATGTATTTCATGTCACAAGGCATAAAGAGCACGGCCCTGGTCTTGTGTCTCACAGGGACAGTGCTGTCATGTCTCATAACATGGTCCTGCCTTTGCTGTACACTCCTGGAAACTGCATGACGGGGATGCGAGGGCAGAGGTCGAGCTGCATATCAATAAATACGAGCTTTGTTTTCCTGCAGAGCTTTCTATACATATGCAGGAACAATGTTGTACCTACACTCACTGGGTAGGATACATGCCTCTGGACCAAGAGGGCATGGGTTCAAGTCCTACGTTCGGCAGACCACGACTGGGATCCTAAGCAAGACCCTTAACCCCAAGTTGCTCTATGAAAACTGCCCCCTGTAGGTAGGGAATGGAAGTCACTTTGGATAAATGCATCTGCTAAATGCCTTAAAAGTGTATCTCAGTTCAGTTAGTGTATCTCACTCTCCCTACAGTTTATAGTTGGTTGCTATCCCAATACTGCGCTCATGTCGAACCAGAAGAAAGCTGTTTTTTGTGGGAGCTGCTTTTATTTTGTTTGTTTAATTTTTATTGTCTTGTTTAAGGTTTTAATCACTTTTCCTCTGCATCCTGCAGCCGTCAGCAATGTCATGGTGCACCTTTGTGTTTCTCACAGCATTAAAGATCTATTTTTAGCATCCTCTGAAATGTATCTTCAGTCTAAAAAACTTGTACTTTGTCAACTTGCCAGTTAGTTTTTGTCTCCGTTGTTGTATTATTGTTTTTTTTTTTTTATATATATATTGACTTATTTGTGTGGACAGTAAATAAAACAATGGCCCCTACCGAGGTACCCATTAAAAGTCTATTTTAATGACAACATATTGACCAATCAAAAGCCATTGTGCAGGACCATGACAGCAGGGGTACGGCATGGGCACTTATGAGTTGTTTGGCTTGGTTACGGTGCTGATACAGGTTGGATATAGCTCAGATATAGGTAAGGTGCGGATCAGGTATGGCTTAGGAAAGCTTGAGTATGAGTCAGATACAGTTGGGGTCTGGCTCAGGTTCAGTTCAGGTACAGCTGGGTATGGGGCAGAGATAGCTCAGGTAAAGATTTGGTAAGGCTCGAGTCCAGGTCAGGTACAATTTTAGTATGGGTCACATACAGTCAGGTATAGGTCAGGTTTAAGCCAGGTACAGCTCGGGTATGGCTCGTGTACGGCTTACTACTTTTATAATGAAGAAATGTTTGCTGGTCTGCAGCTCCTTGTACCAATAGAAGTGCTCTGTTCGAGTGAAGTAGGTGAGGCGAGCCCCCTGTTTCGACTGTTTATGTAATAATTACTGGGCTGCGGTGATGCGGCCGCCTCTGAGACGCCAGTGACAGGCGTCCCCATGCTGAGGCCGCGCGTGCGGAGGGATCTTACTATAAACACTCATTCGCTCCCTGCCATCGCCCTTCATGTTTTCCTCGTCCCCCCGTCGCGTGGGACACATGCTGGCTGTGAATCAGACAAAATCCGCCCCGTCGCCTGAAGGACGCGAGTGTGTGCTCGCGGTGTTGATTCATTCACCCAGGGATTTCGGGCAAATCTCCTCGTGACGCATAGTCCGTCTTAGCGTAATGACAAACAAAAATTGATGCACTAAAGGTCCTGTATCATGAAAGAAGGAAATGTACACACTCAATGTTTCAAAAAACCATTCACCCTCTCCCACACGGACCATAGATATGTCCATTTTATTTAGATTATTTTGGGCAAAAAATATTTCTTTAATTCTAGATTTTGGATATATTGGGGATTTATTATATGTATAAGGGTTATCAGCTTTTCCGAATGAGAACCAACAGTGGGTAGCCAATTAGAATATATATTTCACTTTTGTACCAAAAAAGGGAATGTGTTATTTTAAGTATAAAAATGAATGGAAAATATTTGTGCCAATACATTTTGATACATTAAAACTTACATGCAGTAAATAGACCTAAATAAAGGAAAGCAGAATATATGGGTCGTAAGTAGGGATGTCACGATTATAGATATGATGTCGCGATTATCGTCTGGGAAATAATTACGGTTTCACAATTATCAAGATTATTTTACATGCATTAATTTCACAAATGTAGCTAGACAATTACATTCTTCAGAAGTTTTTATCTTTTATTTTCTACTGTTTAAAAACACACACACACACACACACACACACACACACACACCCACACACACTCACAGACCCATCGTCTTGAATGTGTACTATTGTATTTTGGGGGTAGCCAAAAATCTCCAATATGGCAGAATTCAATCTCTGAATTCTGTTTAGTACGGTCAAGTGAGCCATAGTTTGCTGATTGTACTGTCCAAGCATGTCCTACCAATTTGCTGATGGCCCTGTTTCAATTAACATTTTTAAGAGCACCAACAGGAACACGGTGTTGAGGAGCCTTTATGGTTAATTAGTTGTTCCATTTTAAATCACGGTTAATCATACAACTGGTTAATCGTTACATCCCTAATCATAAGACACTCACATGCACCCTTATATCTTGGATATTAATGTTCTAATGATCATTCTAGCCAAAAGTCTAGTTTTGGAAACAGCTAAATATTTTTTATGCTAAAATGTAGGATGCAAAAATCTACTAACAATAGCTTGTAAACTGTACTCAAAATATTCTGGATAGCACAATTCTGAATGTTACTTTTATTAGACATTAATATTATTTTATTAGAAACTCATTAGGAGTATAAATGTATTAGAACATGATTTAAGAGATTCATTTGTATTTATTTTGAATATGAATTTAAATAATAATAGTTATGTAATTCCGGATATTCATAATTTGAAAACTTATTTCGAAATGTTAATTTTATGACTTCCTTTTGGAATTTATCTGCACACAAAATTCAGCCAAGATATTCCTGCACGTTCTTCAATTAGTCTGAAACCCAGTGCTGTTAGGAGGTGCTGGTGTTTGTAAATGGGAGAATCAGACCTCAGACCAGTTGTGAAGAGACACAGAGAGAGAACATCTACACAATGACCAGGCTTAAACACCTCAGCTGACCCAACAAGAGACCCAATCGCTCAGGGAAATTACAGCAGGGGATCTGATTGACCCTGTAAAGGCTTTATGGCTTCTTCGTCCCTGCGTTATTCACACTCCTCATGGGGCCAGCGCTTTGTTCCCTTCCTCTAAGCTCTCAGAGAAGGAGGCTTGTCCCCTATTTGTGTTCGGCATCCTCTAGAGGACGGGGACGGTTACAGGAGTGCCGTTCCCTTTGTGGCGATTTATTGAGCCGACTGTGAGATCCAAAGGGAGGAGGCTGCACGGCTCTAGCCTGAGAGTGTTTAGAATGGATGTGTATTACATGGCCAAAAGTAAAAGGACACTTATACTGCTACTTTATTGTGCACAGGAGTGTAAAGCCACCCAGAGATTCAGTGGGCTGTGAAGCTGTGGAGCTGCATTCTCCAGAGTGATGGACTTGGAGTGGCCCAGAACATCACCCAACATCAGTACCAGACCGCGCTAAAGCTCCCGCCGCTGTAATAAAATCCTCATAACAATGTTCCAACATTTAATGCCTTCCGAGAGAAGTATAATCTGTTACTGAGTCAAAGAACTGGCAAATATCCCATGATTAATCTCCATATAAATATGGAGCCACGCCTCATTTATTTATATTTTGCTTTGAATCACCTTGTTAGTGCAAAAATGATTTTTTTCCCCTGTCAAACTGTCTTGTCTTTGGCTTCAGAATAGATGAAACGGAAGAAAAGGGAGTCTGACTAAAGAAATGTCCATGGAAAAGGAGCCGTTGCATGACATTGTGTTTTTGATTTGTTTAATCTGAGCGGATTACCCAATACTCCGTCTTTTTATCAAGAATCTCATTTCCACATTTCAGCTACAGTAGAAATACAGTACATTCCTGACCCAGTGCAGTGTGAAATGTTGCATCCAGCGATTCCTAATACCAGTATTACAATGACCCAGATATTTCCTCTCTGAAAACAAGTCCATGTCAGAATCCTAATCCCACCCAGCACATCTTTCAGCAGGACTCAAATGAGAGCACAGCTTCATGGTGGCAGCTCTGGACGTGTGTCAATCAACATGAGCACCTGCAGGGCTGTGTGTGCAGCTTTGTGATTGTTTTTGTACATTTTGAGGACAAGGGCATCTTGGCAAACAAAGAAAAAATCAAAACATCCACACACACGAATGCATACATAAAAAAACTAAACAGCTTGTTTTAGTTCTTAAGAACTGCTGACAATATTTCTCCTGATTTTTAAATATAAATATTGTTCTTTAAAGCACCATTTCAAAGGCAAATACAAAACATGAAACA
>JBBMFX010000080.1:6073602-6083996 GCA_037832545.1 Rhabdalestes septentrionalis | reverse complement strand
CACACACAGAGAACTGGGCAAGTCTTCCGCACATATACAAAATGTGTTTTCTTTGTAAAAAAGCAGTAGTAGTGTAAATATAACTGTCAAAATTAAAGTAACAGAAAGACATCTGTAATAGTGTGTGTGTTTGTAGAACTTTGTACAGCAGGGATCATTTTAAAGCAGCGCTGCTGAAGCAAGAGCTCAATCCTTCCTGTCAAGCATGCAACACTAGCAAATTATGAAACTGATCTGCACTCTCTGCCTGGTCTGGACAGTCCCGCTAATAGCCTGCCACTTACAATGGTAAGCCAGTCGGCACAGCAACCAAGAGTGAAAGAGAGAGAGAGCAAGAGAGAAAGGCCTAACTGGGTTTGCACTGGATTTTCTTTTGCGTTGCTTTATTTAGGACCTTGCCGCTCTCTTCTGCGCCCTGACCTTCAGAAGTCATGCCTCAGCACTCTTGCTGTTGGGATAATTAAATGCCCAAGCCGGCCTCAAACCAATCAGCGCAGCCCGCGATCAATGGACGATTTTCAAAACAAACTAATTCACTAATGGCCTGAGTTATTGTTCCAATTTTACCTGGGCAGTGAATTATTGTCCTCCAGTGCCGGCGGAGAGGAGAACGCAGCAAGGAGGAGGTTGGCTGAAGAAAGTCAATCACGAGGCTGCAGAGAGCAGAGGTGGGAGGTAACCAGTTACATTTACTCAGACAGGCGTACTTAAATACAGTCTAGGTGGATTTGCAGTTCTCTCTTCCCTCAGTATTTAACAATGCACAGAATCCCAGTACATATACTGTATGTAGCACTGGCTCAGAGAATCACGAAACATTTTCAGATTCAAGTTTAAAGGTACAGTCAGAAATCAGTGTCGGTAAATGTAAACTATTTAGGTGAGTAGATCTATAGTGCTGTGCAACAGTCTTACTCCAAAAATACAGAAATTCTTGTATTTTAATGTAGTCTAAAGGAATAGTTCTCTAGGCTACCTGAAGGTCTTTCAAAGACTCTCTTCTTCAGTCCAGTCCCTGAATCTGACCAGTTTGCAATGTTTTTTGTTTGTTAGGGTAAGCAGTGACCTTTGTATGAATCATTCAAGCAGAAAAAATCACATGAACCAGTGAAGAAATAGGTGTAGATGCTCAGGCAGTGATCAGTATACTGGTGGTTAACATTTATTTAATATACACATTATGATAAAGATAAGACGGTTTGACTGGCATTTAATAATATTTTTGCATCAACAAGGTGAATCTAAGCAAAATACAAAACAATATGGTGTGATTCAAGAACTTTTTTTACAGTAATACACTTAATTACCTAAAGAGAGCCACAGTATGTAAAAAAGTGTGGCTGGGTCGTTTTGAGGGACGCTCCTGTTGCAAAGCCTAATGTTTAACACAGCCCATGTGACAGTAAAGACTAACAGCTTGGCCGGTCAAGGTGTTTGGGAGCGTGATCCAGATAAATTAGGAATGCCTAATCAAGCCCCCCCCAACACACACACACAGGCATCACATTGTGTACTGTCTCCGGCAATCCTTTTTGCATTGTCGTTTTATTATTGATGTTAATCCCTAGCGAATTTGATAATGATTATTAATGGCTCGTATTGTTATTAATCTATTCAAATGAAGATTTCACTCATTTACTTTGTGCAAACTCCTGGGTAAATTATCCCGGGTTTGATGGATGGTTGAACCGGCGCCGTCCATAATTGTTTTGTTTTTGGTCCCCACTTTCATCAGGCAAATGGAATTTCCATCGGAGGCGAATGACTGACAGAGAACAGATGTGAGTGAACCCCCCCTCAATCCAACCCCACCTCCCACCCACCCTACTCTCCGTTAATTCCCAGTTTTTGCATGCGCCGAGCCTCTGTAGGGCACTGCTGTATAACAGATATGCTAATAGATTGTTGGTTCGTCAGCAGAAACTGGTTGGACAGTCCACTTAAGATTCCGTCCACTCTCCCTCAGGAAGGAATCCACTGATTTCTCAAAAAAGAAAAGAAAAGAAAAAACACTTCTTATTACTGTGGTGACTCAGGTAGAGCTGCGACTCAGCCTGCAATATTAGTCCGAACTCAGCGAAATCCGTGTAGCTATGTTCAGTTTGTTGATTACATTTCATTCCTCATGAATTTTGGCCGTCGTTCATCGCTGCTTTACTTTTTCTTTTCTCAACTTCTTCCTCTTTCCCCTAAAAAGAATTTCAGCCTTAAAAAATGAACCTTTTTATCTACATTATTTGCTACCTTTAATATAACATATTTACACATTTGGGAATCCAAGACTTCCCCGTCCATGGCTACACTTATTTCTATAAATATGCTAGACTGATTTCCATTATTTTAAACAGGTTTGTTTCAAAGATGCTTCTCAGGGGCTTAAGTCTATTACACAGTGCTGTCTGTCTACTGCTGTTCTTTTCCAACATGTAGTTCCGTAGATATTCCAAAAACATTTCAATTGTTACATTGCAGGCATTCACATGGTATTGCTAAACCCGTTAGCATGGTTACACTAGATCCAAAAAGTTTGGAACTTGTACCTTTGGCTGGATGGAGTTGATAGGACTTGGTGTTAAAGTCCAGGCAAGCAAAGATGTATATTTTAAGACACTTTCCAGCTCCTAAAAGTCATTATTTTGGAGATATGTGGTTTTGTCATGACAACGTTTATCATACATGTGGTTATTATATTGATATTAACTTATATAATAGACCATGACAACCCGAAGAATAAACGAAATATCTAATTGGCTCCCAGCATAGCCAAATGTTTGTTATCCATGACGAAGAACCACCTAGATAGGGTTCTTCAGAAAATGTTTTTACAAAGTGAGCTCTGAATGGAGTTAAAATAAAATAACATTTCCCTCCAGCTGGCCAAGGTGATAGAACTTGATGTTAAAGTTCATGCAAGCAAAGATGTATATTTTAAGACACTTTCCAGCTCCTAAAAGTCATTAATTTGGAGATACGAGGTTTTCTCTTGACAGTGATGTTATTATACTGACGGTAACTCATATCTAGAACCATGACAACCCAAAGAATAAACTAAATTTCTAATTGGCTCCCAGTATAGCTAAATTATTGTTATCTCTGATGAAGAACCGGCTAGATAGGGTTCTTCAGAAAATGTTTTTAAAAAGTGAGCTCCAAATGGAGTTAAAGTAAAATAACTTTTGCCTCTAGGTGGCTGAAGTGGAGAGAACTTGGTTTGAAAGTCCAGGCCAGCATGAAAGAAATGCATTATGCATTGTGTGTTATGTTTCTCCACACAAAATGTTTGAAATGTTGTTTGAAAGCACTGACTGATGAATAAAGTGGTGCCTGGTGCCTTTACAGGTGCACTCTTTTGGAGATTGATTTAGGCTCCGATTGGTGGTGGTTGGGTTCAGATTGGCTTTTGTTTGGATTCACTTGAAAGAAAAAACTTTTCTGACACTTTTAGACTGAAAAAAACATGAAAAATACATTCTCTGAAAACTTTGTGACTCCAAGATGCACCTCTCCTGACTCAGCTAATTAAGATCTTAGATAACAAAAACAGCCATTTGGTGATTAAGCTGAATTAGGCTTTCTGTTTGTTATTTAGGGCTCACACCCACACTGGTCCATTTGCTGCGTAGCCTTTTATAATGAGCTGGATGATGAATAATTATTATTGCGACAGGAAGAAATACAAAGAGATTCCTGTTAAAAGCACCGGATGACAAGTAAGAAGTGTGGTGCCATTCTATCCCTTCAAAACTGAAGACTCCCACACTGGTTCTCCTGAGCACTCATGCATAAGATCCAGTTTCAGCCCCGCCCACTCCATCAAAATGAAATAAATTACATCATTGATTTCAGTAGGATGCATGTATTTCTATGGTTCCATCAATTCCTATATATACGTTTTACACATTTCTATGGTTACCAGGAGGGTTAACAGGCAACGTATGGAATTCCCTATGGCAGCCTAAATACCAGACAAAACTTTTGTTCATTCCTCCGCACATGATCAACAAAACTTATTTAGAGTGCTTGAATCATCAGTCATGCTCTTCTACACCCATGTGCCCACCAACCTTCCAGCTAAAGATCTAATTCCTGCAAAGACTTGTTCCTAAATAAAGCCTTTTCATTCCAATTCAGCCAATCAGAGGCTTTGGAAGATGCTTTTCTGAAGCAAGGCTGGTGAGTTCTATGCCCATTTCCATGCTTACACCAATTTTTCATTATTTCAGGATTGAGATTATTAATTGTGTGGCTGTTTGGTCCCTTTATTTTAGTGTTAAGGACACTTGGTTGCTACAGGACTGTATAAAAGGCTGTTTAAAGTAATTTATCTGAGCGGTATAGAACTTTCTGCAAGTTGTCTGCTTGAATTTATCATTAGAACAAATGCAAGCCAGCAAGATCGCATGGAATAATGTGATTAGTTTTGCTTGTTACTGAGCTGATAAGGATAACACAGGTTCAGAACCAGATTTCTCCTCAATGTCTCTAGTCTTGGCATAGATTTGTGAAACTCCATCAGCAGCTCCTGACTGACTTTGATGAAGTATTGACTGAGAAGAACCGGGTATTTGAGATATTGGATGAGAACTACAATGTAGTACTGGGCTTTCATGATGGGCAACCACATAGACCACATATATTTAGCATTTACTGTAGTAAATACCCGTGGCAGCTAGTGGTTAGGTAGTTTCAGAAGGTTGTGTGTTCAAATCCCAACACTGCTAGCATCACTGAGGAACCACTGTGAAGGGTACCATCCCCACACACAGCTCACCAGGTGCACCTCATTGGCGGCTGCCCACAGCTACATTCGGTGAATGGGTTAAATGCATAGAAAGATTGTTACAATGTTCACGGTGAGTGACTATTTGAGACCACTTTTTTTATTATGATTTGTAAATATTTTAAAACATGCTTTTAATGGCATACACTGCTCAGCCAAACAGGTTTCAGACTTTGGCAGAGTATGTCTACTGCCATGGCTACATTACAATTATTACCATTTATACATTACACCAGTTTACACTGTTATATTTCATGCATTTATGTGGTAACACTAAACCCATTACCATGGTTCTGCTAAACCCAAACAAATAAGCCAACTAAAGAGGCAAAAAAGAAAATTACCAAAGTTGTTATGGGACACTAGTGCCTCACATCAGTCACACGGTTCGTCCTTGTTAGCCGCTATTGCTAAACTTTAGCGGTTTGGTCTCCTAAATCCTGCACCTACCACACTCCCACACACAGAACCTTGAAGCTGCAGACCTTGATCTGTCTCGGCTCCCCCTCTGGTGTACAGAGCTCACTTCTAACTAATAGGCAGCTTCCATCGATGTCCTGCAGCTTCCATTGGCTAACACTGGCGTGAGATGATGTGGGATGAATACACTCTGTCATTCTTTGGCTTTGGCACATGACACACACACCCAGAGGAATGCGGACATGGACTAGGAGTCCGAGACAACCGCAGTGAAGATGTAAATGACACAGTTCCAGCTGTGCCCTGCGCTTCACATGTGTAAATGTCAGGAGGTGTTATCCGGACCAGAAGGCCCCACCATTGAGCCTGAGTCACAGCAGGGCCACAGCGGGGGAAGCTTTCATTGCTGTGTTGGTCTCCCTCTTTAGCTCATTCAATATTGACTTCATAATGCGTGTAACATTCTGAAATAAATCAGAAACCAGGCTTTTAAAGGGCCTTGCTTATTCTGCATTTGTTCATACTAAGCCCATATTCACAATGTTATTTAAATTCTTTGCAACACTTCATGGACAGAAGTAGTGGGATACACCGGTTGGGGCTAGGCCCCTTATTCCCAGTCAAGGGCAATCTTAATGCTTATTCAGACTAAGAAATTTTGGACAACGCCATGTTTACAACATTGCGGACACAATTGGGGAATAAACTTTTCTAGTCCAACACAACTGTGTCCCAGTGCACAAAGCAAGCTAAACAGGATGTGGCTTCATGGGTTAAGTGCAGAACTTGACTAGCAACAAAGAGCCCTGACTTTAACCCCATCCAACACCATTGTGATGAACTGGAACGGAAATTGTGACCCAGGCCTTGTCCAACATCAGTGCCTGACCTCAAAAATGCTCGATAGAATGAATGGGCAAGTTTCTAAATTTAAGTTTGACAGTGAAAACACTGAATAACTTTTCTTTTACTTCTCTCTGTTAAATAAATGTTCAAGTGAATGACCAATTTCCAGATTAAACATTTTATTGTTAGTGTCTCAATGCTTTTGGGAATGAGGTTTGCATTTTGTTCCTTCTTCTGCTTTAGGCCCACTATATGATAACTTCTACATGATTCACGTTTCAATTATTATTTTCTAATGTCTGACTGATTTCATTACTGTGTTTATATTGTATATGTAAATGACCCCTGTTCTGATTGGCTGACCTGTAATTTTGCCTCATTTAGACTTGGTTTAAACATCCAGCATGAGTGGGAAGGGCTTAAGAGCACAGGGCTGTGTATATGTGTATGCAAATGAGCTTCCATGACATCACAAAAACAGGCTGGTCATTTTCTATGCATTGCCCTTCAGACGGAACAAATGGTTCTTGGCTTAGCTGTATGGTTCTAATGCAAATGTCATTTTAATTGATGCATTTCCATCATAATTCTTTGAAATATCTTTAAACGCGAGGTCATGTATCTTGTCCTCAGAGGGCTGGAGCGGCTGCAGGTTTATGGCCAAGTCCATGATTATGCTTCTAAAGAACCATACTTGAAAATGAAATTTGAAGATCCTTTCACAAAATACAATGACTGTACAAGAATTAAAGGGTTCTTCCTAGAACGCATCTTACATATGGAGGTTCTCTGAACTTTGAAGAGGTTCTTATTGGCGTATCTCAATCGATCCATTAAAAAGTCCTTTAGTGCAGTTTTCTGCATACAGATCCAGATTTTTGTTCCAGCCCAATTTGCAACCAAGCTATGGAGGATTTTAAGGAACAGTTTGACAAACAGAGGTCCCCAGCCACCAGGCCGAGCACACTTCCATGGGTCATTTGGTACCGGGCCGCAAAGAAAGACAGAATTAAAATATTCTATTGATTATCAGAGTCTAAAAAGATATTTTATTTTTAAAAAGTCATTTATTACATTACAAAAAAATTAGCTCACAAGCTAGAATTTCTGAATAAAAACAGATGCTTTGTTTTTAGTTGTATCTATACCAAACTGTGATAATATATATTTTTTTATGACACTGGTCCATGGCACAAAAAATCTTTGTGCTTTAGAGAACCCTCTATGGCATCAAAACAAGGAGACATTTTTAAGAAGGGGCAGGGAGGAGGTGTGGCCAAGCTTTTAACATTGAATTAGGGTTCACAGGAGGCCTAAATTGGTTGCAACTTAACAAGCAGAATGTAACGCATGCTAATTTTCACCCCTGTTCTGTTGGTAATCCACCTAATTACCTGTGGAATGAAACTGACGTTGCGCGCCTCCTGGTACCTCAGACAGTCATATTTCTCATTATTGCAAGAACGCAGGAGGGGAAAAAAATATAAAAGGAAAAAAAAAAGAAAAAAATGGTTTCTCCTGTCAGAAAAAAGGCAAGGTGCCTCGGTACCGTCGCTAGGCAGCTGCGCTCTAATCAGAAGGCTCAAATTGAACTGCGGGGGCACAGTTTATCATGGCAAATATGGGCTGGAAATTGCCCCGGTTATCGGCCCCCTCCCAGATGAATGACTCCTTCGACTCCATTTCTGAATAAGACGCCACTGTTCTCCCAGAAATGAACATCGCTTGCTCTGTTCTCACTGAAACGAGCTGGAGTTCCATGACCTAAAGTCTACAGCACTGCCTGTCTGTCATTATTACAAGGTAAATCCCCTCCACATCTTTAGGGGGCTTCTTAATTTTGAGCAACATTTTGTTGTGTCAAAGGGACATTCTGGTTGAAGGGGAAATATCCTATATATATATCTACATGTCTCTAGAATGAGGGTTGCTTCTGATGATGTATCTTGAAGGTGGAGGTAAATATTGAGTCTGTGATTGTTTATGTTGAGAATTTGGGGTCGAGGCTTTCACAAATAGGGTGATTTATTCTTCTTGTTATCCCCTTTAGATTAGCGGTCAATGTTGGGATTTGTTGAGTGCTGGAGGAATTCACAAGAGTTGTATGATGTATTGGAATAGTGCATGCTGGGTAAAGTAGTGAAATATGGAAGAAAACTGAGTTAAGAGTGTTGTAATATGGCTGAGGGGTTGCAATCCTGCCTTATGGAACATTTCTATATCATTAATAACATTAAACGTTAGCTTTCAGACAGAATTACATAAGAAAACCTGTCTATACAGAACGGTAAGTTTATGTTATTATGTTATGTGCCAAATAATTTGTGATCATTTCTATGTATACTTTAATTTGGTAATGTTTACACAGTGTAAAGGGAAGGTGGTGATTCCAAATGATGAAAAATATGGAGCTATTTGTATCTCAGCAGTGCCAAACTCTGACCTCTACAATTCTATTGGATAAAATTATGAATCTGTCCACCACATTAAAACATTTTCCCAAAATTCAAATTCACCAAAATACATGCATGTTAAACAATCAATAAAAACAACACACCAAGCTTCTTTCTAATCTTTGCATGACTAGGCTTCAGAATTTGATATTACTCACAAGACCATTTATAAGAAATGTGAAGAGCATTGAAAGGTCAGAGACCCCAACAATACATCGGCTCCATCCCAGTTTGCAACAAACTAGGATAAATCTGGGAGTCTTTGAGGAATGGCCTGAGGGAATTTTCCCTTTATAAATTTCCCTCTCCAATCAAAATTATTTAAAAGGTCTGGGGTTCACAAGATGCCTAAACTGGTCACTGCTTTTAAATCAGTGCTGTGGACATGCCAACCTTTCATGGAAATCTTTTGATTTTGCTTTGGTTGTGTTATGTTCACGATTCTAAATTTTCTAGCCATCCCTGTTGCGCTCTACCTTCTTGGATTTGCTGTTTCAGATCTGATAACATTTCTCCTTTGGTTGTCTCAGTGGGACACTTGGATCTTTGGGTTCTTTGTATTGTTTTTTAACAATTGGAGCGCTTGAAGCTGTCCTACTAACACTTCTGTTCCCCTTGTGCTACACTGATGTAATCAGCGCTTTACCCATGCATCATAACGTCGACCTAAAAATAAATAAAAGCAAAGCGCCGGGTCAGCGCTTTTCCTCGCTCGGGTGACTTTCTCGCACCCCGTCAGCCCTGACCTATTGCTGTGAAGTTTCCAGAGACAGCGAATGTTTGTTGTTTAGCTCCTATTTCTTAACACCCCCACCAACACCTGCCTCCCCCCCACTGCTGAGGATGGCAGAGGATGTGGAGCAGCTGCAGGCTCCTCTGGAGACGGGACCTCTGGCACCTTAAGGAGTGGAGTTTCCGTCCCGTTGCTGCCGCGCTTTATTACCGTCCCCGCGCTGGGCTGCTCTTCTCCTGAAAATGCCTGCCGTCTGAATTTACTGACCTCATTTCCCTCCCGGCGTTCTGTTTATCCTCCATTTCACATTTCAGCCCGGCTCTGAGGGACGAAAGCCTCTCTGTGTGGCTTCTTGCTCTTATAACAGAAACAGAGAAGCTGGACTGTCGGTTTGAGGTTCAAACCTAACATCATGCCTAATGCAGACGACTAGCAAAAGCGTTCGAAATTTGTTGCCGGAACCTCAAACAGACTTGCTGACCTTATAAGATCTGCCATAAAAAGGGTCATAAGCACCAGTATAGAAGTCTGTATGTGTACATATCCTAAAGAGGGTGATCAGGGCATTCTGAGATCTTTGACTTAATTTCTGTTAACCATGAAATTCTTAAAATGCCCAAAAAATCTGTTCCATTGGTCAGACCTTCTTAGATTTATCAGTCCTACCATATCAGATTTACCACCGATACCATGAGGAAAGAAATCAACAAATATCATTCTGATCCACAGAGTTGGATGGGGGGCTGTTTGGAGGGAGAGAGGGTGACTCAAGGTCCTTTGGAAGTTCTGAAAATGTCACTGACTTCAAATGGAAATGGTCTAACCAGTTGGTGTGTGTCCCACTGAGTAAGTGGTGAACTGCAGCAGCTCTCTTTGAATATGTCACTATGAATATGCAACACTCACATATCCTTTCGTATATCTGTTTCAAGCAGGTAAACCATGAAATGTCTTTACAAGCTTCAGATGCCATGGATTAACCAAAACAAATCATTTCAATATTGTCACTATAATAGAATGTAGGCCTGTTCCAATAGTACACAGACATGATAAACCTTCATACCAATATACTCCCGTTATCTCAAGGGGGCAATAGAATTATAATACATGTATACATGTGTAATCCATGTATTTTATTCCCTTGTTTCTTGGACCTGTTTCT
>JBBMFX010000080.1:6054583-6065040 GCA_037832545.1 Rhabdalestes septentrionalis | reverse complement strand
AGTATGAAGATATACATACAAACCCCTCAGGTATTTAAAGAATCGCTCAGCAAGTCTATTGTTCTTATTTAAGAGTGTTTCTGCAAGATAAGGTCTTAAAAAAAGCGGAACAGAGTGAGGAACGGTGGGCTTTCATAAATCAGGGAGATCTGCTGGGACAGGAGGTAGATGGAGTAATAAGCTCGTGGTCGCTGCTAGTCGCCAAGTGTAAAGAAAGGATCTACACCTTTAGGTGAAATGTGCCACACTTACTGTGTTGGCAGCCTCATGAATATACATGGGCTCGCACTGGTGTTTTAATTTGATTTGGTTGTCTCGCACCTCCACATTCGCACATGTTCCCGCGCTTTTCTCTCAGGGCAAACAAGCAGGAAAACAGGTCTGAAGCTCACAGTCACTCCCGCAGTCTGGCTTCAATAAGAGAAAGCCCTGCATCTGAAGACCGGCCGTGATTTTGGACTATGAGGGTCCGTGTTTGGACCAGTCATTTCATCTTTGTGAACAAAGTGTGGGAAAAGAGCCGTGCAATTCCCAACATAATCCCAAACCCCCGGCATGCTGGCTGATGAAAACTGAAGCGCTTATTACTGTTCTCTTCACTTAGTTCTGTGTGCAATTGCATCAATTCAAGCTCTCAGCCCTGTTAGTGCTGTATCCCCGCACTGAATATTTTATTTTATTATTTTTTTTTCAAAACCCTTTCCTCTAACACACTTGTTCCAACTAATCTGCCTTCCCTTAAAGGCAAAAGCAACATCAGTCAAAGGGGAATTCCACTTGCTTCTCATAATTTCTGCATAATTAAATGACTAGGAATGCGTTATTCAGCGTGGGTTTGATGTGAAACGCTTCGTTCCGGAGAAATTCAGTCTCAGACTTGTTCACAGTAGTGGCGAGTGGAACCAGATGTCTGCCTCTAAAAGCTCAGTCATCGAAAGTTACTCCATTAAATGGTTATGAGTGTTCTGCCTGACTGTTTTACCAGAGTTTTGAGAAGCATTTGACCTTAAACTAAACCCATTTGTGGCGGAGGGAGACATGCAGGACATTGTGAAGCAAAACAGTCCCCAAAGAGAAGTGATTTAATTCCCTATTTTATCATCATCAGCATCCGTATAAACATTCATATAAACAACATATAGACATTGGGATTCACTGGGAGTCAGCAGTCAGTAGGGAGTCACTTATCTATCCATCCATTCATCCATCCATCTATCCATCTATCTGTTGTTCTTACTGTCTGTCCATCACTCTTATGGCTTTCTGTCTATCTGTGTGTCAATCCGAAATCAAACCAGCATCATTAATAGTAGAAAACTGGAGGATACTTGCCCTTTAAAATGTGGGCGTGACCTTTTACTCCACTAGATGCCTGCATAACAAATCCCTGTTGAGTTGAAGTGGGAGCATCAGAGCTGGTAAGATGCCAAAACTTTAGGGGAAGGTAGACGGCAGGACCAGTACCGGGCTCCACCCTGCTAGTTGACTGTTTTCCATTTGTAATGGCACGCCTCCCAGTGACAGATGTTTATTCGAACCTGCTCTCAGTCGGTTGGAGCTGGCCGAGGACGCTTCAGAGAGCTGGACGTGTTTCAGCGCGGCGATTACCCTGGTGTCAAGGGCTCCCTTGGCAATGATAATCATCTCTGCTTCAAACGAGGACAAAAATAATTACCAAGAGAGTTTGGCTTTGCTTCTGAGCACACATAAACACTGATGCCAAAAAAAAAAAAAAAAACTCAGGAAAAGCGGACAGTCGTGTTTGCACTCGCAAGGTCAGTGTGGGGTAGGGATGTGTAATTTAGAGCATGAAGGAAGTTGGGTGCGCTTACTAATGCTTTAATAATGCCGCTTAACATCTACAGTCTCTTATATATTAAGCGTGCACCAGCAAGGTTCGGTCTGCAGTGTTTTGATCAAAATAATCAATTTTGTGGACAGTCATCCATGATTGGACAGGAAGCTCCTAAACCTGTGGTTCTTGGTTAGATGCTTATTTGCACATTTTAATATTCTGCCATGCCAGTAAGTTTATAAAAGGCCCAGTGTGGTGATAAATCAGGAAGATGAGCTCAGCCTGAGATTCACTCGGTTTTATGGCTCTGTAACGCAGACGGCTTTACGTTTTTCAGTGGAGGGAAGTGCTGACGTTCAGCAAGTTGGATACCATGTTGCTTCATGGCTATCTATCTATCTGTCTATCTATCTATCTGTCTGTCTGTCTGTCTCTCTCTATCTCCCTATCTATTTATCTAACAATCTGTCCATCAATCAATCACCTATTTACCTGTTTATCTATCTATCTATCTATCTATCTATCTATCTATCTATCTATCTATCTATCTATCTATCTATCTATCTATCTATCTAACAATCTGCCTTTCTATCAATCAATCAATCAGTCAGTCAGTCAGATTTATCTGTCTATTCTCCTTCAATCCATCCATACACCAAACAATCTCTATATCCATTCATCCATTTATTCCTCCACCAATCCATCCTACAACTTTCCATCCATCCATCCATCCATCCATCCATCCATCCATCCATCCATCCATCCATCCATCTATCCATCCAGCTATTCTTCCATCCATCCATCCATCCATCCATCCATATATTTTCTAACCACAGATATACTGAGTCTTCCTTTACACAAGTGTCTGTGCTGTGTGAGAAATGGGCTAAGTTTAGTTTCTGGGACTAAAGGCCTCAGTTTACAGATTAAAACCAAAGGATATTCCCTTTTCGTTATTCTCTGTGATCAGAGAGCCTCGCTAATATTTCACACTGTTTTGCAGTTGCAGCAAACTGCCTCACACGGGTCGAGCAGCTGTAGACACGCACACGTGCATAATTACGGAAAGTGACAGTCAGAGAGACAGTGTGTTATTTGAACTCTTGGATTTCACACCTTGATGCTCCGCCTGCTCCAAAAGCTTGTCAAAGTTGTACAACTGAGCTTTTTTTTCAGGTCTCAGCAGGTGTGTGTGTGTGTGTGAATTTGAAAGGATTCTGTCATGAAGGATGTTGGCAAGGGCTTCATGTTCATACATTTTTATAACACATTTATTTTTACACGCATATTTTAACGAGGCTGCGCTTTATTGTTTGTTTTCTTGAAGCATAACTTTTAATTTAATTAATTAGCAAACTGAAAAAACAAGGATATTAAAAGCAGAGTGTCCCGCCCCCCCTTCTCCTTTGCTGCAGTTCTGAGCAGATGCTGGATTATTGCCGTGAGGATTTGATTGCACTCAGTACGGAGAGCTCAGGTGCTGACTTATCCCAGAGGTACTCCATGAACCCATTTTTTTTTACATGTATTCATAGTTTAACTACTGACAGTCATGTTGTTTGTTTCAATTTGAAATTATTTTATTTTACAGTGGCTGTGAATGGAACCCTGTGTCACAATGTCTCCAACAGAAATAAATACATATTATTCACTCTCAAAACCCTTCATTGAACATGTATCTCAGTGTTTTTATGGAAGATTGATGATGGCAAAATAGTGGCAAATCTGAACTAAATCAGTGTTGCCTCACAACACTGTACTCTCCTCCACTATGAATGGACTTAAAATGGGTTTAACTCAAAACTAAGCATAAAACAGCATCTAAGTGTATTTTACAATGTTTCTGTAAAGATTTCCAGCAATAGCTTTCTGAGAATAATCTTCAAGTGGCAGACATCTGGTTCCATGCACTACCACTCTTGAACAATTTTGGCTTGGCTATAAAGTATTCCACATCACATCACACCATGATTTAATTATGTGTAGATAATTGGAAGAAATTCACTTTATATTATCTGAATTCATAATTTGTGCATGCTCTCATAGTGGATATTACATAAAAAAACAAAACTTCTATCATTGTATTACTTCATTTTGGGTCTTTTTGGAGCATATATTTTTTTCAGACGATCAAACACTCAATCAGAGTGAGGAGCTAAAATTTGGAACAAGCTGCTGGTTCTGTTTCCCTGTAATTAGCATAGCAATCAGCCGTTCTGTGTGTCTTCCTGTCTATCTTCCTGTCATTCTTTCCCTTCAACATCTTGTACATATATTGACCCCCACTTTCCGCGGGGGTTACACCTAAAAATGCTAATTTTAATAGTGTAAACCCTAAATATGCTCCTAATATATGCCCCCATTTAATTTCTTTTCAAACTCATTACCCTTCAAGAAAATATAAAGGTAAACCCATATTCAAACTGCACTCGAAGTGCTAGAATGTAAAATAGCGAAGTTACCCCTGTATAGACTGCACTGTAATTCATGCACGCACCTTTTTTTTGGTGAGTGCTGTTATTTTCTTTGGTATATTCAGGTAAATGCAGTAATGAATTCATTTAATTAACAGTAATAAAAATATAGGCTTTAAGAAGAACAAAAACGAAAAACACAAGAACACTCGAGACACTCCACGGGGGAAATTCTGGACTGCACCATCACAGGGCAGCAGCCAATCAGCAGCAAGGAGAAATAATGTTCTCAGATTGGCTATTTTCAAACCTCCCAGAGTATTTGTAAATATAAACGACTTTACGTAAATATTTATGTTACAAAAATAGTACGTCAAATTTTTCTTACTAATTTAGCACTAGAATGTATGAAACATTGTATATTGCCATGACAAAAACTGTGAGGTCCGGGCCTCATCCACCACACCCCCTCATCCTCCTGCTGGGTTTCTAAATGCTGCACTGGCGGATTAGGCTCAGACTTCACAAAAACAAAAAAATGTGGAGGATATCTGCAGTTTCTGCATTCATGTGGGCTTTTCAGCAAACAATTAGTTCAGTTCTTAGAATATATCTGGGTAGGACTGAACCTGTATAACAGTGTGTTTTGTACAGAGTATTTCTTATTTGACTTTGACATAAAGATTATATTTATATTGTTTTTGTCTTTGTGTCTCTGTGCCTCTGAGAATGTGTAACATAAGCAAATTCCTCCAGCATCACTAATCAATCTTCTGATTCTGATTGTGTCAGTCTATCAATTCAGTTCAGATTTGTCACTTGTTTACCATCATCAGGTGTGCATGGCTCTTTAATAAACACCATCAAAACATCAACGCAATGTTACGCAATGCTCAGCTAATGCCCGAAGCACGGTGTTGCTAAAAATAAAGATATTACCATTTTGCCAAAGCATCTGAATGAGGTGGCCTTTTTTGTGCCTCTCCCCCTGAAGCAATGCAGCTAATTATCCTAATCAACAATAGTAGCTCGCTCAGAGCTCCGGCTCCAGTGGCGCGGCTGAAAGCCCGGCGTGTGTCAAGCCTTATCATATATGAAAGGTGTTTTTGTAGAGCCCTTTAAAAGGCATGCTCCATATTTTCATGCTAACTAAGCACGTCTTTGGGTTGATCCAAGGCACTTTCAGTTCTGACGTACATTTTGGAATGATGAAATTGAGATGTTTTGAGCTAAATATATTCTCACAGCTCCTATATTTAAGCAAGGAAATGTAACACCAATCAAATATGCCACCAATATACTAGCTGCTTTCTGAAAAGGTGTTGGGACATTGCTGTGAGGATGTGATTGCACTCAGAGTGAGGCCATCAAAAGTTAAAATCAACTTTACATTAAGATTTCCCTATTAAAAGGAGTATTAATTATTTATAACCAAATTGTTGATTAGGTTGTAGACACTTTATAAGCCATTAATATGAAGTTAAAAGAGTTGTCATACATTGATCTATGCAATATTTCAGATTTTGCTAGTAGCTGAGTTTATTTCTCTTAGGGAGAATGTCCCTGAGTGAGCCAACTTATATAACCTGTTTATAACAGCTTATTAACTGTCTACAACATTATAAATAAACTATAAACATAATCTCTGCACCAGTGATCAACATTTGCAGGGATAGTGATTGGAGCTCCAGTGAACACAGTTCTATGCTCTGCAGTCTCATATTGGGGGCATGAACTTAGGCTCATATGTTGCTCCTTTGGTCACATTTTATTGATTAATGCTTTTTTGTGGAGTTATGTAGTTTGTATATTTGATGTGAAATGGAGGATTGAAATAGATCTATACTTCATACGCACTATCCCAGCCCAACCAGGTCCATTCTAAAGGGCTTTTTCATCTATAACCAGAGATGAAAATGGAGTAGGCCTTTAATTAAGGGCTAGTCTATCAGTACCAGGCGTGTTCATTATAGTACAATAGGAAGCTGCATAAAATCAATTAACATGGAACGTGATACCATCAGTACACCATACACACTTGAGTTTCACCCTGGTTCTTTACACTTCCTCCATCAGAGCCTGAAATAGAGCCCTCTTGACTCTGCAGTGCCTTTGAAGCTAAGGTTGCATGAGCAATATTACCACTACTGATATCTATTAAGAATATATATTTTCCTTGTTGGTGCATAAGTACTATTTTCTGCCTGTCAACCTGTCTTGTACATAGCATACTGAGTAAATTAAATGAAAGAAATGGGAACAAAGGTTTTACTGCGACAGGTACAAGAAGTCTAGATAAAGGAGTTCCAACCACTCAGCATTCAGCACCACCAGTATACTGATCACAGCCTGATCACCTGAAAAAAATTGCTCCTGGTTCTTCACTGATTCAGGACTTCAGTTAGATCTTTGTTTTACTTGAATGATTTATATGTAGGTCTCTGTGTGTCTTAACCAACAAAAACATTCCTTTAGAACTGATCAGTTTTAGGGACTGGACTGGAAATGAGAGTATCTGAAGGTCCTTCAGGAAGCCTGGAGAACTGATCTTCAAGTCTATATTAAAAATACAATAATGTCTGGATTTCAAGTAATTATTCCTTTAAATAAGCAAAATAATCTGCATTACTCTCTTGAAAGAAGGAAATCTTCTAATGAAAGCAGATTTTAGTACATAAAATGACTTAAAATAAGAAAAGCATCAAATGAATAATAAATGTAAGCCACAACTTTGTGTTGAAAGAAAGTTAAAAGAAGAAATTAAGAGATTTATTTTATACATCATCGAGATTTAAGACTATTTTTTTTTGTATGTAACTCTCAAGAACTTCAAATGTTTGATGTTTTTGTAATTAAAAATGCAAATATAAGAATATGGATATAATGTGGTTTAGAATTATATTGAATAATATTGTTTATTAAACTGTTTAACAAAAATAAGTTTGATATTGATTAGGCTCTACAGGTACATATGATACGGAAT
Organism: Rhabdalestes septentrionalis; assembly: GCA_037832545.1. NCBI lineage: Eukaryota > Metazoa > Chordata > Actinopteri > Characiformes > Alestidae > Rhabdalestes > Rhabdalestes septentrionalis. The sequence continues at coordinate 6,057,848 of JBBMFX010000080.1, read as the reverse complement.
GTTTTGGAACATAAAGAGTGTAATTTAAAGGCCAGTATTCTACATGCTTTAATATGAATCTACATTAACAATTCTACTAGATTTTAAAGTATGCTGTTCTTAAAATAATAATACAATCACAAACAAATAAATAATGAAAAATAGATTTACATATTTCTCTGGTACACTTCAGTATTCTTATCAACATATCCCTGGAAATGTCAAGCTCCAGTAGACAAATCTGCAAGTCTCAGCTGAATCGAATCAATCAAGGTGTGGCATGAAGCTGTCATTAAATCTAGATCCGCGAGGACTACTCACCGTAGACCTTCACGCTTCCACTCTCAGAGCTCAAAAATAGACTACTCTTGACCCTTTGCCACATCTCCGAAAGCTTGCTTGGGTGCTCCTGCATCCATTGAACCCAATCATCTTTTTATAGCAATGCAGGTGGTCTCCAAGCAAAACAGTAATTTAAAGAGGCAGCTCGTCACCGGTAGAAACCTGTCAGGAGCACTGCAGTAAATCAAGCAGTGCTTAAAATGCTCAGTGATTGGGGGTTGTCTACAGCTTCTCTATACAGGCCAACTGGTCATCCAAACCAGCAGATATTGAACCGTTTCTTCCCCTCAGTCACACAAAAGCTCAGCTCGGAACCACAACGAATTATACTCGTATTATAATGTCTCTGAATGTCTCTGCTGTATAAAAGAAACCCTGTCTATCTCCTCAGATGCGCCCATATCACACTGGCCATGATTTTTTAAGTGAAAATACGCTTTTGAATATATTAATACACAATTACTATTACTGGGCAATAGTATCACTTAATACTGATGACCAATAGTTTTATTGCTATGAGTAAATAAAATGTTGATATCATGATGGAAAATGACATTTTAGACCTGTTTTGACTGAGAAACGTTATACACCTCAAGTATCTTGGCATATGAAAACCTCTTGTATATCTAGTAAATATATCAAATATGTCTTATTATGAGAATGTTTTAAGATTAATCAATGATTTCCACATCCAACACACCAAAGGAATCAACGTTAAAAAGCAAACTCACCCCCTAGTCCACAGCCAAACCCCGTGATAAAGAAATCAGCACCCCTCTTTACCCAGTTCAGTTCTCCTGGAGTTTGCATCATTCACACAATTGTTTCATTTAATGTGTAACATTATCCGCACTTTATTTCAATCTCTGAAAGTGTACTGCCAGCTATGGGCAGCTTTGATAGAAACACCTCCACTGTACTCCCAGAGACTGGATGCTTTATTAGAAACTCCTACATTGTACTCCCACAATGGCCACTGAGTTTGCCCTGTGATCTAGTAGTCATGGGTTTGATTCCCAAAACTGTTAATCCTCTGAGGTACCCTTGAGTAAGGTACCGTCCATACACACTGCTCTCTAGGTGCTGTGTTCCTGACTACCTGCTCCTTCAATTGGTGAATAGGTAAAATGCAGATGAAGAATTTCATGCTGTTCATGCTGTGGTCCATTCATGTATGACATTTCACTTCCTCATTTTATTAGAAACACCAATATTGCACTGCCATGCATTGCCCACGTTATTACAAAACCCCACATTATTGAAATTAATTGGCCACATCATTAGAAACATGTACTTCAACACACGTACACATGTACAATGTTCAGAAACATGTATACTGGCCATATTATGGCCATATTATCCAAAAACCCTCCATTGTTCTCCTGCATTGCCCAATTTATTGTACTGACACATATTTTCCACTTCAGTAGAATCACATACACTCTCCTCAGAAACATCCATCATATTATTAGAAACACCTACATTGTGCTGCCACACACTGGCCTGTTTATTAGAAAGTCCGACCTTCTTGTTCCACTCCCTGGCCACCTCTACCTGTTGCTGTATAATTTATAAGACCCACTCAAGAGTGGCTAGAAAAAACTGCTGAAGGGCTAGAAGGTGAGCTACAGTCTCTAATTGTTCACAAGCCAGAAGAAAGGGTTTCTGATAATCTGGCCTCAAGGCAATAATTGCATCATACATGTCTACATCTTTTATGCATTTCTCACAGATATGTATTCTACACCTTATTGTTAGGGGGTTACATTAAAGTCTTAACACATCTGAATACCACCACCATTGTTGTGCGGCAATAAAGAATCTTAAATCTTGATATTCCTGTTTTATATCTCCTGAACAGGGGAGGTCTCAGGATGCTAAATTATTCATGTGCCAGATTTTCCAAGCCTCGCTGTCTGTGCCATGGGAGAGCAAGGCTGCATCATAAACCTTCAACAAAACCAGATGCCTCAGCAACAAGGACCTGCAGCTTTTTCTCTTGCCAGATAATTATATCCTTATTTGTTTTAACCTGAGTGTTGAATGGTCTGCCTTTTCCCTTCTGAGCCAAAAACAGGAAAGTGCCCAAGAGTAATTCTAATATAAATAACATTCGTTTGAGGGACTAATAGCTTGAAGGTCAAATGGAAGACCTACCCTATTATGGTTCAGGGTGTTCTACTGCGTTTTGAAAGCTGGGATAGACTCCACCACCCCCGTAAATCTAGTAAAAGATAAGCACCTCTGATTATGGATGGGTGGACGCATGGATGTTTCCCCTACCATTGAATAGTTCTCGTGTCTTATTCTTGCAACAGATCATCCAAATACCACTAGAGTTATCTTTCTCAAACAAACAGAGATGCAATCTTGCTTTTACTGTTGAACAAAATTAAATTAAGTTCTTTTAGCACTGCAGTGTCAACAGCACTGGATCCACTTATGTATTGCTATGGAGTATATTGGGCCTTTCACTTTACTGATTTTGCAGAAATATATATATTTTTATATATATATTCTATAACTACACAGAGACATGAACACAAGATCAATATATAATACTATATAAAGTCCAGAGTCTCTCCAGGAAATACCCTGGCATCAGTAGTGAATAAGCAGAGGAATTGGTGGTGACTTAATTAGGGAATAAGTAGTGACATAATGAATACAGGGCTGCAAATTGTCACGCAATGAGCGTGAGACACACGCATTCGTCTGTCCTTGCAGGCTCTCACGCCACGCCTCCGATTTCTCACGCTGAAAATCTATTTTTTCTATATTCCCCACTGTGCACACTTCTCAACCGTAGTTGGACCACCGAATGTCTCAGCAATCCTCTGCAAAAAAGAAAGCCCCCCAAACCCCCCAACCCACCCCACCACCGGTTCGACGCCAGGGATGTAAGGCAGCACCCCCCGGTCGATGCTCGGGATAAAAGGCAGAA
>JBBMFX010000080.1:6040039-6054483 GCA_037832545.1 Rhabdalestes septentrionalis | reverse complement strand
AGGGTGGAGGGGGGAGGATGTAGGGTGGAGGATGTAGGGTGGAGGATGGAGGACTGAGGGTGGAGGAGGGAGGACTGAGGGTGGAGGAGGGAGGACTGAGGGTGGAGGAGGGAGGATGTAGGGTGGAGGATGTAGGGTGGAGGATGTAGGGTGGAGGATGGAGGCCTGAGGGTGGAGGATGTAGGGTGGAGGATGGAGGCCTGAGGGTGGAGGGTGGATGGAGGCCTGAGGGCGGAGGACGATGAGGACGCTGGACCAGCGGTGATGGGATGAGGTTTGAGGCGATTTGACTCCACACACTCAGAGCGCCGTCATCACTTTGTCTCTGTACTTCACAGACACACTCCAGCCCGAGCGCTCCAACTCTCCCCGGCTGTCCACCACCGCGCTCGCCGAGGGTCTAGACCAGACACACACACACACACACACACACACGCACGTCATACACACACACACACACACACCAAAACACACACAGCCGCGGAAAGCACGGAGAGGCCACGTCGCTTCTCCTGGTTCCACTGTTCCAGTGTGTGTGTGAGTCTGTGTAAAATGTGCAGGTCACTGATTTATACACACTGGACTCAGAACTGTAAACAACACGGAGAAAATGTCGGACGGGACCAGGAGGGGAACGTGGGCTGATTGTTTTCCGTGGCTGTGCAGAAATCAGGCCCAATAAAACAAAGAGACCGTTTCGCCAAAAAACCCCGAAACTTACTCAAATGTTTCTACAATTTCCGGTACCTTGACTTCCGAGTTTAATCTGCTCTGGAACGGAGCTCATAACTCAAATTACTCGTAAGTCAAATCCATTTTCTGAACTGAAATGCTATTAATCCGTTCTGCACCTCCACACAACACCGCATTAAAAAAATAAGATTTTAGTTCAGAAAACGGAGCTTATAAATGCTGAAGTGTATAAAACACAACACAATAGAATGTACTGCAGTAAACCGGTTTAATCAGGAATAATGTTCATCTCTGGCCTTGGAGATCCGACCACCTGAAGAAGTTTCGGCTTCTATAATTCCGGTCGAAATTTTGAGGTGGTGCTTCACATCGCCTCACCGCGCCTGACACCGGGCTCACCGTCGGCCTTTTTACAATTCTGAACCGGCCCGTCCGGTGCCTAGACCGCCGGAGAGCCGGGTTCTGCGGCAGTAGGCCGGCGGAACCGCTGGAGTCTCTCAGACTGGATCCTCTCCGGGAACCACCGCAGCTCCTCCAGGTTCTCAGGGGAGACGTGGCGGAGGAGAAGATATTTTCTCTCCTGTCTGCGTTACAGCCGCTCTCCATCCTGCGGCACACGACCGGTCACGTTTCCCTCTTTTCTTTCTATAATTCAGAACATCGTCTGAACTCTGTCCTTCACTCTCTCTCTCTTTGGATGGAAAACGGCAAAATAACTCACATTTCCACTCAAACCTAAAACAAATCGTCCCAGAGACGAATCGTTTCATGAAAATATCGTAAGTTGGGACACTCGTAAGTCAAGATACCGCATGACCAGCCAAGGTACAGTATGACGTTAACCAGGATCATCCTCGAATACGCAGAGAATTTCAGACACTAATCGTCTCGGGGTAAATTCGATTAGATTCGATTATAGATTCGATTAAAAGTATAAATCAACACGTTTACATTTACGCGCTTCAGATGCGAGAGCGTAAAACAGAACACGCTCTCTGTTTACCTGTGTGGGGGGGGAGGGTGTCCCAGGTCTACGGGCTGTATGTAGAGGGGCGGGGTCAAACTTGGGGGGTGTGTCCTGGGCCAGGGCTCCTGACCAATTGGAATGTTGTGATGATACTTTATAAAAGAAAAAATACAAATGAATAAATAAATAAATGTATGAACTTAAACTGGGTCACTGGTAAAGGAACACACACCAAAAGATCGGTCCTTTAATTTAATTTAAAAATAAATTCCTCCCTCCCACTTAGTAAACCTATTGAAAATAAGTTAAATATTTAAGATGACATACTTCCACACAATTTTTTTTTTATTTGCCAAATTTAACAATGTGAAATATAAAATGTTTCACTCATGTACACAGACCAAGCTTTAATTTTACCACTCCGTTACATTTAGCTAATAAATATTTATTTTTTAAATGTATAAAGACAGATTCCACATAGATGAACGGACACACGACCAGCTCCACCTAACCTGACCCAGACCTTTACAAGTGACTCTATTGAAACATTCCTGTCGCGTAATTGTTCGGATGTGAGTAACTTTCTGTCACGGAGGAGTCGACCAATCAGCTGCGACGGTTTTCTTACATACGAAGTTTAATTTAAACGATCTATAAAGATTTCTTCGCTGCAGTCGTCTCTGAACTCGCTCCTGTTTGTGTGGTCCAGCCTGAACGCTCAGACCGGTTTTTATTATTATTTTTACTTTAATGATGGCAGACTGGATATTTCATTAGGAATAAAGAACACTAAGCTACAGAAGTGTTTGTTAGCTAGTCTCCGCCTCCTCGGGTACGTGTGCTGTGTTAAAATAACGATGTAAACATCCCATAGTGTCTCTAAATCAGTGTTAATAATTTCATAAACAAACATTCAGTTACATACAGCCTGCAAATAGGCTAAATATTTAAAGTATTTTATTCACTAGCCTAAATAAATATTAAACATTAAAATGACTTGTACTGCTACAGTGCTGTATTTACAAATAATAATAATGAAGATAAATAATAATAAACCAAGAAACTATAAAGCAGAGCTCACCTGAAAGTCAATTTGTGGTGAGTCAAACTTTTTTAGATTCGTGTTAAAGTCAATAAAAGAACCGATAAGAGTACAGATAAAGTACCGATAAAGTACCGAATTGATAAGCAGTCTCGATAGAAGTAGTAATACCGTTAAAACCTTAACGATCCCCGCCCCTACTCTCCGCCCCCCCGCCCCTGCAGTGGAGTTAATGCGTACCGGTTTGAGTGCGGGGGGCTCCGGGCTGGGCTGGGTGCTGGAAAAGAGACAGAAAAATGATCAGAGTGTTTCTGTCGAAACACCAATTCACTATCAAACCTGCAATTCAGAGAATTTCTACACACTCACAGTAGATGCTGATGTTTTGCAGGAGTGGAGGCTGTAAAAACACAGTCATGGTTAGTTATAGCACGACATGATTTGACAGGACCTCCGTGTTTCAGTCTGATACGATACAGTGGTGCGAATGCACAGTGGTGCTCTGTGTAACCATACTGACATTCATTCTTACCCCAGAATTCAAATACAACACAGCTCTGACACAGGTGCTCTATTGGTGGGATATTGGCCACATAAGTAAAAAGTATTGGGACATACGCTCTTTTATTGGGGCAGTTAAATGTCTCAATACTTTTTTTCCATTCTGCAAACCAACGAAGCAGATAGTGAAAAAGCCACAGATATTTGTAAAAGGGGGCATACTATACAGAACTAATTTTTGAATCCTTTTGTTCCCGTTTGTGTCTCTACTGCTCCTATAAACACTCAACATGAAAAAACTTCCATTTGTTTTTTGAGAGTTGGAAGATGTTGGTGTCAGAAATCATGAGCGTCTATGAGCCGTTTGGACACTCCCCTACTCTGATGTCAGGATGGGGAAATTTGCATAGAACCGCCCCTCACCTTTCGAGCCACGCCCACTAGATTAGTTGAAGATCCTCCATTTCTGTCTGCTGGTTTTACGAGCATAAAACGCCGTGCGCTACGGCTACCGGCAAAGGCAAGTCACCATGAAGTGTTGAGTTTATCTGGCTCTGGGTCTGACTCTGGTCCAGCATACAGGGCTGATAGCACCTCTGTTTCTGACGTTTTCATGTGTCAGCATGGGGTGGGGGGGGCATGGCCAGCAACAGCTTATTAGCATAAAAGTAATGCAATCCTGAAACGGCTCATTTCGAAAGAGATTGAAACTGTCAGGAATAAAAATGGTGAGACTCTTTATGTGAGAGATTATATGTAAAGAACTCGGGCCTGTTAGAACCTGTTTAGAAAGAGTTAGAACGTCCTCTTTAAAGTTACTGTTAGTGAGTTTGGTGTTCTCTAAACACAGTGAAGTTACTCCTAGACTTTTCGGTCGTGGTTTTTTTGGGGTGGGGGTGGAACGGTTCCTTCCTGCCTGGGGTGGGGTGGGAGGGGGGACTCACCCTTCCCGAGGGACTGGGTTCTGGAGGGGTATCTCTTACTCGGCCGCCTCTCGAAAGTGCTGGCCCTCCTCACTCGACCGGATCGAGTCGCTTGGTACTCCGTCCTCCCACTGAAACCACACACAGATCAGTTCAGCCCAACTACCGCACAAGTCCAGAAACTTCACAGCGGAACCAAACACCAGAGGCAGCTCTGACCATACAGGGCACAAAGGGTCCTGCAATTTACTTATTAAAGAAGAGTCTGCAGGAGCAGTTTAGTGGGTTACGTTTAATGCCATATGATGAATAACGGTAAAAAATACATTAAACAATGAAACAATTAAATCAACAAATAGATCATGTGGTGTTTCCTTTTAAAAACTACTGTCAGTAATATCGCGGCCTGGCGTCACTCAGAGCAGAAGAACTCTGGAAAGTGTTTCTCACTGACGAGTTCGTGCCACGGAACACCACTTCACCTTCTATTAAAACCATGTGTGAGTCTGGAATGACCAATATGGCATCTCGCTCAGACCATCTGATCAGGTCCAGTGTGAAAATAAACCCAGTCTCTCAGTAACAGCAGGGCTGATTTTGGGCGGTGAGTTATTAAAACACTCGTCCCATCCAGGACCGCACCTTCCAGATACAGGACACATACAGGACCAGATCTGGACCAGGAACTGCACACAAGTGTGTGTACATGAGTGTATATGAGAGTGTGTGTCCCTGAAGCGGAAGCGGGAGCCGAGCCGGGTGAAGTCGTTGCGGCTGGTCTTGTTGTGTGTGTGTGTGTGTGTGTGTGTGTATGAGAGTGTGTGTGTGTATGTGTGTGTGTGTGTATGTGTGTGTGTGTGTGTTTGTGTATCATTAGCAGCGTTTCTCAGTAAGTTACGGAGCTACGTTGCACATTGAAATGTCAGCTTATCATAACTGATTGCCCAGCAGTATGCCGAACATCCGTGCAATGATTGGCAGCAGGTAATTCCGCAACCCTGCGGGCACACACACTTATACACACAGTTATACCTGTGTTTGGCAGGTTTCCCTCACTCTCTCTCTTTCTCACACACACACACCCACACACTCACACACTCACACAGCTGTTGAGTGACGGAGCATTTGAGGTGTAATTGCTCTGATAAATCTTGATTAAACCCTGCAGATGTGTGGCGTGCACACTGTCAGATCAATTTACCTCCATCCAGTAACTGGGGCTACTTTCAGGCCCCCCTGACAGAGAATTCATCGCATTTGACAGACCCGTTAAAAAATCGGACCAAAAAAACTCGACAGATTTTTCAGAGTTGAAACAGCAGCCCAGTTAAAACACCTCCACCTGCCGAGCGCAGTGCGAGTTTGTCACGCGCTGTTTAACCAACAACTACACTACGCATGCATGATCAGCTTTAAAAGACTCATTTAATCATTTCCCAACTTTTTATATACAGAAAAATGACACATGTAAAATTAGTTAAGGATTCAAAGTGCCTCTTCCCATTCATATACTCTATATGTGGCTCAGTTCTTATTTGTGTCATAAAAACATAAACAACTATGTATTTAATACAGTTTTATGGTTTTAATATAGGTTTCTTTAACAAAATTGACTTGTATTTATGAGGTCACATGACCCCTTTAGTTATATAGCGATATAGATATGTAAGGATATGAACATGTATTCAAGTTTATTAGACAGGTTAATATATTAATCAATTTTGGAATTGAACTAACAGAGATTTAAATATTTATGCTTGTTGCTTGTTGCTTGTTTGTTGCAAGCTACTATTATTATTATTATTATTATTATTATTATTATTATTATTATTATTATTATTATTATTATTATTATTATTATTATAGATATTAGGGCTGTAAAGTGATTAATTAAAATTAACTATTTAATCGCAAATCTGGAAAACATTAATCGCGTTGAATCGCGATTCTGAGTCAACCCAATAAATAATATATAATAAACACACTAAACACACATCAGTTTTACAAAGAAGGCTTTGTTTGCTTGTTTTTTTCCCAACTCCGTCAAAGTTTTTAAATCTTCAAACATGAGAGACTCTCTTTCTTAAGATAAAAACAAGCTTTATGTAACTGCCACACCGGGATGCTTCGCCTTGAGGTGATATGCTAGTGATGTACTGCTTTGGTGGTAATTGAATTCACTTTTGCAAAGCACACATATTACCCTTGTCTTGTCCAAATCCCGCTCTGGCAGTAACTGCATCCATCCATTTTCTACCCCTTTATCCCGTACTCTGGTTCGGGGGGGTGGGGGTGGGGTTAGGGGGTTGTTTGGGGGGCTGGAGCCTATCCTAACTGCTACAGTCGCCGGCATATCGCAGGGCCACACACTCACGCACATTCACACTTACAGTCACACCTTGGGGCAATTTAGTGTGCTCAATCACGGGGAGAACATGCAAACTCCACACAGAAAGACCCTGCGCCCAACCCGGGAGTCGAACCCAGGACCTTCTTTCTTTGAGGCATATATATTAATAGTATTTATATATGTCTAACTATCATACATTAATATAGACATTGTTCATGAACTACATGGGACAAAGGAAACTATAAAATACAGGAAACTGTAAGATATGGAATTTTTATACATTTAAAAGTTTTGCTGAAACTCAGTGAAGACTGTGATTTAGAAGGTCACAGTCTGTTTTCCATTTGCATATGAAGAATGCGAGGACAAAAAATGGCAGTTTTTGGAGAAAAAGAGAAAGGAGTGTAATAATAAAAGCAAAACAATTGGTTGTTATCAAGCAGCCATCCTGTTGAATAATTCAGAGGGTTCTTTCTGTGGCTGATGCATGCAGAGCGAGAGTTAAAGGGCTTAATTCAATGTATTTGAAAAAATAAATAAATAAAACAATGAAGAAAAAATGAAATTGACTTCTGTTATGTAGCGCTTTGATTGTATATTCATATAAACATTAGCTCCGGTGAAAAGCCAGGGAGAATATGACGTGCTGGATATGACTTTTATCCCAAGCTGCACAACTCGCACTCAACAGATTCTAATCAGCGTTTTTAATGCTGGACCCACAAATTGGCCATTGCCCATCATGGCACAACAAATCCTGTGTTTACATCATTTGAAGTGTGCAATGCACTTAGCACCCATAACACTATCATATACCAGCAATAACTCCCCCAAAGGAAACTTTTACACATTAAAGGAATACTCTGATACATGTCTACCTGCTGCATCTGAGTACCATCAGAAGAGCTGTAGTACTCAAATCCGGTCTCGAAAACGTTTCTGTGGTCTGGTTTATGGACTTGAATAAAATCAATTACAATACAATGAAAGCATTTGCAACAAAATGAACATCTGCAATGAAAATGAAAGCATCCACAAAACAGACAGCAACATACAAAATTATGTACCTAAAATGAAAGTACATGCAACAAAAGAAATGCACCTGCAACAAATTTAAATCTCCTGCAACAAAACTAAAGTAGCTACAACAAAATAAAAGCTCCTGCAACAAACTTTAAGCACCTGCAAAGAAATTTAAAGTACCTACAAAACAACTACAACACTAGCAACATATTGGAAGCTCTCACAAGAAAACTAAATTATCTACAGCAAAAATAAAAGCACCCACACTAAAACTAAAGCACTGACCGCAAAACAAAATCTCCCGCATATAAAGTACAGCAAACACAAAAGAATGAAACACTTATAACACAAGCTCTCACAACAAAATTTAGGCACTCACAATAAAACAAAAACATGCACAACAAAATAAAAGCATTCAAAAAAGTACCTGCAATAAAACAAATCACCAGCAACATAACAAATAAAACTGCAACAAACCAAAGCTGCCTGTACCAAACCAAACAAATTCAGCATTTACAAAAATTCAGCAGCCAAGTACCCCCCAAAAATGAAAGCTCCCATGACAAAACATGATCATCTGAAACAAAATAAAAGCGTCCACAAATAATGACATCGCCTACAGCAAAACCAATGTCAAAAAAATGACAAAAATTAAGTAAACCTGCAATATGGGTTAACCATCAGTAAACAAGAGCTGTCATTTCAGCATGTTTTATTTGGATATCAAAAATAAACAAACAGTTGCACAATAAATGCTTAACATATATTAATATTCAGGCTGAGAATTTAACACGTTAATTGGATTAATTAATCACAGAAAAAAAATAATGCGTTAATATTTTTATTTGGGCTGAAATTAGCCGTAGCATTTAGCTTTCTCCACCCTGACCTCAGAGGGGCAGAGTCTCAGCGCTGTGGTTGGAGTGTGTGTAGAGCTGGGAGACGTAGTTTATTCATAGGTTTGGTTCAGTCAGTGATAAAAATGTCATGACCATTGTAGCCACTGTACAAGTTATAGGCTTGTATTCAATAATAAATGGTTAAAAAACTGCTTCTTGTAACATCTGTATGTATCTGCGATTAAATGCGATTCATTTGATTAATTAATCACCTCACCATGTAATTCATTAGATCAAAAATTTTAATCGCTTTAATTAATATATAAAGCAAATAAAACCTTGGTTTGTCTGTGAGCCCCCCTGGGCCTGCGGACTTGCAATACAGCACTTTGGTGCAGTGGAATAACTGCTGTAAAGTGCTTTAGAAATAAACTTGACTTGACTTGACTTGACTTATTCTGGAAAAATGTTTAGAGCAAACATTTGATAAAGGATCAAAGGCTCATCGAGGGAAACAGGAAAACAAATGTATGGACAGAAAAAAAAGACTAAATTAATGCAGTCAGATTGTATAATGTACAATGTGTAATGTAATAATTTACAGAAAATGTGATGGTGATAATGATGATGATGATAATGATGTTGATGATGATGATGATGATGATGATGATGGTGATGATGATTATAATAATAATTTGAATTTGTTATGAATGAGAGGGAGGTAGATGTATCAGGATTGTCTGTGTTGATGAGTAACTGGTTGGTGTGTTGGTGAAAGTGTTCAGTGTTTATAACTGGCCCATTAGAGATTTTACAGGACGAAGCTGCTGTGGAACCCCTGCCCTCGTGGTACTTACGCCCCATCTCTGTCATAATGGACCCATTCGCTGCAAGAAAAAGAGAAAAAGATGAGGTTGAAAAGTGCAGGAAAACTCCTTTAAAGTAAGACCCCATCGGAGTGCAGTTTACAAAAGCAAAACAATTTGGGATCAAAAGCCTTATTTTCCTGCTGAGGCTGAGATGCAGTCATATAGTGCTGCATCCACTTAAAGTCCCTGAAAAGGGATCATCTGAAGTGGACATCCTGTTCAAATCATACAGCTGAAACAGGAGCTCTTTTCCTAGAATACACATGCTGACTCTACTCCATGGGTCCCACATCCCCCTCGTATTATTACAGCTGCTCATTCAGCTTTGCTGTAGATTCTGAAGCCATTAAGAATGACCTTATTCAATTTAAATCCCTAGTGGATATAACTCTTGCCTGTGAACATGATGACCACAAAGTTGCAGATTCAAACCACTGCTTTCTTTCATTGGTTCCTTGAGCAAGACACTTAACACTCAGTTGCTCCAGGGCAGCTGTCCTTGAAACTAAAGAATATAAGTTGGCCAAAGAGCATCAGCTAAACACCCGCTTTATGCTTAACCAAAATTAACAATTTACTTAATATACTGTTTAATTTCTTGAGTTCAAATGTGTGGTGGCTCATGCTGGTGTGGGTTTTCTATCTTTCAACAGAGCTCTGACATTTTGTTCCAAAACTAATATAGCCCGAAAACATTTTGTCCAAGTCCAACCCGACACTGTGTTTCAAGTTTTAAGTTTCAAGTTTACTATAAAGCACATTTACCACAGCCGCAAGACGGACCAAAGTGCTTTACATCATCCAAACCCAACCCAAAAGCAATAGAATTGTGTGAATATTCCGGCATGAGCCAGAGCTCAAGACATTTAGTCTAAGGCTGCACTGTGCCCTTTATTCATCCTGCTGGCCTTCATGTTTAGGACACAAATAGGTTACCATCATCACAACCCTGACGGTTTCATCCTTTTTGTCTGGTGGGCTGCCAGATTTGTGGAGCATCTCGTACCTTCAGATACTGATCCCACAGTGTTTTCAGCTCCTCAACACTTTTTGGTCCCTGAGCATGAAGAAAGTCAAAAGTTCAACCAAATATCTCAGATTTCTCATGTGTTGTGTCCAGTTTTTCCTTTTCCTTTTTACTGCCATCTGCCTGTATTTTTCAATAAATATCACCTTTATCAGGGTCCAGAGTTTTTGTTGCTATGTTGGTGATAGGGAGAGTTGTGTTAGAGTCCAATGCTCAAAAACAGTTATGGCACGTTTTTGACTCAGTTCTCTCCTCACAGAGATTATTTTGCTATATAAAATTTTTTAGACATTATTTTAATTTATTAACCCTTATAGTCACACATGAACAGCATACACACAATGTGAACAATATACCCATTTACCATCCAGGGAGCAGTGTGTGGGGACAGTACTTTGCTCAAGCAGTGACATTAGCAGTTGGGATTTGAACCCACTCGCCCTTCTGATTGGAGAAAGAAACCCTTTTGCTGACATAAATGGCTTCAAACAAATTGCATTTGTGCTGCATATAAAGTGCAATTTCACACAAGTTCACAATACGGAATCTAATATCCTCAAGAATCCAGAAAAGAGGGCATGGTTCACGTTATCATGCAAAATAAGCGGATGGGAATAAAAGTGAGGAAATATTTGCACCACGTAATCTGGGCCACTGACTAGTCAGACGATCTATATGTTAAAAAAGTTAGCAACCATCAAAGCATTCACAGCACTGCAGAGGCTGGAGATGTGCTTAACTTGCGTGGAAGGGGCTGACCTCTGAAGTAGAAACAGATGAAAAACAAGTGCTAAAGTGCTATGATTACAGCTTTAAAGTATACTTAAAGGAGCTCAAAGTATGTTGAAGCTTCCAGTCCTGATGCAACATCGATGATGAAATAATAAGAACGAGGTTGGAAGAAACCATCACAACAGAATGCGCAGACATATACACAGTAGATGTGAAAGTTTTGAGTAAAAGTATATTTCAATCAAAATGAGTCAGCATCTACAATTTACATACATATATGCTTTGTCGTGGAACACACCTGTTTTTCAGGTTTTGTACTTCCAGTGAAGGAAAATATTAATGCTTCAGCAGACCAAGATATTTTAGACAGCACCTTGCTTCCAACTTTGTGGCTACAGTTTCAAGAACCTTTTCTATTCCAGCATGATTGTGTCCAATACACAAAGCGAGCTCCATAATAATGTGACTTTGTTAGTTCAGTTTGGAAGAACTTGACTTGCCCTCAGAGAACCCTAACCTGAACCCCATCCAACACATTCGAGATGAACTGGAACAGAGATGATGGTCCAGGCCTTCTCGTCCAGCATTAGTGCCTGACCTCATAAATGCTCTACAGAATGAATGGGGGGGTCATTTTGAATGGAATAAAAATGATTATCAGTTTCTTGCTAACTGTAAAATGTGTTAAAAAAAAAAAGTGCAAAAGTTTATGTAAAAGGATAGTTGATCCAGTACCTCAGTCTCAGAGTTTGACTCATTAAGCTTTCGTTTTAGTCAGGTGAAGAAACTTCCAAAGCCTTCGACCCTTCAAACTTCTCAGTCTGCTGCACTTATACTCGTCTGAGCAGCTGACTTACCTCAAACCGAAGATAATTGACTTTTACAAAGCAAGAGAAGACTATAAAAGATACCGAATCACTTCTAGCCTGCAATTCTAACTGTCGGAAATGCCATTAAGACATGGAAGCTGAGGATAAATATTGAAGTCGAGAAGGGATTTGGAAGAAAAATCTCTACACAAAGCCCCCACCACCCCCAAGGACCTCCAGGCAGATTTGGCGAGAACTGTAATAGTGATGGAGCGGCCCATTTTACAGTGTGGCTGCTCAAACAGCGCTCATATGGAAAGGTCATGAGATAGTAACCTCATCTGTGATCTCTTCACAAAAGTTCATGTTTGAGGCTACATCACACTTAGTTAAACCAGAGGCATTTTAAAACTGAGCTCTTCGGTCAACAAACAGGATCTACAAAAGTTAGAATAGAGAGATTCTACCAAACAGGAAAAAGTCCTGGGAGCTAATGTTCCACAGCCAGGAAAGAAGCTGAGAAACAGAAGCTGGATATTACAAAAAATAAACAATTCAGAACACACAAAATCAAGCTTAAACCACTTAAAAACAAAAGGTCAAAGTTTGAAATGGTCTAAACCAGGGGTTCTTAAACGTTATATTCAAATGTCCAAATCTAAGTATAAAGTCAAAGGTTCAGGACGACAAGTAATAAGCGAATCCCTTTTATTAAATTTGCTTACAACATACAACCAAAAGAAATGGCACTTGCTTGTGAATCTAATCCACTCTCACTTTTGACAGTAAAGTGTAATACACACTGTAGTTTTCTGAAAAGACTTCACAATAATCTTGATTAACTTTCACAATAATCTTGATTAACTCAATTACTCTTATGCCTCAACAAATAAAGAGGCAACGGGATTTCTCCGGTGACTCTTACAATGATGCAGATATCTCGCTCTCCAGCTTGCAGGACTGCATGTGAATGCCCATTTATCCTTAGTGGTCTAAGTGAAGCCTGAGAAATGAAGTGTGTATACCTTTCTTCATACGTTCGCCAACTGACAACATTGCTTCAGTTAATCTCAGGCCAGGATTTAGCATAAAAATCTAAAATATGTTTTATTTGACAAAACTAATAATTTATTGAAACACACTTAATTGCATTGCCTATTAGGATATGTTGTCAGGGTCCAGAATTACTTCCCATTCAGTTTGGTCTACAGCAGGTTAGTATCTGTGAGAAGATCTTAAATGTGCTGTACATGCAAGTCAATCATTTGTTATTTCAAATTTAGAACTGATAAAAAAAAATCTGAAGTGGTCTCACCTATTATTTATTCAAAGGGTACTAAAACATAGCACATTTGTGATTTTCTGTTTTATTTCCCAACAGTATGTTCAATTTAGCAACAAATTATTATCGTGCTTTCACACAAATATGTCATATTTAAGTATGACCAGGCAGTACAAAACTTTTACACATAACTGTATATTTTGTGCACAATACCTCAATTATGCAACACTAGTCAGTATGTGCGTGTGTGTGTGTTTTGTGTGTGTGTTCTGTGTTGGGCTGGTGACCTGCATTGGGTGTTTCTCCAGAACAAGATCTGAAGAACATCTGAAGAGTTTAACTTCTCTAAAAACCCCTTCACAGTTATTTCATGAAATTGTCTCCAAAGAAACAGATTCAGATTTAGATTTACCATCATCATCATTCATATAAACACATCTGGAGTTCACTGGGGAAAACAGTGAATAAAATGTCTTTATCTGGGTTAGAGACATTCGGTTCCATTTCCCTCAGCTATAAATTTATCCATAATGAAACATTTCACAGCAAGGCCACTCTGGGCGAATTCGTTTACATCTCTGCCTCTGAATTCTGCAACAGTAATGATATTTACCTATAACACTTCGCGAGGACCCAAAACTGGATCAGCTGCAAATTAATCCACCTACAGTACCTCCTAAAAACACCACCTGCCATATGTCAGAGTGGGCGTCGTTGGAACAAAAACTTTTATTTAGCTTGTTTGTTGGCGAGCTGAGTTTAACCAGCATGATTTGCAAGAATCGGGAAGTTGCATCACATGCTGTAACAATGCATTCAAATTACTTCTTTTTTTTAAAGCTACACATCTGTGCCGTTCAGGGTTCACAGTGTTAGTGGTGAAGGGCGGTGGTGAAGGGATGATCCAATGTTCTCTGGAAACAGTTACGGACACAAATTATCATTTAACATTTGGATAACACATCTCTGAAGGCCTGTGTTCATAACGTTACACGACATAAGGCTTTATAGCAACTGATACAGAGACACATACATATAAGTCAAACCTTAGTCAAACAAGTGGTTAAAACAGCCTTTATCTAAAAACATGCTTGCTGGAATAAGCCATTAAAGATGTTTATGGCATTTTGAATCAGAGAAGAGGTCTGTACCACTTCACCACAAACACTCTGATTCCTCAAGCATCCAGATATGTCCCCAAACCTACAAAGTAATTCTAGATGTTGACCAAAGCAGATATTACCGTTCCTTCATACAACCCAGGCCAGAAATATGAACCAAACAACATGAAGCACATGATAACATATTGTCAGAGATGTATCAAGTACTAGAGACCCAGACTTGAGTAAAAGTACAAGTGCTCTATCAAAAAAGTGACTTGAGTAGA
>JBBMFX010000080.1:6005368-6018342 GCA_037832545.1 Rhabdalestes septentrionalis | reverse complement strand
TAGTAGTAGCAGTAGTAGCAGTAGGAGAAGCATGAGTAGAAGTAGTAGTATTAGTAGCAGTAGCAGTAGGAGCAGTAGTAGTAGCATAGGTAGCAGTAGTAGATGTAGTAGTAGTAGAAGTAGTAGTATTAGTAGCAGTAACAGTAGTAGCAGTAGTAGTAGCAGAGGTAGCAGTAGTAGATGTAGTAGTAGTAGTAGCAGTAGAAGTAGTAGTATTAGTGGCAGTAACAGTAGTAGCAGTAGTAGTTGCAGAGGTAGCAGTAGTAGATGAAGTAGTAGCAGTAGCAGTAGTAGTAGTAGTAGCAGTAGCAGTAGCAGTAGTAGCAGTAGTAGTAGCAGAGGTAGCAGTGGTAGATGTAGTATTAGTAGCAGCAGTAGAAGTAGTAGTAGTAGCAGCTGTAGAAGTAGTAATATTAGTAGCAGTAGCAGTAGTAGTAGTAGCAGTAGTTGTAGCAGTAGTAGATGTAGTAGCAGTAGTAGCAGTAGTAGATGTAGTAGCAGTAGTAGCGGTAGTAGTAGCAGTAGTAGATGTAGTAGCAGTAGTAGCAGTAGTAGCAGTAGTAAAAGTAACAGTATAAGTAATAGCAATATCATCCAGTGTGAAGCATTTCCATAATGCACTATTACTGTTCTATTGCTAAAATGAATTCTACTTGCAATTCAAGCTATTTTAAATCAAATAAATAGTAATTGAGCATTACAAGAAAAATGCCACATAGAAGCTTGTTGTCTGCAATTATTTGGGAGGCAGTGCTGCGAGAAGGTCCTGCTGGGTTTAAAACTTCAACTGACTTGCACAAAAGTCACATTTCGTGAAACAAGTGTCTTTGATTCAGACCTAATTGATGCTCTGTAGGCCTCTTTACTCTCCAGCATCCCTGTTCCTTGCTGTCAGTACTTGGGACGTGCCAACTGGAGAATGATCCCCCGCTTCTAGATGAGCTGGTGATGGTATTGATGCAGGTACCATTGCAGGGATGGCAGGGGGAGGGGGAGGGCCAGTGCACCTCCGGCTGACCCTTTTGAAACGATGAGGTCGTGAGGGCCGCACCCGGCTGTGCTCAGTGGAGGTCCATTGACTTTCCCCTCCGGTGCTAAAGGTCGACGGGTGTGGAGTCGGACTCCTTCCGCTCCGGGTGATCGTTAATGAGGCTGTAGATCCACCAGCCGGGATTTTTAACAGCTGGTCACCATCGAGTCACAGCCTTGGATTCTGAGGCGTGGCAGAGAAATCGTTAGCCTCAGCTGAGCCAGAGCAGCGAGGAACTTTAACACGAGAATGAACAGAGGATGAAGATACATCAAGATCAAACTCTACATCATGATATTCATAATGACATTGCACTACAGGGATAGATGGATGGATGGATGAGTGGAAGTATAGATAGATTGATAGACTGATTTGTAGATAGATAGAAAGACAGATCAGTAGATAGACAGATAGATGGATAGATAAATAGAGAGAAAGACTTGACTCCAGTATGGGTCGTTTAGCTTCTAGATACAAACTTCAGGGACATTAAACAGCACAGATTGAAGAAGTATTACCTGTTCTCCTCGAGCTCCTGTGCCTAAATGTATTTGTGACTGTGACATCACTACCATGACAAATTCAAAAAGAGCCCATTTTTGAGGTAGGAGTAAAAACAGCATGTTCTTAAATGTTAATAGGTTTTGATTTTGAAAATGAAGAGGTAGAAGAAGAAGGAGTCCCGCAGAGTCGTTTGTCCCTGTTCAGGCCTTTGATGGAGAAGTGTGAAGTGAGTGGGATGATGACATGGTTTGAAATGCGCTCCTCTGAGCCGTCAGTCAGGAAGAGACTGATTACAGGACGAGTGCTTTATGTCATACCGCTCAGTGTCATGAAGTTTCGCTGTCTGACGTGTTTATTAATTAGAGGCGAGTCCACGTCTCCATCTGAAGTCGAGGCAGTGCGTAAGCCGCAGTGACAGGCACCAGCAAAGCTTAGTGGAAATAAGGGGCCGGCAAATTAAAAGTCCCTGACAGAAAAGTTATTTAGTTCAGTTTCACGCTTTAACAAACATGTAGGTAAAAACATGAGCAGGATTAGAACAGAGAGACTTGTTCCTGATTTATACTTTCCCATCCGATGAATGGATGGATGGGAAAATAGATGAATAAATGATGGTGATGGACCAAGAGGTCATGGGTTCGAATCCTACTTTCAGTATAGCACCACTGGGTTCCTAAGCAAAACCCCTAACACCCAGTTGCTCCAGGAAGGCTGTCCCCTGTAGTTAAGGAACAGAAGTCACTTTGGATAAAAGCGTGAAAGGAAAAGATTGATAGACAGACAGACAAACAGACAGATAAAGGCATGTTCGTGACTGTGATGTCGCAACCATGATCACTTCAGGCTCTAGTTTAGCTTCCATATACACTTTGGAGATGTTAAACAACTCACTGTGAAAAGGTTTTCCTCGTTACTCTTAAGCTTCTATGTACGCATGTATTCATGGCTGTGACATCAAAACCACAACAAACTTAAAATCAGCCTGTTTTAAACATGAAAGTGTTTACACAGCAAACCAAACTAAAAGCCAGCACATTTTTTAAACAATTATAAATCCACTGCGAACAGCTTGTAGCAAAAAGAGCGGCATAAATAAAACAGTCTCAAAATTATTCGGTTCCATGTTTCAATTCCCTGCATCATAATCCATCTGGCATTCCCAGGAGTTACACTTTTTTCCAGGAGAGGTGATTACATCACCAGTCTGTCAGTTTGTCCCTGTTGTCCGGATGGAGGGGGGGGGAGTTGTGTGTGTGTGTGTGTGTGTGTGTGTGTGTGTGTGTGTGTGTGTATGTGTTACTGACAAGTTCTATATATTTTTCTTCTCTTCACCTGCTCTTCTTCAAGCTGCATGCAAATCAAGGCCGTTCCCTCTCTCCTCCTCCTCCTGTGGGGAAGTGTGTGTGTGTGTGTGTGTGTGTGTGTTTGTGTGTGTGTGTGTGTGTGGGAAAGCAAATTGGATCGAATGTAATTCAGTTCGCATGAGGGGGAATGAATCAATAATGCTGAGAAATGGCTTTCAGCAGAAAGTGCCCACCTTGTTTGGAACGTTTTGCGTGAACACTGTCGGACATATGTGTGT
This sequence comes from Rhabdalestes septentrionalis, assembly GCA_037832545.1. NCBI lineage: Eukaryota > Metazoa > Chordata > Actinopteri > Characiformes > Alestidae > Rhabdalestes > Rhabdalestes septentrionalis. The sequence goes on along the minus strand of JBBMFX010000080.1, from coordinate 6,015,226 downwards.
GTATAGGTGTGTGTGTGTGTGTGTGTGTGTGTATGTGTGACAAGGGGAAGGGAGGTAAGTCATACTCCAGAGTGTTGTAGCGAGAGATTTGAGGTAATCAGGACTTATAGTTTGCTCTGCCTCGTCCCCCACCCCCAAATCCGACTTCCGGCCTTATTGTTGTGGTTCTGTTTTTTATCTTCGGCTCTTGAGGAGGAGCAGCTTTTCTATCGCAATTTTTCCATTAGAGCTCAGACGTGCTGACTTAGACACTCATCCGAAAGGCAGACGCTCGCTTGAGACGGCCGGACCACACACATACACACACACACAGGCACAAACGCACAGAAGGACAGAGCAGAAACGCACACTCCATCACACTTAAGGCAGCGTTCCAGATTGTAATCTCATCTTTCGCAATCAGCGGTGAGTGCCTGCCTGGAGTCAGTGGTGAGTCTGTGGAGAAGCTTCAGCATCTTCAGAGCTTTTACAATTAGACCATTCCTCCTCAAACACTTTAGATTGGCCATAATGTGTGTATGCTAAGGCTGTGTTGATTCCCAGATTAAACTCAATGAATCAACTTATAAAAGCGTATCAATGCATTTGTGTTAGTTATTTGAGGGGGGTAGTAGGACAGTCTAAACCTTGTAGAATGTGGTCGCCAACCTATATTTCGTCAGGAATTGGTTTAATATCAGAAACTACTTTCACTAAGGATATAATTTTTTTTTTCTGTGTGGTCCACGGACCGGTGGTTGGGGACCCCTGGACTAAAGGACAGTCAGATGGATGAACAGATGAATAGACAGATGAATAAATGCCCTCGTCAAGCTTCTGTGTATGCATGTATCCATGGCTGTAAATCTGATGACCACAAAGTTGCAGGTTCAAACGCCCCACTGTCTACTTTGAGCAATACCCATAACCCTCGGTTGCTCAAGAGGGACTGTCACTGAAATTAATGTTGGAGGAGTCACTCTAGATAAAGGCTGACTTTGTGCTGTGGTTTAGCTTCCATTCACATTTTAGAGATGTCACACCTCCTCATTATCTTCACATTTCCATTTATAAATTATCATTCAAAATGATCCCATTTTAGACTTGGGAGTGAAACGGTTGGACAGGGTTCCAAAAAATGCAATTTTTCAAGAGCAACATCAGACTTGTGTCAAGCTCAGGTTTGTTTTCTTCAAAGTGTTTTTATGTACTTTATTCTCTCCTTGTCTCTCTCTGTCTCTACTGTGAGTGTGTTACAGATGTGTACACATTAATAATAAGAACTGTGAGTGTGTTACAGGTGTGTAATTGCTGATAATAAAAACTATGAGTGTAATAGAGATGTGTAAACACTGATAATAAACACAGAGAGTGTGTCAGACATGTGTAAAACCCAATAATAAACACTGAGCGTGTGCTAGCGGTGTGTTACAGATATGTGAACATGTGTAAACAATGTGTTGCAGATAATAAACAATATTGTTGTTCCAAAATGTGGAAAATAACAAAAAAATAATGATTTTTCTTATTATAACAATAAACAACTGAAGCTCCCATTGAGAGTCAAGAAAGTTTATCTGATCCTACAATATGATTCATAGCCTGCAAGAAAATGTTCTATCATGTCTCAGAAGTTCAGTGAAGTAGTGATTGTTTTATTTATTTATTTGTTTGTTTTTCTGATAAAATGCATTTCTGCCCATGTCGACCAAAAACCATCCGTCACTGTCATTTTGAAATGTCACTGACACAGTGGTATGATTACAGAGGAGAAGAGATACGGAGGAGTCGCGCTTTCAGATGAGAAGTTCTAAATATTGGAACCTCTAGGGCACTTATTACTGTGCCTTACTAGTGTGTGTGTGTGTGTGTGTGTGTGCAAGTGTGTGTATGTATGTGTGTGTGTATGTGTGTGTCTGTGTGTGTCCGTGTGTGTCTGTGTGTGTGGGCAGTCTAACCCACTTGGGCATGTGACTTAAATCTGAAGAGTAACACACATATTTGTTCATTGTATTTTCTCCCATTTCCCTGTACCTGTAAAAAACCCAATTGTCTCATTTATAATAGAAGTAAATGTTTTAAAATAGAACAAATGGGCTACTGCTGATTTCCATGAATAAACACTCAAAATATATGAATATTAATGCAAACACTCTCCTGTTGTACTGCTGTTATACACAGGACACCACAAGAATAAATAACACAGAAATGCGGAATTTAACTTATTTCGCTGAACAACTGTATATAATGGATGTGCTGCAATTTGGGGGATTTTGCTCTGGTGTTCATGCTACAACTCTTACAACACTTCATGCAGTCTTAAGGTCCAGGATTTTGTTATGTTCAGTATAGCAGGGCTATAACTTAAGACCTGAACCAGTGAAGGAACAGGAGTAGATGATTCCAGATGATCAAGCGGTGATCCGTAAACTGGTGGTGCGGAATGCTGAGTGGTTAAATCTCCTTTATTTTGGCTTGTCACATTAAAGCATTTGTTCTATATTCTTTTTTTAATTCCGCTCAATACGCCAATGACAAGACAGTTTGACCGACATGACATAGTACTTTTGCAACAACAAATCAAAATATAAAGAACTGGGGTGCCATGAATGCACAATGCTATAATAATGCACAAACAAGTGGTTGTTGTGGAAGTACAGTAGTGCTGTGAACAAGCTCCTGCGTGACCACGATAGATAAACATAAAATACTCAGGGGAAACCAAAGTCTTTTACTGTGGCTGGAGTCAGATAAAACATCACAAGAACAGCTTTGGTGAGACAGTCTGTCTGTCTCACATGCCAGGCCTCCCTGGAGAGGGTCGTGCATTTGTTGCTGCTTAACATGGCCAAGAAACGGGTATATGTGTGTGTGTGTGCGTGTATGTGTGTGTGTGTGTGTGTGTGTGTGTGTGTGTGTGTGTGTGAGTTCTTAACGTGGCCTGTTGCTGTTCTGGCAATATGTATAGAGGGGGCAATCCTGAAAATGGATCTACCATGTAAACAGTTCCTCTGGGGGCATAGTGGTCCATTGCCAAACACTTTTTTTCAGTCTCGCTGATGTATCTTGTTCTGAAAGATTCATTTTTTCTCTCGATGTCTGGCACAGGCAAGTATTCACTAATGCTAACTCGACTAGAAAAACAAGCCTTGAACTAAACCAGTTCAAAGATTTTTGCACACCCTGAGATTTCTATGTGTTCATGTCACTCACTTATTTACTAAAAACACACTTAAAAATCTTTGGCGACAAATGAATTCACAGTATGTGCTCCATTTGTGTGCCTTGTCCTCTGAACCTGTACTTTGATGTTAGTGTATGTAAGTTACCACTTTTGTGACCCAGTCAATGTCAAAATCAAACCTATGCTCTTTTCTATTAAGAGTGTTTTATGAGTCTTCTGATCAGGATGATATGCTGAAGGTAGTTTTAATGGAACTGGCTGGTACGATACAGGTGCAGCAGGTCAGTTGCCTGGCTCTTGCCAAGCCATTTATGGTTAAGGACAGCGAAACCATGTGATACAGCCTGTTTTTAGCTTTGGTGTCTGTTTATGTGTCTCCGGTGTGTTTGCCTCTGCAAGGTTAATTAATTCCTCCACATTTTGTCCCTGTCTGGACTCCTTATTCAAGATGTCATAGACTCTGTCTGACACACATTTGTTAGGTGATTCAATCATTCACTTTCTTTTCCCATATATTACAGAGGTGATTCACACACAGAAATCAAATTATTATAGACCAACCAATCAAAAAAAGTTGTTGTTGTTGTTTTGTTGTTTTGTTGTTGTTGTTGTTGTTGTTAATAATAATAATAATAATAATAATAATAATAATAATAATAATAATAATAATAAAGCTTAAGGAGAACAAACGTGTGATAGGTTCTGCAATCACACTAATAAAAGCATGCATCGAAAATCAATAAAATAAGTTGGAAAACTGTTGGAGTATTCCTTTAAGCCTGATTGCAGATCCCTGTCTCCTGCCTGCTTTCTCCTGCCTGCGTGTGCAAATAGACATATGGAGGCTGGAGCCTTTTCTTCCCCAGCCTGGCAGGCTAGAGCAGAACCCATTAGGGCCCATTAGTGTGGAGCTGAAGACGTCCCGCCTGCGCCTCCCACTGATAACAGCCTCTCTGCTCTGGCGCTCAGCAGGCTGGACGTGCCCCTAATGAGCTGCCCCACGTGCCAGATTGAGGGTTTTTCTGGGTGTCTGTTTTTTAGAGGCCCCCAGGGACGGGTTGGGGAGGCCCAGGAGGTACCGAGAAATAGAACGACCGTACTGCTGTATTTGTTTAGATTAAAGAAATCATTTGCCCGATCCTCCTATCGTGTTGTCTGTCAAGTTTGTTGTCTGAGATCTGCTTTGTTAGTTTTGCACTGGCGCTGGTGGACTCAAAAAATCTGGTAAACATAAAGATAAACAAAAACAGCACAGAATAAACTGCTTACCTATGCACATTCAGTATTGAGCGGTTAAGGGGCATGTATCATGGAAAAATCACGTTTTATCAAAAAAAATTGTTTACTCAATTTTTAATGTACAGTTTACACCACAGTCCATATACGTGGGCAAAAAAAAACCAACCTGTTTGGAATCTGAATGCTTTATGATGTTGCAACACATTCACTTATAAACCTCCTCTTCAGTATACAGCAGTTTTGCTCTGCCTGTTTATGTTTTTTTACACAATACATTATATTGTCACGAAAAGCAACACATGTTTTTATGATGTCATAAATAGCGCCATTTTTACATATGCTCACCTATTCAGCCTACAGCATTTTAGCTCCGCCCATGTTGTAGTGATGTCACAAGAGGCAACACATTACATACATCCACGTATTCAGGTTACAGTGGGTTAGTTCCACCCACTCGTGTTTTAATAATATAACAATATATAACACACACACACATATATATATATATATATATATATATATATATATATTCGTTTATCTCCTCCCACTCATACAAGGAACACATTTACAAATACATTCCTGTTCAGCCAACAGCAGATTAGTTTCACCCACTCATGTTTTTATGGTGTCACAAAAGGCAACACATTGACAGATGCCCTCTGTGATGGCAGGCTTCTGATCCCGCAGTGTTGCAGGGTTGGCACTCCTCCCACGGCCTCTGAGGAGGTGCTGTTAGAACAGAGCCATGCTACCAGCATGCCTCCGCCAGGCCGATTCAGCACCATGGATAGCTACTGCTCCACTATGGGGAATCAGCAGGCAGAGCCCCAGAACAACCCGAAGCAGAATTAGATGATCAACTCACCCTCAACACCCCGCAGAGCAGAGCAGTGCGTTTGGATGAATGCCTCTACTTCTCTCACCACCCAAAACCAAGCCTTGGGGACCACCTGTACTGCTGCTGACCCTACTGGTGCTTTATTGGTCTCCAAAGTCGATGGCTAGTTCCCTTTTACCTAGCCTGGTTCACCGCTCTCTGCACACCTTGCGAACCCTCACATGAGCAGTTCACACTGAAAAGAACTAGTTCAAAATACAGTTAATTCAAATAAAAATCTATTATTTCAAGTTTGTAGTTTTTTTTTTTAACTACGTTCACAGATCAAAAATTAAATAGTTAATGTTTGAGGGGTTTTGTTGTTTGTTTTTCAATACAACTTCTTTCTATCTGAACCTCCTTTAGTCTTCTCCATCTATCTGTCATACGACTGAACAATCACAGACAAAGTATTGAGGTTGAGAATAGATCTTACCATCTAAGCAATGCATCATGTTATGGTGAAAGTGGAAAAAATTAGGTGCCGGTATACTATATATTGATTTTTTATTCAGAACACATTAAAACAACGACATCATTTAAAGTGCTCGGAAAAAAACATAACTAAAAATAAACTAACAGTCATTGTCTTTTTTTTTTATCTTATCAAACCAGTGAAAAGACTCAAACATCCAGTATATAGCTGTACTAAACATAAATATCTTCCTTTTATAAGCTTGTATTTCTGCCGAGGCGTCCGAACTTGAAGCTCCAGTCATGCTCTTGTGCTAGCCTGCTACTAAGGGCTGATGATTTGTAGTGAATCAGTAAAGCTGACTCCCATCAAGTGAGAGCCACTTCTTTTGCTGCTCAGTTCTCACTCTCTGTGGCTCAGCTCTGCTCACAGCAGAACTTTGTTTTGTTTGTTAGCAATCACATGAGCGGATATAGGATCATACCAATATGTGAAAATATAGAGGACAACAGAGCATCTGTTTGTCCGCAACTAAGAAGAGAAACTGCATCAGCCCATCCAAGCTGAGGAATTAGATTTTTTCTGAATGTCAGCCTGCACTGAGGAAAGAGTTGGTTCTGAGTTTGGTTGGGGTTTTTTTGTGGATTTGTTTGCAGTATTATATATATATATATATATACACACACACATATATATATATATTTTTTTTTTGTCAGAATACCTGCTTTTGTAACAGAACAAATACCCAAAATTAGCTAATTATATAGCTTCTCATAAAACATTAAATGCAAAAGGGTTTATCAACACACAAATCATCCATAATGTCCAAGTTAGGCTAAAATATGAGACTACTGATGATAATAAACTAAGAGCTGGGGAGCCATGTCTCAAGATTGTGTTCATAATTTGTAAACTGACTCGTTCAGTTCAGCCGTTCATTAAAAATAGGAACATGTTCAATGAACGGCGTTCATTGAACGCATTCATGCACAATATTGTGCGTAAATACTTCTGAAAAAGTATTGACTAAAACATGTGTGTAGAACACTACCACTTTACTCCTTGTGTCTTGATCCTGCTCCGACAGCTGGCAGTGCCCACTCCACCTATTCAGCCTACAGGAGTCCATTCAGGTTTTTATGATGTCACAAAATCCCCACATTTACAAATACAGCAGTTTAGCTCAACCCACTCATGCTGAAGGACTACGTTTCAAATGAGGTGCAATACAGTTTAGCCGATAAGAATAGAGATCTTTTGCATACATCAGTTCTAAAACCTTGTTAAATTGGATTCAGTGTTTAGAAAATAAAACCAGGCAAACATCAATAATAAACCATTTTATGAAATTAAAATACCCTGTAAGTCATCTATGACAGATTTGCCTATGTGGTTTCTCTGCATTACCTATGAGAACAGACTTAAATATCAAACATTTATGTTTTAGTTTGGGAATGAATGCCTTTGGCATAGTTAGCATGCTTTAGTCCATATTAATTGATTTCAGCATTGGCTATTGTGTACAAAACAGAGTCTAATCAGAGATTACAGAACATCTGTATGCAGTTTGGGAAGCATCTGATACTAATTGGTGGGATAAACCTGTATGCAGTTTAAGGCAGGTGGTGGGGAGTTGCCCTTGTTATAAGAAGATCATGGGTTTGAATCCCAGGTCTGCCAGTGGCACCACTGAGAGACTCTTGTTGGTGGGAGCCCCATGCTTCCCTTGTTGAATGGATTAAATGCAGAGAAAGAATTGAACCCTGTTCACCCTGTGTGCTGTGGTGCGGTGTGTTCATGCATGACTATAAGGGGACAATTTATTTTAAACACTTCCATTAAATATTAGATCTTTAGCTTTTTAGCTCCAGCACCAAAACCGAGCGAACTTCAGACACTGAACATCTCTGAAGGCCGATGTTTCTCTAAACTACTCCTTTAATCCTGCATTGTTTCCTACTGCTCGGTGAGACAGCAGGGCAATCAGGTGCTCCGTCTGGCCACAGCACCCCAGTGGAGTCCAATCTGTGACAAATAAAGCGCGCCCTCCAGGACTGGCGTGCATTTTTTTTTGTGCATCCTGGAGAAAAGGTTCTGCCCAAATGCTGGCATAATGTGACAAGACTAATTAAAATACACACAAACACGCACACACCGACACACACATGCAGGCACATGCAGGGGAGGACTAAAGCACTGGCTGTGCTGATGCCTCTGAAAACTACTGACCAGAGTTTAATGAGCAGATCCAGTTCCTGCAGAACCAAAGCCCTGAAAATGGCTCACAGAAAGCCGCAGGCCTGGACGCAATTAGGCCTGGATGTGGAGTAATGATTCTCTGATAGACGGCTAGTTAGTGGCTTTATTTTCTGGATGATGGAGACAGAAAGGCGATTCGCTCGGCCTTTGAAACCCTCGGGACACATTTGCCTTCTTCTTAAATTAACATTTTCTTTCAAAAATGTTCTTTCAAAAAAGTAAGAAGAGGAACTGCCTGTGAAGTTACCAGCTGTTTGATAATGCTTTGCATATGCTCCCCTGATCAAATTACATATACTTGTTGATTTTCTAAGCTTAATTTAGTTAACTTCTGGATAAAAAAGTTGCTTTGCTTTGTAATTTAGCTTATAGTTTAAAAAATGATTTTTTTTTTAAAATGACACAATGATAGAAAGTTGATAGAAGGGTCTGAACCTGCAACTTTGTGGTCATTATGTTTTTACACACTACACCAAACCAATAAAACCTACAGTATATACAGCAGTTTAACTTTGCCCCCTCTCATTTCTATGATGTCACAAAAGCAACACATTTACATATACCTGTCTATTTGGCCTAAAGTGATTAAGCTCCTCCCACTCATGTTTTTATCATGTCAAGAAGCAAATTTACGTCTATTCCACCTCAACAGTTTAGATCTGCCTACTCATGTATCACAAAAAGCAGTATATTTATCTTCAGCAGTTTAGTGCATCCCTGGACCAGCATGCCAAAACTCCAATCCTTGAATTTGGCCAAAAGTTTTTCCACTTAAATGAAACAGTGAATAAAATGATTTTTGTTAAATCAATAAAACATAATTATTTTGCATTTTTCCATGTCTTTACTGAATTTAGTAGGACAGGTAAGGGTTAATATGTTAATGATGCAGTAGAGAACACTCACTCATTGGTGTCAGACCAACGTCCCCAAGCGTTTAGCTCTTCCCAGCAGCTCGTGTACGACCTCCCAACACAAGACGGCAGCGGCGAGCAGAGGACACACGCAGGGTGCTAAAAATAGGTCACTTCTCAGGTCATTCATTCAGTCATGCGAGAAAACTGCAGGATGGCAATTATCACTCGGATTCATCTGTGAAGCTTTTCACAGCCTCAGCTCTCGCAGCAGCTACGCTTTATCAAACTCGCACCAAATGAAGTTTAACACCAACAATTTAGACATGGTACCATGTTTTCTGCACCCCCCCACACACACCAAAACACCCTCTCCAAAACCCCTATCCCCCGCTCTCTCTCAGAGGGAAGACGCTGTACAGGAGTTGAGCTTCCCTCAAAACACGGAAGATATGCTCGTTCTGAAATGTGACAGAGAATCAAGATGCATTTGAGACTCCATTCAAAGTGTATGGAATCAGAATCAGAAAACTTTATTGATCCTGGGAGAAACTGCTTATGTTATGACCGTAGAGACACACAGACATATAAATGAGGGTCTAATAAACAATCTGCAGAAAACATTCTCTACACACATTTATGTTGTAAATACTATAGAGAAGTAACTTAGTGTCAGGTGATGTACTAGTGAAACAAATAGTGGTTTGGATGTTTATTCTAATTTGGATGCATTGGTTCACTCCTACTTATTTTGTTCAACATTTTCCATGGATGAAATACTTAAATGTTATATGGCATATCATGACAAAGATTTGAACCCAATAAGGAATTGTCCTTCTAGGTAGCAGCAGGTTTTTGCACAGATTATTGTGTGAGTGCATGGCAGGAGGAGGAGTTAAAGAGATGATGGCAGTAAGGGGGGGAGTTAAAGAGATGATGGCAGTAAGGGGGGGATTTAAAGAGATGATGGCAGTAAGGGGGGGAGTTAAAGAGATGATGGCAGTAAGGGGGGGGAGTTAAAGAGATGATGGAGGAAGGATTTTCTACAGTG
>JBBMFX010000080.1:5986871-6005268 GCA_037832545.1 Rhabdalestes septentrionalis | reverse complement strand
GTCTCTTGTCGTGAGGAAGATTATTAAATGGCTTTGCCAAAATAACTATTACAAAAATAATAATGTTGTCAATATTATGCACAGCTTGCTAGCTCGCTGGTTTCCCTTCCAAGAGCTTCTTTAATGATATGAAACAAGGAGCAAACTCAAGAAAGCTGTAATTATGTTTGTATTTAAAGAATCATATGTATAAATGGAAATGGTTCATATCACCATCAAAAAACACGCTACATGGAGCAGGTTGCTTCACAATTCTCTCACAGATCCGCTGGGACCAAGCGTGAACCTCCAAACTAAAACAAGCTGAGCTTCCCTGGAAGTGATGATTTTGGTGCATTTATCCAATCACTGTCCAGCTTTCCTGCAGTCAAACACGCCCCTCTGCCAGTAAATAGCACCCCAGTAAAGCTGCACTTTAGGAGGTTTAATGCTCTGTGCTGCAGAAATGTATAAAAAGACAATCAAGTCAAACAATCTACAATAAATACCTAATTTTGAAATAGATAATCATGAATTTGAACTCGATGTAAAAGCAATATAAATATGACATATTTGAGCATTTGTAGTAAAGCTTCCCTTGTAGTCTTAGAGCATTATATATAGGTACTTATAATAATAATAATAATAATAATAATAATAATAATAATAATAATAATAATAATAATAATAATAATTAATAATAATAATGCTCGATTGAATACTCTATTGCTCCTTATGCTTATTTAATGCTCCAGCCAATCAGATTAATCTTCACATCCAGCACTGGTGACCACTTTAATATAATAATTTTATAAACTGTATGTGTAAGACATTAGGACACACCTCTTAATTAATGAATTCAGGTGTTTCAATCACACCCATTTCCACAGGTGTGTTAAATAAAGCATGCTTCCAAATTTGTGGACACAGTTTGGGAAGAACCTTTTCTATTCCAGCATGACTGTGTCCCAGTGCACAAAGTGAGCGCCATAAAGATGTGGCTGGTTGTGTTCCGTGAACTTGACTGAGACCTGACCTCAACCCCATCCAAAACCTTTGGAATGAACTAAAGCAGAGATTGCAAACCAGAACTCTTTAATGCTGTACAGAAAGAATTGCCACAATTTCCACAAAAAATCCAAAGTCTTGAGAAAAGACTTCGAAGAAAATTGGACGTTTTTATGGCTGCAGTGGGGGGAACAACTCCATTTTAAAGTCTATAGATTTGAGCGCAATGTAATCAAAGTTCCTGTTAGTGTAATGCTCAAGTGTCCCAATACATTTATCCATTTAGTATATAATTATAGTGGTCAACCCTGATCCTGGCGAACTACATAATAGTCATAATAATAATGTCTGAAGGTCCTCTAGAACTTTATTCATTATACTTTTAATTTAATTCAAGAATGTGCAGTACAGTTTTTATTCCTTTAATTGAAACGAAAGCTTTAGAGACATTCGTTTTCTAATCAAAACACACAGGATAGTTCTGTTTCTGATCCGGGAAGATTCTGAGGAGTAAAGTCACTAGTGTTAAATAAACCCCCACAGTGAACGTCGCTCCTTCGGAGTAAAACTGTCTTTATTCAGATCTGTATAGGCGTCAATTTAACACTGGTGATATTACTTGGAATGCTCCAAAGAAACTGAATATACAATACAAAAACTGGCACTGGTATAAAACAATTGACATCAAATTAAGTAATCCATTAAATTCTGCTAAAACAATTATGAGTATTGCACAAATGCTCAAGTGGTATCTTGCTCGCTGATGACCCTTGTTTTCATCCACAATGCGATACACACACAAGCACACATCCAACAGAACATGTTCTTCAAACACATCAGTAAATTCACATGAAAGTGATTCTTAACATAGTATTAATATAAAGGAAACACAATTACTCAAACACACATTCTTTCTGTCACCACTGTCTTAAGGAAATCTTGTAATTTGTTATTAATAGTTATATATAATTTAATAATTATATATAATTATTAATATATAATGTATAATTATTCATAATTTATTTGCATTTTGGAATTTGGAAAAAGCTGCCATTCACATTGCATCTCTGTTTCTTGAGAAACAGACTGATAGAAACATTTAAAACTACAGAACCAGTTTAGCTTTAGCTTAAATTAATGGTAAATTGATGGAAATCCTTCTGTAAAGTTAATATTTCTGGGATTTTCTCAAAACAGCGACAAAAGAAATCTTTCTGTTTTCAAATATTTGGCTAATGCTGGTGCTTTATAGCATTTTTTAGACAGAAAAAGGCCTTAAAGGTCACAAATAAAGGTCCAATGAGAAAAAAACAAACACATTTTTACATTTATACACAGTTTTTAACAAGTTGCTGATGCGGTACAACCGCATTACAAACCCCTATATCATTTACATTGCGAAGTCCGGCTTACAAAGAGGTTTTTATTCATACAAACATGACTAGGAAGGCTATGACTAAACAAATCAACAGTATAATAATAACCAGGACACTTTAACAACTGGGAGGATTGTTCTCAATTCCAATAACAAAAACTAAATTTTCAAAAATTATATTTTGAGTTTTTAATGTTTGACCTAAAAAAATCTAAAAAGCAATAGCCCAGAATTTTTCTATCTCGTTTTTCTTTGCAGTACCTCTTGTATGGATAGTTACCACAATAGTAATGTAGGAGACAAAATACACTTGTCATAGAAACCACTGAGCAGTCGCTGAATGCCAATGATGCATTTCTTTTGAAATGTTTCATGAATTCTCAGAAGGATTTTAAATTAAGTTGTAAATCATTTATTTTAATCATTTCTAAACTATTCTTTATATTAGCAAAGTCCAATGGTAATAAATTACCAACATAGTAGTGTAGCAATACAAAAAGTGGTGATGACAAATTAGGCCAGGACAAAAATTTGTGGGGACAAAATCGGCCAGGAATAAAAGCAATGGAAACAAAACAGGCCAGGAGGGGTAATGATGAAATAAGCCAGGATGGAAATTGTTGGAGTTAAAATAAACTGGGACAAAGAGTGGTAAGGATAAATGGGCCAAAAGGAAAAGTGGTGGGGATTAAATGAACTGGGTTGAAAGGCGGTGGGAACAAAATGGGTGAGGACAAAAAGTGTGGGGACAAAACTAGGCAGGTTTAGGCAGCATGAATGAGACTTTGTTTTTGTTTTTTTACAGTTTTATGGCATACACCCAGATCTACAGCATCTTACAGTCATTAGTTGCAGGGAGAGTCCCAATGGAGCGACTGAGGGTTAAGTGTCTTGCTCAGGAACACAGTGGTAGAAAGTGCGGGTTTGAACCAGCAACCTCATGGTCATTGGGTTCACATGGAAGTGTGTAAAACTCTACACTACCCACCCATCATTAATACTACAAAACCTTAGGGAGCTAAAATTGCTTCTGCTATAAGTGCTCAGTTCTTTGAGGGACGAGGCAAATAAAAATGAGGGCTAAAAACTCTGGGCTATTCCTTTAACTTATTGGCAGTAGCAACACAGTGGCACTTTTTTTTTCCTGTAGAAAACTATGACGCGATTCACAGACGACAGATCAAAGCTCCTTTGGTTTTAATTCACTAGATCAGCCTAGACATGGAACAATCAACATAACTTAAGAGGTAGCCTTTTCCCAAAGTTTTCTTCAAGAGTCAGAGGCAGCCTGGTTTGTTTGTTTTTATTGTTGATTTCTTATTTGCCACCAAAACCAATCAGGGATGAGGTGAATTGGGAACTTTTGGGTTGATCTGTAGAACGGAGCAGGCTGCCCCCTGCATGTGCGACCTCCGACATGTTGGCTCTTTTTTTTTTGTGCTGTAATTGGCGCTGACAGAAGGGGTGAAACAGTTTGTCTTTTTAAGGCTCCCCCGAGTCGACCTCGAAGACTTTTTCTTTTTTCGTGGAATCTTATTGTGCCTCCATCCAAGAGGCGCAATCTGTCGAAAAGTATGCGACGAATTTCCTGTTAGTTCTTGGGGGATATGCTTTGTTTTTCCTGTCTTGGGGAGCCAATGTTTCCTTTATTCTTCTTTTTTTTTTTTCTGCCGGCTTCCTGTCGCTGGGTGGCTGGAGAGGTGGGAGTTAAAAGTCCTGGTTCAGGTTTACCCCTGCTGCCCCCCTCCCCAAGAAAGTGTTTTGGTAGAGAGAGAGAGGAGGGTGTGAGTGTTTCTCGCTCTCTCTCTCTCTCTCTCTCTCTCTCTCTCAACTCTCTCTCTCTCTCTCTCTCTCTCTAGAGTGGACGGGGGGTGGATGGACATGCCAGCTTAGTTCAGGCCATGCTGCTGGTGGGTGTGCTCTGGGTGCTGCCCATGCTGCCGTTGGCGCTGCTGTTCTCAGAGGGACCAGGGTTAGTGGGCACCGGTTGGCGCTTGGTCAGAGAACACGGACATCCTGAAAGAACTGGAGAGAAAAGGAATGGTTAATTATTAAAAGTGTAAAGTGTGAAATTCTTCTCAGATTTTATCTATTCACACGGGTGAAGCAGTGGGCAGCCAGTGACAAGAGCTGGGGGCGCAGTATGAGGGGACGGTCCCTTTCTCAGGGGTTTCCACAGTGGTGCCACTGGCAGTCCTGGAATATGAACTAACGGCCTTTCAATCGCTCCCTAAACACCAGCTGTCCCAAAGAATCTGCTCAGAGCATGAATTGAGATTCTCTCAGAACTGCGTGTTAACCACAAGGTCAGACAGAGAGGGTTCCCCTCTAAATCGCCCATCACCTGTCTGAAAAACTGCCCAGCCAGCGTGCAAAAATTGGGCTTTTATTAAAAAGTATGTGGGTGTCTTAAAATTGGCCTTAAAATTGATCCTAACCTGTTAAACCGATTTACTTTTGATCATATGATTGATGCAGGAATTTAATTAGAGTCTTTTCAGTTTTATTTGCACTTTCATTGCAAAATCACCCAATGCCAAATAGTTTGCATCCAAAATGTTTTTATGGTATCTCCATTCGTTTTCAGGCTTTGGAGGTATTACAAAGTGGATGTTAAAAGGGGTTGAACATTTTGATGTATATGTGAATTGTTTGTCTATATACATTTCTGAGATACTAAAAAGTGGATGCTGCCTTTAAAATGGACCTTGAAATGATTTAAAAATTAACTTTTAAACTATGGGTGTTGCATGAAGTTTATTAGGACTGTTTTTAGGTTTAATATGTGTTAACTATCACAATACTATAATTAGGGGTTGACATAAGTGGTATGCAAATGTGCAGCAGTTTTAAATCTTCTACCTAATTTGTGACTTCATACTGTGTGCCCCGCCCCGCCCCGCACAACCCCCCACCACCGCCCCACCCCGCCCCGCCCCGCCCCGCCCCGCCCCGCCCCAAAAACATTGTGTTTGTGTGTGTGTGTGTTTGGTGTTAAATGCTATGGTCATGGTCCATCCTGCACTGAGTGGAGTTTTACCTGAGAAGAGGTTCCCTGAAGAGCCTATACCCAGAGCAGCAGGATATCCTGAAACACGCAAACACGCAAGTTACGATCACAGACACACATACACACATACACACCCATACTCACACACACACTAAAACATCTATAAGAAACAAATTACAAAAAAAGCACAGAATTTACCCGAAATGCGCACATCATTTCCACATGGGATAAAATATATGAACACAACTTTTTTTTTTTTCTCACTTAAATGTATAATTATGTCATATTTATCACCAATCTTTTCTTTCTATTTTGCTTTGATACATTTTAGTGGTGCAAAAAATATTATTTTATACTCTCTTATCTTTGCCCTTGTCTGAAAAGTCCCTAAAGATAAAAAGAGCCTAGACACAGGAGTTCCAACCACTCAGCATTCAGCACCACCAGTATACTGATCACTGGCTGATCAACTGAAATCACCTGCTCCTGTTTCTTCATTGGTTCAGGACTTCAATTAGATGCTATTTGATCTGCTTGAATGATTCATACTTAGGTCACTGTGTGTCTTAACCAACAAAAAAACATTTCTCTGAAACTGGTCAGCTTCAGCGACTGGACTGGAACGTGTGTTTGAAAGTCATTCAGGAATCCTGGAAAACTGTTCCTCAAGACTACAATAAAAAATCTTTTGAAGTAAAATATGAAGAAATGATTGGGGTCAAGACTGACAGAGTACTGTTTTCATGAAATTTTATTTTTGCTTTAAAATGAGTGAAATCTGTTGACCTACCAATGGGAGCAACATCAAACAGTATTGTAATATTTAACTAATTGTTTTCAGCATTTGTATTAATGTAATATTCATTCATGTACAAATGATGTACACACTTCAGGCAAGTTCATCAGTTACTTTTACAAAGAAAACAACTGTACCCTTTATCTGAAAAGGTAAGAAGAAAGACAGTCACACTACTTCTAGACAGACTTTTGACTCTGCATTAAACGGAACAGGCCATCATTTAAAAAATGGTTACGTTTACTTAACTGTTTCATCTTATTTCTAGCGGCAAATCATCTCGAGGCTTGTTTAGGTCGCCCGCTCCGCCCTTTAGGACTCTTCCCTCATAAGCTAAAGGAGCAGAGATGAGGCTGCTCAAACACTCTACCAGACACGGCGTTCATCACACATGCCAATCTACTGAACACGATGCGCTGGCTTTTTCACTCACCCGTTCGGATTTTGACGAACCAGAGGGCGCCGATGAGCAGAACACCAATCAGAAATCCTCCAAACGCGATGCCCAGGACTGAAGGGAGACCGAACCCAAAACAGTCTGAAACACATACATTGGGGAAATGAATTATTAAGAATACATTTACCGTAAATTCTGAAAGAAATGTTTTTTTAGAAAGAAAATCAATTTTGTACTTGTACAAACCGCACCAGATTATAAGCTGCATGTGTCTGATTTACGTATCAGTAACACAAATTGTGTTGCTTATGAACAACATTCCATCTCCTAACGACCGGTAAAAATATACGTTATAGCAGCCTACCAGGAAAAAGTCATTAATCGCCTTCTTCATCTTCCTTGTCTTCGTCATAGGCGGGGGGTAGCAGGCCGTGCCCGCCCTCGGACTCACTCGGGCTCGCCCTGGGAATACGAGCCGTCCGGGATTGATCCAGTACTTTGAGCCTAAACACTCGTCACAGTGGCCGAGTTGCGCATAATAACATATAAACCCGAAACGAGCCTATAAAATGTGACTCAAAGGTCCGTCCACAAATCCATGTCTGGCGCCGGGTCTGGTTATGAGGCAAAATGTTTTTGCAGCACCTGATTATTAGCCACAGAGTTCATTTTTTGGGAAAAAGGTAGCAGCTTCTAGTCCGGAATTTACGGTAATCAGTGAATGCAGCTTATTATAGAACATGTATCATTCTATCTCTCTGTCTTTCGGTCCATTCATTCACAAAGACTGGTTCCATTGTTTATTTGTGTCTTAGAACAGCAAATTGTATAAATAATATTTTTATCACTGATCTTAAGTATTCATTTCAGGATTTTCATTGCCATTGTTATTGGCCAAACCTAAGAAGCAAAATGACCAAAAAACCTGTCTTAACAATTTCAGCTAATTAAACTTAGTAGTAAAAAGTAGTAAAACCTACTATTAAAAGTTAATTTTATAAAATAAACTGTATTGAAAAGAGAGACTTTACATATAAAGACCCAATTTTGGATAACAAATGTTTGGTTAAATTACATGTGTAGTTTTCTGTTTGGAAGCCTTTTAAATGCACAATTATTTTTTACTTGCCATGAAATAATGGGTGATGAATCATACAATACAGTTTTACATGTTAAACACAGGAAATAAACATAAAGTATGTTCTAAAATTGAGCTATTTGACTGTGTCCCCTGTAGGCATCAATTTATTATTACTCACATCAGCAAAACAGGTCTGTTCAGATTTTTTGTATGACTATATATGGAAGTTTAAAGTTCAGTAATAATTTTGGGATAATTTATGCCCAGAAACTGGTGATAAACTCACAAACAGCTTTTACAAAAAGGCTGAGCAGAGTTGTTTATGTTACTATCCGTACTGGTATTGAGACTCAGTGAAAATCAATGGCATCTCTGTATTGAGGGGACAGTTAGACCCTTGGGACCACTAGGCTCCAATAAGACCCTTCAAGGTCATCCTGACTGATCACTCATTGACTTACTGTGATGTCTGACCCATAGTGTCTACGTGCTGTCTGACCCGAACCTTTGTCAGAACAATGAGGCCTAGACTGTTTACCAAAACACCTCTCGTTCAACACAGATCGGCTCCCAGGAGCTTTAGGAAGAGTTCCTTTTTTATTTTTTGACCCTTGGTCCACCGTCATTTTCTTTCCTTTGTGGATTTCTCTTTTATTGCTTTGTTTTCCCCCCTAAAAGAGGCACAAGTGCCTTCACGAGACATCGGCTGTTTGCTTTTCAACCCTGAAATGCAGAGCTGAGCAAACAGAGGCAGGAAGTGCAGGAACAGGTGGCCGGGGTGAGATGAACTGCAAGTCCCAGCAGCCCCTCCAAACAGGAAAGACAGACGTGGGGGAGTCGCTTCCTGCCTGACACCCGCCGTTGCCCACACCCCTCCGCACATCCCAACATCCCAACACACTCCGCTTCCTGCCCAGCACACAGCCGCGTTTGTGTCTGCAGTGGACTGAAAGTGGCTGCCACTCTGAAGGGCTGCAGCTGATGAATATCTACCATTTATTCCAAATATTCCAGGCTTTTACAACCAACTAAGCCTCCGTGTGATGTTGATTATTTTTATTTTTGTTGTGGTGGTGGTGTTATTGTTACTAGTGTTATAATTTGTGGAAGCAATCACACTATTGTTGTTCGTACGTTTTACCTATATGTTTTTGAAGGGTTCCAACACCATTACCTCCTATCATATCTGGGGTAATGCACATATATATTTATATTCTTCATCTGTTGATCCTTTAAAAAAATAGATGTTTGTGGCTGAATCACCTCTGTAATATATTACATTGGAGAGAGGGGACAGTCGAGAGGTCATAGCTAAGACGGGAAGATGAAGACCATAGCAGACTCATAAACCGGTGTCAAGACACTAAAGCTAAAATCAGTTATAAAAGAAATGTGGATCACTGTTGTTTGTGGTTTAATTAAAAGTAACCAGCCTGTGAATGCATTCTGGCATCCTTAACCATAAATGGCTGAATAATAGACAGAGTTCAAATGCTTCACTGAATGAAGAGAATCAGAAAAGGGTTGTCCTGAACCCATGCTGGAAGGTGTCTCCAAAAACTGGTTTTATATTAAAAATGCAGTTACACTTTTCTTGTGGAAATGTAGTTATTACTATTAGTAGCAATAGGTTTAGTACTGCAACTACTAGTACTATTGGTATACTATTGATTTTCTGTACCCCCTTAATCATTCCTAGGGTGGCGGGTACCCCAAGCCTATCCCGGAGTCAACTTGGGAGGGACACCACCCCACCGCAACCACTTTTAAACAAGTACCACTATTTTGGGTCAAAGTAAAATAAACAAAATGACAAAAGTAAAAATGGTTGAATCAAGATAACATTTGAACTGAAATTCCTAAACTGAGGTCAGTACACTTTTTGGAGGGATGTTAAAAGTGCAATGGACCAAGGGGCCAATCTTCTGTGTGAATACGTTTATTAACTACCATATTTATATCCCTAATTAAAGCGTGCATGTCTGCCTCATCAGGGGACAATCTGTACTGGACAAGAGACAGAGCTCAGCTCATCCACTTCTGGTGGTGGCTGAGATTCCAGGTCATGTCCTGCAGCCCAGGAGGAGTCGAAGAGGACAGATGTTGAGAAACATGAGTCTCGCCTGTCTGCCTCAAATGTGATGAATCCATGTCCTCGTGTGTGGCTAAAATTGAGAATGTGACAGGAAAAAATAAGACAGAGGCCAAGACACGCGTTTTTGTGAGCGTAGCAAAAACACAACCCCGTGTCAGCCCTCCCCATTCTTTTAATTTTTTTGGTTTTATTTGTGCAAATTGAAATATAACGGGCTTCCCTCCTGGCTGAGGAATGCAAGGCTCGTTCCTGACTCATCTGCCCGGGGACTCTCTTTCCCCTTTGAAGAGCAACACCTTCCCCTCTTTGTGAGCGCTGGACAATAGCGGCCATTGCCCCATGTTCGGACGGCCACGCGCGCCGGACCTTGGACACAATAAATCCCCCACTGGCTCATTATTTCTGATTGCTGCCACAAGGTCAGCTAACAGGCCTTCCTATCAACTGCCCTCCCCCCGCCATATCCTGACCTCATCTCCATGACGACTGTTTACGTCAGTAGCTACAGAAGGCATGAGCCCTGGCCGGACTGGGGGGGGGGGGTATTTTCAGTCTGGACAACAGATTCATGGACAATGAGGTGTCATCCTGTTGTTTGGTTCTTGAATGGGACTTCAGTGCAGTTTCTGTCTTGGTGCCACAGTATATTTTCCATGCTCTCTTTCTGACAAGGGCCTAGTTCTGACATTGCAGTCATAAATTTACTCCAGGGCTAACATTGTTAACATATTTTTTACATTAACACCAAAGAACATGTACGTAGAACAGGCAAGGGTCCTGTCCTCCATGTATCTAATGTCACGAAGAACCGTGTCACAAGAAATTCTTTATTTTAATTTCCTCCCCTGACTGGAACTCATTATAATTCAGTTAGCTTTTCAAACAAATGATCTAGAAATGTGTATTAACAGACATCTAGACAAAAAAACACTTAAATAAATCTGCATCATAAATACAAGGACAGGGGATTGAGTACTGGTGTACCATGAAACTCTTGTCTCTAACTGAATTGACACCAAACTTGATATGTTCCATATTTTTTAGCATAGCATTGTTAGCATAAACACACACCCTTTCTCACCTACATCCACAACTCCTACACTGAGATTGGCTCTTTCTAAAGCTGATAGACCTTCAGCCAATGTTACTGAGAAACAGCAAAGCTGGTCAGTAACGACACTGAGTTAGGAAGTTGGGACTTGTTTGTGTCCAAACCACATCAGAAAACAGGTTTTTTTAATCAATGCTAAGGACAAATGCATGTCGTTGTTTATGCACTGAATCCTGTGGATGAGGCCAATCAGAACACACGCCTGATGAATATAATCTGACCCCACTGGACATTTAATCTTTAAATAACTGACATAATTCATTTTGGTTTCATATTAAATTACTTTCCGTTTTTAATGGCTACAAACTGGATGAGCACAAAATGAACATGATGGATTTTGACGGTCCTGAGCACATCAGTGTTCTCTGAGGTCAATTTGACCCCAGGCTGTTGTAACTGTTTTATAAAACATCTATAAATATTCACATTTAGCATACAATTGTTTTGCACGTTTTAGATGATACTGAGGCTAATATGCTGTAATTCGCAATTTTTTAATCCTCATAAAACTTCCCTCTGCTTTAAGACCATATTTTCAACTAAAGCTCTTATTAGCAATTTCAATGTTAACAATTTTTTGGAGGTTTGAATTCCTGGTCAAATTGACCCCAAGCATCAATATGTAGGTAAATTTGAACATAACATGTTAAGTATGAACAATTTCCAGACATTTTGGCTTCTATTAAGTGATTTAATTCTATGATCTCATTGCAATGAAGGATAATGTTCAGACATTACCAGCCACAGGACCTGCGGGTACAGCGTGATTACTTCACTGGATGAGATCACTTTACGAAAGGTCAAAATGTCTCAAATGAGGTTGAACAATCCTAATATTCAATCTATGCAATCTCATAATGAAAGAAATGCTTATTAACTGCATTTCACCCTTAGAATGTGAGCACTTGGTAAATTGTCATCATATGGCCAAACCACAATTTATATAGAAGTTCCCTCAGTTTAAGCTTAGTTTGGTGTTCTTATTTGCTGTAGAAGCAAAGGCACTGTAATTTAAAATTTGTAATATTAGTAGTTTTGTAATAGTAACGAATACTGAGGTTTTAAAAAGAACAAAAATGCCCACATTTCTGTTATTTTAGGTCTTAGAAACCAACAGAATATACAGTACGTTTTGAACCTGGAAGAAATTTTAGGATAGTCTCCCCCCACAAGCGAGTGGGGAAAAGGAGGGGGATCCGGCACATAGAATGAAAGAGCAGCAAACAGCGAGTGTGTAGGAGAACAAACACCACTTTTAGACTGTTTTACACTGTTTTTATATGTTGACATCAGCATCAGATTTTACTAATATACTCTGAGGGGGGGCGTTCTGGCAATATACTCACTTTTAGGTGGAACGTATGCCTGGATGACCTGCAGGTTCCTTTTCACCAGCTGAGGTTCTGTACAGCTCTGAAGAATAAATGGAAAAAAAACACAATTAATGAGCGAGTAACAGTCAGAACATACTGAACTTTAATGAAGACGAGTGTCCCGACTGAGAATGAGCGAATGTCTCTTAATTTGCCGGGCCAAGCGGCAGATGTGATTAGTCTTAATTTTTCATCGTTCCTCACCGGCGTGACAAATGTTTGCCTCTGACTGGTCAGTGGGCGGCGGTAATTCCTGCGTAATGGCCACTGATTAATGGCTGCTGGCTGGTTAATAATGAATGCATTAGTAAATACACTCAGGCTATTCAGAAAACCAGAAAACTCTCCAAACAGCAAAATTGTTTGCTCTAACAGGAGTCAGACTGCTCCCTATGGACCATTTGTTCGAATGTTTCAAAACATTGCAACATTCTTCATATCAGATGCCTTCAAATTCTTGAATCTTGCCCCCCAAAAAAGATATTTCAGGTTTTTAAACTTCTAAGAGTGTAGTTTCAGATGAGTGAAACAGCAAAAAAGAAATAGTGAAATTAAGGGTAAATGTGCAATCAAAAAAAAAATTCAGATTGTTTGCTTAATATAAATACTAGACAACATTGTAATATTATTTGATCCTTTTTAATCTATTATAAGAAAGAACTATTACTAATTATACATTTATTTATAGAATTCACCTGACCTGACATTTTTCACTGACCTCAGATTTAGTTGATCAGCCAAGCCAGTTTATGTCCAAATTTTGCATCTTTAGTTTTGAACTAAAGCCACAAGACTAACGTTGCTAACATTGGAAGTTGATACTGATCCAAATCCCCAAAATGTCTTTGTTAAGGTATGACTTCCTGGAAGCTGTAAAAATGAACAGAACTTTACTGCTACTGGTGACACCAGGACTGGCGTTTATTTAAATAAAAAGGCTGATAAACCTTCAGTGTAGTAAAAATCGAATCAGCTTTTTATATCCATAAAGAAAATCCTAGGAACGAATAGAACTGACAAACATTCAACCTGAAAAATAGTCATTGGCATGCTCCCTGTTTAGCTTGTCCCAGTTACTCACAGGGCTACTCACCAGTGTGTGTGCAAATGTAAATCAGGAGTGGAGTTAGGAACTCTCAAGAAAACATTTTATGACTTTTAATACTAACTTCAGACAATTATCATGGTCTATTACAGCGATCTGGTGAGGTTTACTGGCGTTAAGCTCCAGCCGTGTGCAATCAACATATATTTAGTTCTACTGCATACTGTACTAGACTTAAAATTCTTGATCTTCTTAAACTTCCTGGCATCATTATGACCCACAGTTCAGAACCTCTCCCAGCCTACAGTTCTTAGCTTCATGTGGAATTGAGGTAAACCTACGGGCAATTGTTCGTGGCACAGCGTGACACTGCACTCCAAATCCCAGTTGCTGGAGGGCAGGTCCTGGATCATGTCGAGGGAGAAGCTGAACCTGGCATTGTTGTGGCAGGCTTTGGCAACGCAGGACTCCAGCTTAAAGGGAACTGCCCTCTCCAGCGGCTGCAGGCCTTTAGAGTGCACCGAACACGTCAGCACTTTGATAATCAGGATCAAGTTTCCATGGATCAGACTTGAAACCTGCGACCACGGGGCCAGAAGAAAGGGATTAATATCACCACAGAAACTTTTGGTATCTGAGCAGATTTGGCAACTTAATGCACAGTTTTTTTTTTATGTAACGTACAGGCAAAAGAGTCAAACTTAACTACAGAATAGAATATAGTACATAAACTTTGGGATGGCGCACAACTTATTCAGTGTATTAAATGTTCGTAATTTAATTTATATCAAATTAAATTAAAGATTACAGGCTAAACTAAAATAATGAAATATATAGTAAACTAAACAAATAGTCACTGTTGCAGTCCAACATAGATTTTTTTCTGAGAAGCAAAATAATTTTTCACAGAAACCAACGTGGAAACTTCAGATATCCTCCTTTTTTTGTTTTTGCTTTTGTAATGTCCGCACCTCGTCCACCACCACCCTTTGTCCACATGCTGGGTAGCTAAGCACTGGCCAAATGAACCATACACGAGGACAAGGTGGTGGACGAGGCCCGGACATCACAGGTTTTTTCGTGGCTGTGTGTAACTTTTCATGCATTTTTGTAATAAAGTAAATTTCTAAATAAAAGTTACTATAAATGTTACTGTCGAGAGGACACAAAGAAAGTGTGCCTTGGGATGTTGAAACACAGCTGCACTCAGAGGCGGGAGGTTTGAAAATAGACAATCTGAGAACGTTATTTATTTATCCTTACTGCTGAATGGCTGCTGCCCTGTGACACATGTGTGGCAGCTGCAAACCAGTATTTATTTCTCTGGTGTTTCTCTTGCTTTTTGTTTTGTACCTGCATTTTTATTACAGTAAATACAATGAATTTATTACTGTATTTACCTGCTTATACAAAATACCAAAGAAATTTAACGTGCATGAATTACAGTAGAGTCTATACAGGGGTAATATTACATTCTAGCACTGCGGGAGTTCAATATAAATTGTAAATTACTAATACAGGTTAACCTTTGTTTTTTTAAAGGTAATGATTTTTAAATAATGATTGTTTTGGGGCATAGTTAGGGTTTAAATGATAAAAATAGACATTATTAAGCTGGTTTTACACTATATGCAGATTTTCACTATAATGGGTTACTGTATAACAAACAGAAGAAATTATGCATCCGAATGACTGTTTTTTATGTATTGAGTTCACTATTTACAGACCGAGAAGTTCAGAAGTGCTGACACCTGTAATCAGTCAGATAATGACCAATGTAATTCATGATGCAAAAACACTTGATTAATATTTGCATAGGGCACTAACACGGATAACATCTTTAAAGCTAAAGGACAGAAAAAAGGCTAATAATGGAAATAGAGTAGGGACGTTTGTTTAAAACAAATGTGTTCAAAAAATCCATACGGAATCGAGAATGTACAAAAGAAGGTACTCCGTCAAAAGATTTTTGATTCTTATAATATATAGTTAATTTAGAGGTGAGTGTGTTTACCTGAGCGTAGATCTTCTTGTTTGTCTGTATTTTGGTGCTGGCGTCCACGGCTGACATGTAGTTAGAAGAGGTGAAGAGCAGCATTTGCATGTGAGAATGAGAGGGAGGGGATGTGGTGCTTGTCATCAAAGCTCCTGCAGCTACAAACACAGAACGGTCAATAAAATAGTTACACTGAGCACTTTTTCCATCTTTTACCTTCAATTCAGCTTAATATGCAGCACAAATCATTTTTCGGGCTTTGCTGCCTGGAGAAGCTTTTCACACTGATTCAAATGTGTAAATCATTTCTACATGAATAAAATATTAGGGCCCAAGAGATTTTTGGCTATAGCCAATACCAAGAGGCTTAATAAAACATAAAGCTCTCAGGATCAATGTGTGTGAGAATATGAAGCTCTAAACTTGCCTCATTCGCCCTACTGTCTGGAGGTTGTGAGTTCGAATTCCTGTAGTGTTGCTGTCTAGCATATAGATACATCACCTGTCTTTCAGTTTTTACGTTGGGCAATAATGATGTCAGTGCTTTTATTTTTTACTCAGGTGTAAATTATGCATAAAGTTAAATGCATTAAAAGGTGTGGTTATGAGATTAGCAGCAGAAGACCAAGAAACATAAATGATGCTCCAGCCATCTATGACTCTCTCTGGGTGGGTAGGGTGGTCCTCCCTCTCCCCATCACTCAGTATAAAAGTCGTCTCTCTCTCTGGGTTGGTTGGGTGGTCCTCCCTCTCCCATATCACTCAGTATAAAAGTCGTCTCTCTCTCACTGGGTTGGTTGGGTGGTCCTCCCTCTCCCATATCACTCAGCATAACAGTCCTCTCTCTCTCTGGGTGGGTTGGATGGTCATCCCTCTCCCCATCACTTACTATAACTCTCTCTACCTATCCTCTCTCTACCTCACCATTTATTATAAATACACCCACTCCCTCTCTCGATCTCTCTCTCTAGGTAGGTGTGGTGTTCCTCCTTCTCCCCTATCACTCAGCATAACTGTCCTGTCTCTCTCTGGGTGGGAGTCCTGTGTAAAGTAACCATCTATTAGCTGACATAACAGAATTAGCAGAGTTCTCCTCTTTGAGCTGTCTATCAGATTAGCAGCAGTTTGGCTAGCATGGGTAAAAATGTTGAAACTGCAGACACATTTCCTTACACTCATTTTTCCATAATACAGATATAAATAACATCCAGTCCAGTCGTTGTCTAGACCATTTGTGAGATATTGGAAAAATGCAAAGAAAGATGAGCTAGGCAGTTTGAGTCCAGTAAATTGAGTCAGAAATGAAGGAATTAACAGCACGTTACCTGTAGTTGCCACTTGCGCATTAATCCTCACTTTGATTGCAGAGCTGTTGAGGTGAATCTCGGTGTAGCTACTAATGGATGTAACTTTGAAATGCGACAGCACATCCTTCTTCAGCTCACTGACAGTGTTCGAGATGTTCTGTTTTAGAGGGAAATCTCTGCCGTTGATCTGTATGATGTTATTGCTCTAGACAAAAGGACATTTGGAGACACTTTTAGGTAACACAAATAAAAAGGAAAATAAAAAAGGTTCAATAAAACAGCTTATTGTAAATGTTAATACATAATTACTGCATGTGTGCTATAGTGTACAAACTGCAGAGGACAAAAAACATGAAATGAGGCCTGTGCGACAGTTATGGCACGATATTTCATAGATTATTTCATTAAATAAATAAAAATGCATGACAAGTTTTTGAAAAATGCCCTATTTAAATTTTCCCCGTAGAGGCTGTGCACTTTAAATTGCACGTCATTTGACTAGGGGTGTTTACAGACAACGGAATAGTACTTCTTTCACTAATCACATTTATGATCTATCAAATGTCTATGAAATACATTTAGATTTAAATGGATAGTGATAAGTAATCAGATAATATACCTTTTAAATAAAATATAAAATTATAAATTAAATAATTTGTGCCAAAGTACAAGGAAGATCATTCCTCACTCACCATGAAAGACATACTTGCACCCTCGATTTTCCAGCGGGTTCCAGCAGGACCCCTCAGGGCCAGTCTAACCGGGGAAAGGGATTCTAATGTAACCTCTCTGAAAAACAAGGACACATGTTGAAAAGCAAGAATTGATTTTCATTATACTCTTTTCAACAGAGTTCACATTGTATGAATTATTCCTCTTAAATATAGTACTTAAGCTACAGCGCTAATGTGGCTAAATAGGCGTCAATAGGAGGATCGGACATGGTTCAGAACGTATGTATGACGTACTGTTAGCTGTAAAATAGAAGTAAACTTGGGTGCCACAGATGACACCAGGGCTGCTGTTTACAATGCTGCTGTTTTTGGTCACAGGACTGGTCTCAGATCAGATTCCTCTGTATTTATTATAACTGTTGCCATAAAATAGATTCTAGACCAGTTCTCCTGCTCCTGAGAACACAACAGCATTCAGCTCCATTGTGAAGTTTGTTTTTAGAGCTCACAGTAAGTCACGTCATGTCCTAACCCCCCTCCATCTTAATGAATATATCCATGAATATGACATACATACACACACAAATAGAGTATGGACTAACCTAATGCTAGCATCATCAGGAATGTTGATAACATGCACATTGTCCTTCTGATGAGCAGTTAAGCAAGACTTCACTGCTCTCTGATCAGACACCACTGTTAGGGATTTCTTCTGGCTCGGAACCTCCTTCCTCAGCTGGCAGGTGGATAACATCCCTGAAGAAGGAGATGAAAAAGAAGTTCCTTTGCAAACAACTCTTTAAAATGTTGTGGATATATTTGTTAATCTTATTAAAGGGCCCACATAATGGAGAATATATTTCTCCACTTGGTTTTAAAAAAATAACAGAGTTGGATCATTTTCTGCTGTTTAAACACACTCGCTCAGACCAAGCTGTTTTTGTGGTGATTATGGGCTTGATTTTCAAAGTCAGTCACGCATTGTCTGAAGTCAGAAGCGCAGTTGTCTTTAGGGGAGGGGCCAGCGCGAAGAGCTATAATCGCAGAAGGAAAAATTAACAATGCGCCTGGCACATAGTTCAAATGGGTTGTCCTAAATGAGAAAATTAGTCATAGGTGTGTCTTGGGCGTAGCATGCAATAAACCAATC
>JBBMFX010000080.1:5962830-5981287 GCA_037832545.1 Rhabdalestes septentrionalis | reverse complement strand
ACACACACACACACACACACACACACACACACACACACACACACACACACACACACACACACACATACTCTCTCTCTACGCCCTCATACCAAAACTGTAAATAAATAGACACACTATCTGTCTATGAACACATCCACTCATCAGATCAGAGCCAAACCGCTTGTCAGAGCTTGTTTGTTTGTTTGTTTGTTTGTTTGTGTGTCCAGGTGCTCCTAATGGCCTTTCCAAATTCTGCATTTCCACTCTAATGACATCACCATCTGTACGCGTGGGAGAAACACTTTTCGCTTGGGTTTTTATTTTGTAAACAGGCTCTGAATTTAAATTGACATTTTATGTCCACACCTAACATTCTGAATTAATAGGTTTGCTTTTAATCTCTGGGTATTATGGACATGATTCAAGTCTGGATCAGAGGAATAGTTTGAGGAAAAAAAATGACACACGTTTTCTTATAAATCCTGTTTGGTCATTCAGCCAAAATGAGTTTAGGGTCCAAATTTCTTTCATTTAGAACTGGTTCTGTGATGCTAACATGGGTGGAATGGAAAGAAACCCCAATATTATACAGAAAATTAACTTGAAAGTCATCTTTTTTTCCATTTCCATATATATGAGCTGAGTTTGTTTTTGTTTTAACATGCTGTCGTCATTTTTATCCTTCTGGCTTTTTAAAAGGATGACAGATAAGCAAGAGCTATGCAGCTAGAGCGTGTGCAGAACTCCTGCTATTTACAAATGAATTAGGGAATGATGAGCTGTTCCTGACGCGCGGCGCAGAGAGCCCATCAATCTTCCCTGCATTAATTAGCGCCACGGCTGACGGAGGAAAAGATTCATTTAGCGGAGGCTGTTAGCTCGGTCCGCCAAGCAGATGGAGGCAGCCCGAGTCCCTGCGCTCGCCGGCCACTCCCAATCACTCAAATCTGACGTGCCTTCACGCAACATATGCTTCCCACAGAATCAACAAAGTCCAGCGCCTCCATCCACCAGACCGCCTGCGACTTCAAATCACGGCCAGATTTATGCATTTCATGAAGATTTTTGCGGTGGGTTTATAAGATGCAAAACCATTTTAACCCAAAAGAATTCAAACCACCAAAAATCCCACCATTCCATTGGATAAACAAGGCCAAAGGAGGCTAATTTAGCTTGATTAGCATGGTGCTAGCCCTGTATAATAATCTTCTCACATAAAACTGCACGATATGGACAAAAAAATATCACTATTTTCCCGCTACATACTGCAATAATCACTTTTGTGGAAATAAAAAGGCTCAAAGTCAAATTTGTTTTGTAATTAAATTGTACATTGACTCTTCCCATCCATTTATGGAACATAAGCTACAAAACAGGCCATTTTCAAAGGACAGTTTTTGTGATGTCACAAAACCAACATTTTTTCACCTAAATTATTGAACAATTTTGGATTACATGAAGACACCCAGTCACTCACAGTCAGAAACACTGTGATTGGTTAGAATCTCACTTGCATATATCAGCTCGTGATGTCAGTGTTGCAGAGACTAATATCACAATAATGATAAGCAGACAATATATTTTGTTAAGTTGTTCAATATCACTTTCAGACTGGCTTGTGTGGTTTCTGATGTTACATGATTAATAAACGTGGACTATAGCTTGAAACAGACATCCTGAAAGAGCAGAAGCATGAAGGAAACAAAAAAATTTATAATTTATCTGTTAATATTTTTACCTACAACAAACAACACATTTGTAATATTTGTTTTAGAAGGAACTTGAAAATTGAAAGTGAAAATTCTGTTATATGTGAACACACCACAGCACACAGTGTGAAGAGCAGGAAACTCTTCCTCTACATTAAAACCTATCCACCAAGTGAAGCAGCATGCAGCAGCGCCCGGGTGGGGGTACCTTACTCAAGGGAACCTAAGAGGTGCCATTAGCGGCCCTGGGAATCGAACCCACAACTGCCTGGTCGCAAGGCGAACACCCTGAACACTAGGCCACCAGCTGCCTATATGTGAATTACTTCGTTTAGCCTTTCCAAATCTCATTTCAGGACATGTGTACAAATGAAGAATAGTGTATTTAAAAAGACATGTTCCACAGCTACACATGCCCAAGCTTTTGATGGGCTGCGTACATCTCCATGATGTTGAGAGTGGATAATGACCACAGGGTCCAGATTGCGCTCAGCCGGTCAGCGATAAGGCAGCTTCATGCCAGGCCTTATCAGTGCAGGCGTCCGCCGCTGGCATGGGCAGTAAGAGCTGAGGGCTGGTGACAGTGGATTGGAAAGTTATCGCGGCTGGCCGCTAATGAGCCATTCAGGCTCACGCCACCGCCGGCTGGCTGGGGGGTCTGGAGACACTACCCCAGAGAGAGAGACAGAGAGAGAGAGAGACAGAGAGAGAGAGAGAGGGAGAGAGAGGGAGAGAGAGACGGGGAGAGAGAGAGAGCGAGAGAAAGAGAGAAATATGCAACACCGGCACCCTCTCTGTGTGTTTATTTTTTCCAGGAACTTGAGAGTTGCTGGTTCCATTGGTGGTCATGCAACATACCCCCCGCAAAACGATGACAGACCACCTCCAGCACTTTGTAAAGTTTATCACCCCTGCTTCACTCGGTGAATGGGTTAAATACAAATTTCACTTTGTTTCCACTGTATGCTGTGAAGTGTTCATGTATGACTACAAGGAGACACTTTACTTTCCTTGGGGTTCAATAAAAAAAATTTATTCTGATCCACTGATATAAAGGGTTCATGTTAGCTCCAAAAACTAGCTTCTTGAGTAAAACAGCAGTAGAAAATTATTACCATAATGTGATCAATTTAAGACATGTGCATTGAATTGAGAATAAACTAGAGACAAGGACTAAAAACACTGTCATATTTATATGTACTAATGAGCTAAAGTAATAACAGTGGTTAGCATTATTCTGCAGCTTCCTCTGCAGCGAATGGATTAGTCTAACTAGGCATTTTTTGTTCCTTGTGACTTAGCTTGTCTTAGCTTGGCTAGGTAAGTTGGCTGTTACTGCTTTTAAGTAAAATGCCCCTATGTAATCACATTTGAACAGACCACACAGTGAAATTCTTTCTTTCTCTGCATTTAACCTCTTCACCAGTTGAAGCAGTGGGCTGCCACAAATGTGAGACACCCGGGGAGCGATATGTGGGGATGCTACCTTGCTCAAGGGTACCCCAGTGGTGCTCCTGGCTGTCCTGGATTTCAAATCCTCATAGGGGCAACTCCATAACCACTGGACCACCAGCTTCTATGATGAAGTTTGTAAATTAGAGAGCTGCTTTCTGTGATTGACCTGCACAAGGGTTAGCTGTTGTGAGAGGAAAGCAAAGGAAATTAGCAAAAAATTAAAGAAAGGCTCTGGCCAAAACACACTTTCTGTTATGATGTCAATTAGTTCCATGTGTTTATTTTGTTCTACAGCTTTAAAAGGTCATGCATTTGATAAGAGGATGAAATACTGATCTTTTTCACAGGAACAGAATCTATGATTCAGATGTTTCTTACACTTCAGTGAAGAGGGCCTCCTGGTTTGCTCCTATTGTCTTATCTTCATTGTATACCTTTTAACTCTAATCAGCACCAGAACTGTTGTGCGCAATAAATAATCTTGAATCTGATGACATTTTAAAAGGACAAAATAAAGGAGGAGAAAAGCTTTATCATGAAAGGAGCACTGGAGCCGGGATATTAGCATGAGTGGAAGGACTTAAACAAATATGCTAAAATGAAACATAAAAACAAACTTAAAACAACCCAGAGGTGCTGATACCTTAGATGAGACTAGAAAAACCTGATAGAGGTGGGGCTACAGACTACACACAGGTTAACACACTGAGAGGAGGCGGGGCTACAGACTACACACAGGTTAACACACTGAGAGGAGGCGGGGCTACAGACTACACACATGAACACACTGAGGGGAGGTGGGGCTACAGACTACACACAGGTTAACACACCGAGGGGAGGCGGGGCTACAGACTACACACAGGTTAACACACTGAGACGAGGCGGGGCTACAGACTACACACAGGTTAACACACTGAGACGAGGCAGGACTACAGACTACACACAGGTGAACACACAGAGGGGAAGCGGGGCAAAAGACTACACACAGGTGAAGACACTGAGGGGAGGCGGGGCTACAGACCACACACAGGTGAATGCACTGAAGGGGAGGTGGAGCTATAGACTACACACAGGTGAACACAGTGAGAGGAGGTTGGGTTAAATATGACACACAGGTGAACACACTGAGGGGAAGGTGGGGCTACAGCCTATACACAGGTGAACACACTGAGGGGAAGGTGGGGCTACAGCCTATACACAGGTGAACACACTGAGGGGAGGCGGGGCTAAAGGCTACTAACAGGTGATCACACTGAGGGGGAGGTGGAGCTATAGACTACACACAGGTGAACACACTGAAGGAGAGGTGGAGCTATAGACTACACACAGGTGAACACACTGAAGGGGAGGTGGAGCTACAGACTACACACAGGTGAACACACTGAAGGGAAGGTGGGGCTACAGACTACACACAGGTGAACACACTGAAGGGGAGGCGGGGTTAAATATGACATACAAGTGAACATATTGAGAGGGAGGCGGGGCTACAAACTACATACAGGTCAACACAGAGAGGTGTGGCTATAGACTACAGAATGGTGGAGGCGACGGGACGGAGGGGGGTGGGATTGTTAATTGCGATTTCGAGTATTTTCCAAAATAATCCTATGTGCTGTATTGTTTTTATTACTACACCACTGTATAAACAGAAATTTGCTGCACTAAATGGTTTGCAGCACTAATCTGTATCACTCCACACTCTTCTTCTGGTTCTGCGTCTTACAAAAAAACTCTCTCCGAACACGTGGGCTTCAAAACAAGCCAGATGTTTTATGCTAATATGAGTTTAGTGGGGGATTTAAAAAAAACCTCTCGAGCCGGAACTGTTTAAGTCTAGAGTGCCTATAATAAGAGGCCTAATTAAAATAAGACTGTGCTTATGATTAGGAGAAAGTAGTGAGAGAATTAAAGCACGTCTGTCTGCAAGCGGCTCCTTTGATCTTTCTCCCTCCGCTTAAACATGAGTGTCTTGTTAACATGTTACATCAGGGGAAATTACACTTGAGTGGAAAATTCCACCGCATAGCAAGGTGAACAAAGAGCGGTGCATTACTCGCTCCTCCTGTCTTATTTGCGAAACAATGCATTCCTTCAACTCTTTTACCTCCAAGGGTCTGTGGGTGGGTCCGCACTCTCGGAACTTACATATCAGCCCTGCAGTATTTATTGAATAATTCATTGTTTTGAGTGGATAATGAGGGCTAAGGCTAATGCCTGATTAATAAGCCTAGGAGTCGAGGGGCTCAACTCTTGACCCCCAGGCTTATATTTGGCTTATTATTGTGTGTATCTTCATATTGGTCATAGTAAAATGGATCAGCCAGTGGACCAGGAAGAGCTGCATTTAATAACTGTGATAACTGCAATTCACATCACAAAGGAACGCTTGAACAATAAATAGCCAAGCAAAACCAAAATAAATAAATAAACACAACGAATAGCGAACAAAAGAAACCAATCACATTCCTACAGGAAATACACCTGGGTATTTTAATGCATGGATTTTGTACCATAATGCATTTTTTCATGACCAGTTCCAAGCTTCCCTACAACTAGCCAGTCTGTTTTTTTGTTATCGTCCCTTTAAGATTCTGAATGTATTTGTTTTGTGACCTCATAAACATAACATTAAAAAATGTTCATTTTTAATGTGAATGGTTCTTTTGGACTGAAGAATGCTCATGTTTACATACTAAACTCGATCAATATCAATAACTAAACACAAGCAAAATAATTAATAAAACTAATAAAAACTAAACAAATGTCACCATTACAAAATCACACAATAAAGGAAATGTAATGGACACTTTTTGCCTTTGTACTAAGGTGCTCATATCCAAAATGTTATTATATTATATTTTTACCCCCCAATATGCACTTCTAACACTGCATAAGTTATTTTAGATTTCATTTTTATTGACCATTTTCCATCCTCCCTTGGAATCACACAGACTTGTTTAATTCTAATTGTTGCTTTCACTTTAAGACTATTATGTAAATGACCTCCTCTTCTGATGGACATCCTTGTATTGTACCTTCATTCAGCCTGAAACACTCTGGGCCAGGCTTAAAAGCTATAGTCTGAATTCAAATGTGTTTTGTGACATCAAAACCCTAATGTATTCAAAATAGGCTTTGTTTATAATATGTGTGGTTCTGTTTGGGTGAAGACTTTTATTTGAGAAAAGGAGTATTTTTAGTGCTTGCTCGTAAAATAAAAAGCGTCTCAGCCTGCTAGCAAGAAAAGGGAAAAAAAAAGTTGCATTGAAGAGCGGGAAATAATGCATAAACAGAGTCAACTGAACAGCTCAGAGAGAAGAAAGAAGGGCGGAGAAAAAAAAGAATGGTGGTGGAGGCGACGGGACGGAGGGGGGTGGGATTGTTAATTGCGATTTCGAGATAGAAATCCGTCTCCAGTCGCGTCACTGGGTCTCCCTGCCACCCTGTCTGGCTCATTTCAGAGCAGGGAAGTGCCTTATTTGTGCTCTACACGCCATATTTAACACAGGGGGGATTTTTTCCCTCCTAGGCTCTGTGTTAGGTTTTTTTTGTTAGTTTTTTTACATGTTTTTTCCACTTTTTTTAAGTCTGAGGAGATGTCCGTCATCCCTCAGGATCTTTATTTCCCCCTAGGCTCTTTATTTCCACTCTATCACTCCTTTGCTCTTGGCAGGGAGGTAAGCTGGTGCCATAGCCGGCTGATAGTCTTTGGTCGTTATGTAATTGCCCCCCCCTCATTCTTTTCCTCAGGTTATCAGTCCCTGTGGTCTCGCGCTAGGCTCCGCTGCAGGCCCCCGACTGCCAATTTCAACTCCATCTCTCTTTGTCTATCTCACTCACATATATACACACACATATACACACACATACACACTCCCCCAGTTGTCTCCACATTTCTCGCAGGGGTGGGCCACATGAAGGCCTGTTATCGCGATCGCGATGTATTACGCAAATATATGATGAGTACAGTCACTAAAGACCAATTATAAAGAGCCTGTAAACAAGAAACAAGCGGTACAGTACAGTAACTTGGCTGTACTGCATAATACGAACCAGCTGATTGGACAGCAGCCCAGGATGACCTCATTTTATTAATTTTCCAAGAGAGCATAACTTACCTCTCTCTCTGGGTGGGTATGGTGGTCCTCCCTCTCTACTGTCACTCAGTAACTGACCTCTCTCTCTCTAGGGGGGGTAGGGTGGTCCTCCTTCTCCCCATTATTCAGTGTAACTATCTCCTCTCTCTCTCTCTGGGTGCGTAGGGTGTTCCTCCCACCCCCCCATCACTCAGTATAATCCTAAGAACTTTGGGCTGGTACTGTACTCTCTCTTACCCTCTCTCTCCCTCAGTCGGAGAGGTAGAGTGTTTCTTGCACTTCTTTATCAGCCTGAACCCGCTGCTTTATTACTCATTAGGCTGATCAGTTGGACCGAGAGCAGCTGTGTGGTGAAGTAGCATGAAGTGTTGGTGGCTTCAGTCCAGAATCTGGAGAACCGCTGGTTCAAACTGCGGTCAGGCAATTCCCTCAGCACCACTGTGGCTTCAGAACTGTGAAAATGACTCCAAAACCTGATTACACAGAAGCTTAATAACACTCATGCTGAAGAGGAAATCAGCATTTTGACCCATAAAACGATTAAGTTTACTTCTGGACCACACAGTCTAAAACATAAAGGAGAATAAAAGTGCTCAATTGAAAACTGACCTGACCTGAAAACTGACCTCTCTGATACCAGCAGAACTAACATACAGAATATTTCTTAGTAGATCGTGAATAGATCACAGTGAACACTGAATCATTCATTGTAGATCCTGAATAATGCACAATATATATGGAATTATTCATGATAATTACTGGATATTCCTAGTTAGGGCATTAATGTCTTCAGATAATTTCAGGTCGACTTATCCGTCAACAAATTCTAAGTCGAGTTGACTAGTCATTTGATAACCATACACACAGAAGAGGAACACAGATGTCCAAAATTGAGCAACTTTTATTAAAGTTCTCAGTAATATTACCAGTCAACATGACAATTAAATGAAACAAAACAAAGGCTGATACTTTTAAGTTTCTGTTAAATTTTGGTGTACAACAAAAAGTGTGAAGAGTTAAAGCCGCTGTGCCACTCAGCGTCCTTTGGACCGGACGACTCTCTGCAGAGCTAGCATTAGAATTTTAGCAAGCTTTAGCCATGTTAGCTAGCGTTGCCATTTCAGATGCAGTGCAGACCGCCGGTACTGTTACTGTACCTTAACTCCGACTTGCAGATTGTGCAGGCCTCCGAGCTGTTTGTGTGTCTAGAGTAAAGGATCTCTACACAGCTGATGTGTGTCTGTGTTCTCTGCTGCGTCTCTCATCTTGTTGTGGTTGTGTTTACATTCCTATCGCGCGAAAAATACCGCCCTTTTTATGAAGGGACTATAATAATTGGTTAAGTCATGGAATGCATATCAGCGTCAGGCAATCAGAGGCAGAGTTTGATTTGCGTACACAAGTGCATGCACAGAAAGAGAAAAAAAACTGACTAATCTACTTCTCTCAGAGGTCGTCGACTAGTGCATCTGAAGCTGACTAGTAGACTTTGCTGTTCATGCCCTATTCATAGAAGACACTGAATCATCTATAGCAGATACTGAATCATCCTTAATGGTTACAAAACAATCTTTTATGGTTACTGAATATTTATTTGAAAATATTGAATAATCCATAATAAAAGCTGAATATTCATAGTGGATACTGAATAATTCTTAGCAGCACTAAAATGTTGAAAAATGTGATTTGTTATGCTAATTTCACAAGTAGCACCTGTGTTAGTATCAAGAGATGCAAGAGATGACAATCGCTGCTTCAGACCAAATCAAATGTACTTAAAGAGCTCCACTTCATCAAAGCACTGTCACCAAAACACACACAAGTGGCTGTTTTACCTTGGCAAAAAAAAAAGAACAACTTTCCAATTTGGCTCGCAGTCAAGAATTCCGCATAAATACAGCATGATGCACACCCAGTGCTGAAAGAATGGGCTGTTCTTTCAGCCAGGAGAGGTATTAATAACAACATTGGTTTCCTCATATTGAACACTATTTCCTCACGTTATATTCATGGGGCCGCCTCACGCGGACAAAACAAACATGCAAACATCATTCGACATGCACCAGGGAGCATTTCTGTCCAAACTGGGCTCACAACACACTTGACTTGGGTGCAAAAATTTGGGCGAAATTGGTTTAATGAAGCATTTTTCTACAAATACATATATAGCTCTGGAAAATAATGAGAAAGCATTGTGAAAATGTTCAGTTTTTATCTTTAATAGTTGCAAGTATTGTTTTTAAGAACTGCTGACAATATTTTTTTCTAAATTTCCAAATAAAATATTGTTCTTTGAAGCATAAAGAAAATGACACATCAAGTTCACAGAACTTACACAATGCAAAAGAAAACAAAGAATTTGTTCACTCCAACAAAACGGCAGTTAAAACCTTTGACAAACTTCTGGTAGTGTTTTATCAAGCGGAGTATCTACTAAGCATGTGACGGGGGTGTCCCGATAACAAATGTTCTTAAAGCACGAAAACACGGAGTTCGCCTCCACTCGTAATGTATATTACACAACCAGTCAAAAGGTTTGCCACGTACAACAAATTTCTACAAATGCATGTTACTCCCTTTTATTTCAAAAACACTCTTTTATCCTAGATTGCGCCATATTTTTACATGTCATGTTTTTTATATAATTCGAATGTACATGACTAAACGAGTGTTTAAGGAGATATGAAGTGATGGCACTGTTATAGGTTCCCTCATCTTACAAAGGAAACTGGACATTCTTTTATGTAGTTGCTCACTCAACAGCTTTTCCATTTTTAACAAGATTAAATACATGGGTAAGCATTTCCCTTTAAAGGGTGTGCACTTCTTTTCTTTTGACCGAACTTTCGGATTGTATCAAGTGAAGTGAAGCTGAAACCGTCCGTATGCAAAGCTGAGGCTCTCAGTTAAAATATTCCGTCTTGGCATTGTGAGGAGTCGACCTTCCACAAAGCAGTAAAGCATATATTTGGGTCAAAGGTTTTACATTCTGCTGCAGAGGCACCTTGTGCTGACCTGTCCTAGTCTGCAGGATTATGCTAAAATCTTGGGCTACCTCTCATTAGTTCATATTTTGCTTCCAAATACTTTCTTGTATTGTAAATTTTGTCTTGAGGAACAGTTCTACAAAAACTGAATGATTTCAAAGACTCTCGTTTTCAGTCCAGTCCCTAAACCTGAACAGTTTCAGTGATCTGCACATGAATAATTCAAGCAGAATAAAGCAAGTTTAACTGAAGTCCTGAACCAGTGAAGAAACAGGAGCAGATGATTCCAGAAGATGGGACGGTGATCAGTCTACTGGTGGTGCTGAATGCTGAGTGGTTGGAACTCCTTTATCTAGGCTCCATGTATGTTTAGACACTTCGCATCCCATTACAGTAAAACATTTTGTTTCCAATTCTTTAATTTAATTTACTCAACACAACAAAGACAACACAGTTGATAGAATAGTATATAAAAAAATGGGGGATGGCTCAAGACTTTTGGACAATATTTTAAGTGAGAATGCAGAGAAATACAGTCCCGATCCTTCTGAAATCTGGGCTTTTTTTATCATATTTGTTTGTTACTCTTATTTATTTGCTACAACATGGAAGCACGTTCTGACCTCATGTGAGGAACAAAAGCACATTTTAATCTGGCAAATTTTTCTAAATTATTAGACATATTTCTTTTGTTACTCCTCTATATCTCAGTGATTGGCTTCCCTACTTTAATGCAAGATTACACCCACACAATTTATATACACATATATATATATATATAGAGATATTTTTTTAATGTGGAAAAATCACCTAATAAAGAAGAAGTGGAGTGCTATGAAATACTAAGGCAGGTGGACCAAGAGAAATGTTAAATAGCTCCATATTCACACCTCATTATCCCATTACAGCGCAAGACTTTACCACCTACACTGGAGTAGGGGGACATGGTAACTGATTCAAAACATCACCAGCCCACCTGGAATCCCCCTGACTTTCCCGATGAGCCCCTTGGCACTGCCCGACGGGGTCATGGTGAGTCAGGGAGTATAATCGGATGGTTTCTACAGTTCCCGTCAACGACTTTTAGTTCCTCTTGCCTATTGTAGTGACCCTCTCCCTCGTGACTCATGCTAAACACTCGGCACATGCACAAGTCAAAGACGGAGTGGGGGGCATGCAAAGGGCATGCAAAGAGGTAACACACAGTGGGGGTCCACACAGGGGTGCCATACAATGGAAATCCACAAAATAATTAGAATTTGTGTACAAGCATTTGCATATAATGGCACATTTAAGTGTTCCCTGCAGACGGTATGCAATTATTTTCACGTTATATTCACACAGGGGACGTAGCTGGAGCATTTCTAGTTACTTATGAAACCTGTTTTAAAATCTATATCGCATGTGCTCCTGCAAAATACTCAAAAACACAAACAACCCTCATTCAGACCAAAGCTCACATGCATCTTATTATTATAAAGACAATGAAACTTTATCAGCCCGGATAAAAAATATTGATATAATGGGGGGAGGGTTTCTGTAAACCATCTGTGAAGCCCCATACAACTCAAGTATAATATCTTAAAGTGTGAGATAAGTGAGGCTGCTGGAATTGAGAGGCAGAATTAAATATTTTATTTCGGTTTCTCGTTTGAATTATTTTATTTTTGCCCCTGAAGGCCAAATATCAATTCAACATTCAATTTGATAACAGCGAGCATCAGTGTAGCATGTCAAAGAAAATGCCCATGCAAGTGGTGGTATTAATCCCTTTTCCTTTCATTTGTACCACTTTCTTAGCTTTCTAATGGTACAATTCTGGGAAATCACTTTTTATTGGATTAGGACATGAAACCATTAGGAGTCAAACCATAAAACAACTCATTTGTATCGAAACCACACTGTATTCCTCAAAGGCTGTGTTCATATTCATCAGTTAATGTAAGAATCTACATAGACCTATCACAGTAAGGAATTATTCGAGATTACACACCAGACTAAAGTAGATTAGAGATTGTTTTATTTGTTTTTTTAGCATGACCATTCAAAAACTGTCTTAAATATACTTGATCTGCGAAATGGACAGTAAATACACCCCCTGCTTATGGAAGGCCTCATCTCCACACACACTATAATAAAACATAACAGATGCTTCATCTCCTTCAGAAACCTAGTACATCTACCCTTATCCCTTTTTTCTTTTTGGTCTTTCTTCATGCCGGCCCAGTAGCCCCTCTTCCATTGTGTAATCCTGACCATTCTAATGCTATTATAATTCTGACGTGAACACCCGTGAGAATAGAAAACAGAGAGTGGCACATCTGCAAGTCATTTCAGCTATAGGAGGACAAGCTGAGCTCCAGCGTTTAGCAGCAGAAACGCCACCCTTTTAAAACCAGCTAAAAACAAACAAGACAAATGATGTACCGAATCATTTCCACATGAGTCAAACAAATCACATCAACCCAATTCTGGCCAAAAGTAGGAGAGCCTGCGGACTGAAAAGTGTTGATATGATTTATCCATGTTGTAAATGAAAAAAGGTGCTATAGAAGAACCTGGAGGAACATTTGAAAGGTTTCAACCCTCCACTAAGACGTTTAATGCGTCCCTTCACTTAGGAGAACATCAAAATCATACAATTTGCATCACATATCGACTGCATTCAAAACCAGTCTTTAATCCTTTTAGGCCGTGCTCATATCCATCATATGCATATTATGTTAATGTAAGAGTCTACATGGGCCCATAAGAGTGAAGAACCTCAATTTTTCAGGTCTATATCTTTGATGATTGTTACGACCATTCATGAATATTTCTTAAACGTACCAGTAAATATTTTTGTTCTAAACTTAAAGTCAAACAAGTGTATCACTTCTAATATTCCAAATCAGAATACACACGCTTTAAAAGTTCAAGGCTGTTACCTGAAGTCATGCCACTGACTGACATCAGTAAGACGAGTAAGGCAGTGATGCTCTCCATATTCTCAGCTGGGTCCTCCCGTAGTGAAAGCTTCTCCAGTTGTGGGACAGCGTGGGCTCCAGCGCAGTAGCAGGATGGGGCGGCGAGTGTGTGCGCTTTTGTATTTCAGCTGGGCCGACCTCCTCAGTCCAGCCTTGACACTTCCTGGCAGGACAGAGTAGGAGGCGGGCGTTAGCAGAAAACTCTCGAGGGGCTCGTTCGGACTAAAGACTATGCGAGTTGCCTCCTTTTCAGACCATAATGCTTGAGGAAAACACTTGGGAGCGACTGATTGGGGCACATTCCAGCCGCCTGCCACTGGTCAGGGAAAGTCAGTGGGGACTATTAGCTCAGCGTTGCTTACAGTACAGTATTCAAATGCTTACCATCCAAAAAAGAGAACATCTCCATGCCACATTTTTCACAGGCTGTAATAACATTCTCCGTCTGTGGGAATAAAGTTATTGACCCAGCGCTGCACCGTTGCTAAATAAAAGTCAAAGGTCCTTCCATTATTAGTCTCGCTCCTCTCCTTGTTTTCTCTCAGCACTGAGAGGCTATTAAACCAGGGGTCACAGAGCAACAACCTCTTTCCTTCAACACCCACTTTATAACTTTGAGATTAAGCCCTTTATATCATGCCATTGTCCTCTTTTTTAAACATATGAATTCAATTTCCCTCCTTATTAAAAAAACGAATTCAATTAACCGTGCAAACACTGTTCATATTTTAAAAAGTACATCCATACTACATTTGTGATGTCAACATACCAACATATCAGCCCTACAGCAATTAAGCAGCATCCACTATCTTTGAAGTTGAGAGTGTTAAACCCAGACTGAGCCAGCCAATCAGAACAGAGCTTGTTTACATATGACAAGATGTCATTCTAAGATATAATGTTACTTTAAATACTTTAAAGGGCCCATTTCCAACATTTTTCTCACAAATTAGGCCTTTTAATAATTTAAAGTGGTTAAATGGGAAGCAGTGTTTGTCTGATATGGAAGAAACTCACTCCTGAATGCCTTAATCTGGACCAAACTCATTCCAAATCGAGAGCTTAGATCAGATTTTGTGTTTGATTGTTTTATACTGACCACTGGGATTTCTAAGAAATCATGCCAAGGCAGATGGACAGGCTGGTCACTATATTTCTGGCCAAACTCATTAATCCCCTCTACCATAACACATTGATTATTATTAATTATAGTGATTATACATGTGTTGAGTCGGAGGGAGAGGGCAGTCCACTTACAGTACAGTACTCAGTACTGGGGACGTTTCATTACATTGCTTAAAAATTACACGACCAGACCATTAAAAACCTGACCAGTTTGCCCACAACACCACGATAAAACCAGTTTCCCTCTGTGAACTGAAAACCCGGTGTTCACAGCCCTCCCCTTCACAAACTGAAAGCTGCTGTAAACCGAACAGCTGAATAGCGAGCGTTCTAAACAACTGTCATGTGAATCTTGTTTAGCTGACTTATAGAAGCGCAGACTCACCTTTCAACGCTGTAAAACTCTCTCTCTTTCTCCACTTTAGCGTCCCGTCCGGTTGCGCTTCTTTCCCACCCGTATTGAGACAAGCCACGCCCTCCTCCAATCGGATTGGCTCAAACTGAAAATACTGAGTTCATAATGAGAATGAGCGCTTCTACAGATTCTAGAGCTGTACATTCATAATCCATCAGCTTCTAACTATATAACCATCCCACTGGCCAACTATCTACAAACAGCAAGCCAGATGTCTTCTAGAGCTGTGGACTTCTAGCCAAATGGATTTGAGATGTGGGTCACATACTAGAACTGGCCAAATGCCTTCTGGAACTGGTCAGCATGTTTTAGAACTATCATTAGCGAGCTAAACATCCCCTATAACCGTAAACTACTAGTGAATTATTTTCTGGATCTATTGAGTACAAGCCAAATGCATCAATACAATGAGGTATTAGTCAGTTACTTACAGTAGCTGCCCTCTAGAATGAGCCAAATCCCTTCTAAAACTGGCCAAATATGTTCCAGAA
This sequence comes from Rhabdalestes septentrionalis, assembly GCA_037832545.1. Lineage (NCBI taxonomy): Eukaryota > Metazoa > Chordata > Actinopteri > Characiformes > Alestidae > Rhabdalestes > Rhabdalestes septentrionalis. The sequence continues at coordinate 5,966,063 of JBBMFX010000080.1, read as the reverse complement.
CAATCAATAACAAGCCAACACCCTCTAAAACTATTAACTACTGGTAAAATGCTCGCTGAAATGATGTAATATTAGCCAAATGATTCAAAGCTATGAACTATTAGATCTGCCTTCAAGAACTGACCAAATCTATTCTAGAATTGTCAACAATAAGCAAACCTCTTTCTAAAATTATGAATGTTTGTTCAAAAGCTCTGTTTTCTAAAACTGTCAGTAACAACTCAAACATGGAATCATGCAATATTAGCCAAATCAATCAGACCAATTAATTGCAAGCCACATTCTGGACCTGACATCTATAACTGACTAAATGCCTTCTAGAACTCAATAACAAGCCAAACATCACTTAAAACTATAAACTACAAGTGAAATGCTTTCTGGAGCTACGGCGTACTGGCTAAATGCACCAGAGCAATAAAAATATCAGCCAGTTACCTACTAAAACTGCTCTGTTTAACTACTCAAATATCTTCTAGAATTATCGATAACAAGCTATACATATTCTAAAATGATCAACTATTATTTTGTGCTTTCTGTAACCATGTAATATTAGCCATGTGTTTTTAAACTATGAGCTACTAGACATTTGGATACAGGAACTCTGAACTAGCATGTTAGCTAAAGCCATCTGCAATAAAGTACTAGCCATGTGACTTATAGAGCTACTAGACACTCTAAAACTAGAAAGGTAATGTACTAGTCAAACGACATTTAAAACTACAAGCCAAATGCCTTCTATAACTGTAAAAAAAACAAAGATCTGAAGCACTATTTAATGTGTCCACACTATTAGCCAAACATGTTTTAGAACAGTGAAATCCTTACCATTCTCAATCCATAAAAATGTAATACTTGACAATTGAATTCTAGAGCCATGAACGACTACTTAAATATGTTCTAGAACTACATGAGAACTACTAGCCAGTTGCATACTGGAACTATATACTAGTGCACTATCCAGAACTATTAAGAACTAGAAAGTCCTTGCTTAACAGGTTCTATTACTATAAATAATTATACAGTCATTTTTTCAGAACTATGGAGTTTTAGCCAAACAAATTTTAGAACTGTGAACTTTTAGCCAGTCACTTTCCAATGTTTGGCTTCAATTTGTGTCCTAGCCAAACATTTTCTAGAACTGTAACAAGCCAAACAAGCCCTAGAAATATGACTAGCCTAACATGCTCATCAACTTTGAATGACTAGCCAAATATATTCTTAAATACATTCTACATCTACTTCTAATTTACTCTACAAGCTCTGGAATTAAGAGCAGCAACTTTAACAAGTAGAACCTTTAACTACTAACCAATCACATTCTAGATATAACTGACCAGTCATATTGCACGACGGTCAGGTTTTACCATAATTTGTTTGGGGAAAGCATAAGGTGGTATTGAAAGCCACCTGGATTATACAGCTAATTATTACTGGCTAATCACCTCTATAATTACAACTACCAACCAAGCACATCCTAGAACAACAAACTACTAACCAATGACATTCTAGAACGAAGAATGACTGACAAATTTGAGTGTAAGAGAGGCGGGTTTTACCATAACTTGGTGGGGGGAAAAAAATAAGGCGGTGTTGAAAGGGCGGCACAGACGAGCGTCCGTTAGAAAACAGAGGAGGAAAAAGCACCGGCTCCACAGGAGTGAAATTCATTTCCTTGCTCTTTGCTGTGGGCTAAAAATAATTTCTAGCTCTTAGCGCATTTCATTGTTGTCTGGCGACTGGGAAATGTAGTCAAAAGAGAATAATGTAAGCTAGTTTTTATAATTTCATGAAATGTTGTGTGTGAGTGAATATGTGTGTCTGAGGTGGCTCTTGATGATAAATAGTACATCTAAATGTAGATGGGTCCCTTTTTGCATATTTATGCTAAAAGACCTAAAGCAAGTGGACAGGAACTTGTGTCGAGTGCAGTGAGTTCATTTGTCATTTGTCCTAGTGGCCAGAGAAAGAGGCCCACATGAAAATATGTATTTGGTATTTCCTCGAGTAGTCTGGATACAGATGGCCAAACAGCATGTTGGCCGGAGTGTGAGCGAGACGGCACGTAGCCTGGACTGCACACTCGGGAATGTGGTCCCCAAAATTACCCCTGTGGAACCACTGAAAAGGGTCAATAACAGGAAGCCTTGGTCTGTGCGGGTGTCGGTGGTTTGCTGCCCTAAACACGTTGCAACAATGGAGATGGTGTGAAGCATCAGACACGTACTGGAGGTTTATTTACAGCTACTGTGATCTGAGCAATGAGTCATGCAAATATTGGCACTTTTCCACTGACACAAATAAAACTCAGGCCATTACAAATAAAAAAGCCATTCCCAAGCTGCTTTATCTTTGCTTTCTGTTTGGTCGAAAGGTCATCACAACATGAATAAAAGGACTTTCAGAAAAAAAAAATCACAATGAAGATACAAACTAATCCTGGTCTATGATGCCAACAAATCTTTAACACTGTGAAAAAACGTGAAGGTGATCCAGGACATTACTGACAAGTTACGTTTTCATCGGACAGCTAAAGAATTTCATCACACAGCTAAAGAAAGGAAATAAATTAAATAATGCAAACAAGACTATAAACAATGAAAAACCTCGACCAAGAAAGCAGCTCTGACAGAAATACCATTTCGTCTCCATGGACATGATGTTGGGATGACAACCTGCCATAAACAGTGAGGAGAGAACTGAGTCAGAAGAAACGTTACAGGATGGAGAAACACTGAAACACCTCTGTATGGTTCCAGTACATCCAGAGTGAGTCGCTGCCTCAAACCCACTGGTCCTGAAAAGGCTCTGTGAACCCACAACTGTAGTAAGGATTAATGGGTACAGAAAATGAATAAATCAACATCTCTCATTCTGCTCATACTGCTTCCAACTCTTCATAAAGGTGGAAAAGAATCACTATTAAGCTGGAATGCTCTCATCTTGGAACCTTCCAAATGCCACAAAACAAATCAGTAATTTGTAGTGTAAAAAGGCAACACAGTAAAGTTTAGTTCATTTTTAGAGCTCTTAGTAAATCATAATAAAACAACATGCACAAGGCCAGTCTATGTTAATGAAGAACTGGATGTGGTTTAAGAAGGATGTAATTATGGAAAGTATTCGCGTGACTACTGACTCATAGGGCCCGATTTTCACGGTCAGTCGCGCATTGTCTGAAGTCAGAAGCGCAGTTGTCTTTGGGGGAGGGGCCAGCACAAAGCGCTATAATGCCA
>JBBMFX010000080.1:5937153-5954520 GCA_037832545.1 Rhabdalestes septentrionalis | reverse complement strand
TCGGTAATCAGCACGTTCCGGGCGATAACAGCATCTATGTGACTATTGCAAGTACAGTGACTTACTTCTCGGCAAACAAAATGATGCCAGTTTGTCTTGTTGAAATCTCTTACAGTAGTCGACCCGACTTTCAGACCAACGGTAAACTGAAACTGAACTCGAAAATAATCTCCAAACTCCAGTGCACATTGGTACATTATTATATTGCTTTGTTAATTTGATCTTTGTTATTTGTTTCTTTTAATACTTGAAAATCAATAACATTTTTACAATTTTAAGGGAATTTTGTATGTAAATAGGCATTTGTTGCGAAAAAAATATTTGTTTACTAATATTGTTTCACTGTTTTCATTCTCTTTGCCGGGATAGAATTATATTTATACTTTTTTATTACATTATTTTTAGTATTACAGCAACTATAACATTGATAATTATCGATATCGGTCAATACAGGGAAAATTATCATGATGATTTTTTTTGCCATATCGCCCAGCTCTATGCTCAGTGTTGTTTCATACACTCTTCCCCTACGGAAATTCATAATTCATCAATTACTGCCATCCATTTATTTTAGAAACTGTTTATTGTATGAACACTATCACTGACTAAAAATGTTGGCCTCTACAAGAGCTGTAGAGAAGTTCCTGAGTAATTTTTGTATCTTTTGGTAATACTGCACTCATAAAACCTGTTCATGGAAACATGACCCAACGGAGAGTCTGGTCATAATCCATGTCTGTTACGCTGCTTCCCGAACCGTCAGCAACATCTGCAGATGCTGATCTCTGGTTTCACAGAGCAGGAGGTCATCTGGAGGTGACTGTAACAGAGCACAGGAATACATCACCTGTTAACAAAATGAGATAAAGACGCCACTGCATCCGTCTCTGCAAGCAGACAATAGTCTCTGAAGCCGTTTGTTAGAGTGTTCATTTATAATGCAGCTGAGGGGATTCAGTTCTCACACACTTTTCCTGTCGGACAGCGCCAGGTGTCAGTCAGAGGAAGAAAAGCGGGTACAATTGAAGAAAAGGGCTTTATCCACTTGATGAGCCCTTACACACAACAACCAAGTTTATGGCTTCAGGTCCATTCCAGCAATTCCTGTACTTATTTAAAAAACACATTCTTAAAAATATATTTTTTAAACAAATGTCCAGTCTCCCCTTTTTCCCAAAATGTAAGAGCAAATCAAGACTGCAGACAAAATTCAGGCTACAAAATAGCAGCTAAGATTCTGGTCAAGACTTGTTTGCTTCCAACATTGTGTTGTAAAATGTCTAACATAAGCTAGATGTTTTTTTACTTAACAACTCCAGACAGTTTATTGCAAGGGAAGATTCACACATACAGTCAACATTATGCATATTAGTGTGGCAGAAACTTCCAGGACTATTTAGGCCCTTGAGGTTCGGAATAGATGGGCTTAACCTTTAATAGAGAGGTCTTGGGGGTTGTCCCTTGAACAAATTGGACATAAAATGTGTCTTTGTCATATGATAGGCTTTTAAAATGGACCTTAAAAGCAGTGGGGTTTCTGGCAAATATTTGTATGGGTTCTTGTAACTTTGGAGATGTGATGGTGTGGCTAAATAAATCGATATTAATAATATAGCTCCAATCAAACAGGTCTAGAAACAGATGTCAAGTTTATTTATATTGTGTATTATCATACACAAAGGTCATTCAATGGGTTTTACAGCAGTAGCATATAAAACAAAATAGAATAAAATCAAATAAAAAATACTAGAAGAAATAAAAGAATATATAAAACTGCACATTAGCATTGTAGTTTCAGTGCTGCGTACTGAAGCAGATCTGCGACACCAAATGTGCCTCAGATTCACGGCAAGAATAAAACCTGATTTATCTCAAACTATTGTTTGAATCATTGTCATTTATCTAAGCAGGCTAACCTGATTTTCTTGCTGAATCATTGTCATTTATCTAAGCAGGCTAACCTGATTTTCTTGCTGAATCTGCTAGTAGTGATATAAAACGCAGAAGGGATGCAGTGTCTCACTTGCCCATGTTGTACATTATAAAGGGTAACCAATCAGTTCACTATACAACATTAACTGGGGCAGCAGCCTGTGGAACCAACCAACTAACTGGCAAAGGCAATGAAACTGAATCAATTTGTCTGATGAAAAACTAGCAAATCTTCCCAAAGCCCACAGGACGTGTACAAGCTATGTGCATGCAAATCCATCACTATTGTTGTTGCTCCTATTCAATGTATCCATACAGATCCGCATCCGTGGGTGAAGTCTTTTAGCCCCTTTCTAAAACCTCTTAAAACTCCAGCTCGAGCTCAAAATCCCAAGACAATGCTCATGACCGGCGCCCAATCTCCTTACCCTAATGGCCATTTTGCCTTTGTGCTCTGTGTGTTTCACTCCCAATATAATGCCTGTTATTCCCCCCCACCCTCCTGCTCCAGTAAGCTGACTATCTGACAGTTCCAAGTTTCGCATTTGGATTGAGAAGATGTTGGCGTCCGTGTGACCAGGACAAAAAGGGGATCAACCATGGGGGGATAAATTTCAAACTGACCAGCATGATTTGCTCATCTTAAAATAATGACTCCTAAATCCATATTGTTTTCACATTAGTGCAACCTATTATCCTTATTGTTTTTTTTCATTTGTGTTGTTTTTCCTCTCTAATGGATGGCAGAGGCTGAGGCATTTATGCATCAGTAGAACAAACTAGTAGTGAATTAGGCCTTGTGGTAACATGACCTACTCGTTCCCAGGTTCCTCATGGGTCTTGCTGTTGGGATTAACGTTATCATGACATGGGAGCAAATAACTGAGCCTGGGAAGTGAATCAAATTTAGAGGGACACTCAAAAAACAGCTGTGCCTAATATCTGAGGATCAATTTAGAACATAGTGGTGTTCCTCAAGGTGTTTAGACAAGCACCAGCTCATCCTGAAAATGCTGAATGGAACTTCATGACTCCCTCTCTTCCTCAATGAGTTTAAAGGAGCTGTATTATTACAGATCATTTCAGATGTGTTCAGTTGATCTTCTCCAGATGATTCCAGAGGTGTTCAGTTGAGCTTTATAATTCCAGATCATTCCAAAGGTGTTCAATTCAGTTTCAATCCAGACATCCCAAGGAAGCTCAAGGAAGCTCAGTGGAGTGTCATTCAATGGGTTTTACAGCAACTAATGACGGTCAGTTGAGCGTCATTAGTTCAGATCATCCCAAAGATTCTCAGTGGATCTTCATTATTCCAGATCATCCCAAGGGGTTCAATTGAGATTCATTATCCCACATGAAGTCTTCAGAGAAGCTTCATTACACCAACTTGTCTCAAAAGGGTCCAGTTGAACATATTTGCTCCATCTCATCCCAAACATGTTCAGAAACAAAAATGTTCTCATCACAAAGGTATTTCATGTTGCTCCATCACCCCACTCTCTGGTTTGATTGGTTCAGTTAGTGGTGACTTGTTACTCTTGATGGTGTACAACATGGGCAAGTCAGCCACCTTCCCTTCTGCATTTGCCCTCAATGCTAGCGGATTCAGAAATACCATATATCATGTTTTATTCTTGTAATTAATCTGCACAAATATATTTGGTTTCACAAATATGCTTATTTAGTAAACAGCACTGAAACTACAATGCTTGTGCAGGGTTGTTGCTAAGCCTCAATACATAAACGTGCATTTTTTATTTAGGTTCAATGTTCATGTCTCCAAAGCTACAAAAATAACCCAGGGCAATGCCCCCTCCTCACACAAACCCCAATAAAATATATTCTAGAATGTGAAGTATCAACGCCGCTCCAAAGACACACTTTAAAAGAGACCATTAAATAATGAAGACACATTTTGGCTCCATTTTTTTCAAATTCTGGGAACATTCTCCAGACTTTTCCAGACTCTTAGTTTAAAATTTGGGCTTTTCAAATCACGACTGCTGACACGGATCCTAAAATGCAGACACTTTTCTGTGTATTGATAGGAATACATTGGCAGTATAAATGCACCCTGTGCAGCAACAAACCAGTGGCCAGTGTTGGCTAGAGGATTCTAAAGTTCACCAACATTGGACTGTGAAAAGGTACAACCCCATTCTCTGGGGTGATGAAGCAGCTTTGGCATGAGTAGAAATGATTAAGCTATTTACAGCTGAATTTAAAGGCTAATAGCAACAACCCCTCCTATAAACAAGAGACTTTCCTGGAGACAAGGAGGTGTTATTTCAATCAAATGGGGGAAACTTCCCATTAATAGCACTGAGTGTGGAAGAAATCAAGGATAGCCAGGGGTCTGAATACTTCTGAGCATACAGTGAACTTACTTGAAATCCAAGTGTACCCCAGCTGCCAGAGGGGGGCAGCATTCTATAGGTTTGCATGCGTGGCCATATAAAACAGCAGAGGCACTCTAGAATAGACAGTCAACTCAGACAAAATTAGATGCTTTTGCTTTCCCCAGGGTAGGGAGTTTTGCATGGATGACACTCATTTAGTATGTTTACTTTATTAGAAATCTCTATATTGTTCATCCACTACTGCCCAATTTATGAGCTTCACACCCCTTACAGGTTTACTGTATTCGTATACCATTACAAACCATAGCCTGCTGCACAGTTTAACTGCTCTCTTTGCTCCAACCACCAACTGGGATGGGCTATCACAGGACCACCTGAAATCTAGGGCACCTAAAACCACAAGCCATGTAAAAATATTGAGATAATGGAGATCTTAGTTTTAGTGTCCTCTTTAAGGTTTTAACAAAGGCAGCTAAGAGATATTGTGACTGCAGCACTTTCCTTACTGGGATTCTCAAAATGTCCAAAATACTGCTGCTAGAGTTCATATCACTCCAATTCTCAGGTCCTTGCCGTGGCTCCTAATTTGGTACAAAGTATTCCAAAGTACTCATCATGTACAAGTCACTCAATAGTTTGGGTTCTAAATATATGTCTGATATGCTTGATGTTCATAATCCTGGTAGGTCTCTTAAATCTGCAGAAGCAGGTCAGCTAGTGATGAAAAGAGCTTGAAACTAAACAATGGTGTTTATCCACGATGCAGTGGACTATTCTGCCTCGCCTCCTTTTAAATATCTGCACTCCCATTGGACTTCTTTTATTGATTTAATATACATTCATTCATATTTTAGTTATTATTATTAGTTTACCTTGATCTGTTTTTTTATGTTTCCTGACTTAATAATAATTAATTATTTTGCTGTGAATGACATTTGTGTATGATAATGGTCGATAGAAATAAACTTGATTTCACTTCTAACCCGATATCATTTGGGTGGTGGGAAATTCCCAGTACAGTCTATCAGTTGCACAGGTATATCTGTGGTGTCCAGCTCAAAAATGTCCTGCCCAAAAATGGATCTGTGGTCAGACACTAACCATTGGTAATGGGCTAGTCAAACCTGGCACCAACAAAAGGTAGATAATAATAAATCAGTTAATTACTGAATCATTTATTGAAATTGTTGATTCTAAGTCTTAATAACCAAGCAATATCTCTTAGGTGTGAGGGGTTTTTCCTTTATGAGTTGCCGTTGCAGCAGCATGTTTCCAACTTGTCTTGCGTTACTGCGCGTCCTCCAGTGAGCAGATGCCGGAGGGACCTCACCTGGATTTGGTTTCTGCTGTTGTCATGGTAGCTGTCCTCAGTCACCCAGGTAGCCTCCCCACACACTCAGGTTTCACCAGATGGAGCTGTACCGACACTGCCCACGTCTAACCCCTTACCTCGGGTTATCCAACCTACACAGCAGCTTTTATCCTCAGAAGTCTTCTCAGCTCTATCAAAGTAGGTGTGTCTGTTAATATGAAAAGACTCTCTCACTTAATGGAAGAGGCTAAATTCAGTTTCAACCATACTGCTCCTTCATATGCACCTCTCAAAGCACTGGGAATTTTAAGGCATATCTAGGTAAATAAGTAAAATCTCTAGCCCACATAATGTTGGGGAAACAACCAAACCTGAACCTTGTATGTTAGCTAGCATTGTTGTTGAAGTGGCTAGTTCTATATGTAACTTACACTTAACCTGTTTCAACTTTGAAAGAAAGTATTTACCTCTGTAAAATAGTTTTATAGAGATCTCCAACAAGTTTGCTAGGTACCTGTATAGTCGTTTTTGGAATTTTTAAAGATTATTTCATTTTGTTTTGTTTATTTTTGGAGACTGTTGTATCCGGGTGCTATGGGCTCAGGAGGGAGCTTCCCTAAGCCTGTCCCCTCTTGGTTCTTGGCCTACTTTAGGTAGAGGTGAAAAGGGGACAGTGCAGAGTGTAGGGGGTAAAGGGATTAAAGGGAGCCCACTCACTCCTCTCCAGTTTGGGATTTCGCCCCCAACGCCAGACACTTAAAGTCTGCCTGGGATTAAGATAAAGAGCCAAGCAAGACCACGCGCTGGGCTCAGGGAGGTGTCCTTCAAAACAAAAGGATGCAGAGAGTAGAGAAAGAGAGAGGAAAAAAAACATGAAAATCATTGTAATATGAGCTAATGCTCATAAGGAAGGCTAAGATAATGGACAGCATGGCCTTTTATCTCTTTGTACGAGTGGATGATCTGTGCTTAATGCCCTGTTTTAATAAAGAAATGGCTATCATCCTTCTCTCCTCTCACTGGGCCATGAATGCAAGCATCCATAACATTGTTTTAAGCTTTTTGTTTCGCTCTGGGCAATAAGCAGTCAAACCGTAAAGCCAAGCACCAAATATGCAAGGAGAATGATGGGGAAAATACCCTATAATTTTTTCAGTGTTGCGCAGTGCCTGATATTTGCCTCTTAAGTTTATTGCTCTGAGAATATGTAGTTAATATCACTAATGTCACTCACAAAGTTATTGATGACCAGTTAATATAATATGAACTACCTCCCAAACTCATTGCATATTTTGAATTGTTAAGTACTGCTTAATAGACTTAATATTTGGGTTTATACTGTATGATCATTATTTATTTATATACTGTATCTAAAAATGCTAAATACGTTGCAGAGCAAACAACCATATTTAAAGTAAAGTAGAAAAAGTTAAATGAAGGTTTTTTTTATGAGAATTTTAATATGATGGTAAAAGTACCGGGATGTGCAGAGTTGACATGTGCCAGTCATGTTTTTTTTTCTCCCCTGTCTTGGCTGGAAGAGGCCCCTGATGAATAGAAGTCTGTCTGTATCTTTTGTCTTTGGCCCCTCCGCCCTTTACTGCCCCCCTTCCCCTCGCCAGCCGCCTTCTGGAGGGTCCGTCAGCACCGCTGTGGCTCTGCAAGGGCCTGATCATCCAAGCTCCTCCAAGAAAGTGGGTCATGAGTCTGAGACTGCGGGATTATGGGCCGTGAGTCCTCCCTTATCCTCCAGTTCTAAATCCTGTGGCTTCCCCTGGAAAGAAAAAGAGAGAAAGAAAGAAAAAAACAACACATATACCCCCACTTGACCTAGGCCCACCCCGCACCCCTGTAGTGTATGCCCTTAAATATGATGTGCTTACCTCTTGAACCCTTAACCTAGTATTCAGTTCTTAATATTATGACTCTTGTTCCGTAAGTTTATGAAATTATTAAAACTTATATCTAACGTAATTTAAGAGTCCAGTTACTGTTCATATGTAATAATGTAATTCAACTACTGAGCTACTGAATTGCAATTAATTTGTTTGTTATTTTTGTCCTCAAACTGCAAGGCTAATGTTCCAACAAGTTGTGTACACCTCCACCTAATTGCATACCTAAATTGTACACAGTTTCGCTTTGTTCAATAGTAGATTTTCTTATGTTCTACTAAGAGTAAAGTGAAGTGACAGTTCTGTCATACCTGAACACACCACAGCCCAGTGTGAAAATAATTAAATTATTATTCTGTATTTAACTGATTCACCAAGTGAAGCAGCGGGCAGCCAGGAACACAGCCAATAGGGAGCAGTGTGTGTGAATCGAATCCCCTATGTTCAGATTGAAGGACAATCGCCCAAACCACTAGGCCACCAGCTGCCCTGAAATGGTATTTGACAATATAGAACGCACTTTTTCTATAAAAATGTACTAATGCATGGACACAGTTGAAGATTCAATTTTTCTAGGTGTGCTAACACACTTTGTTCCATATTTATAGATGAGAGTGAGTCATACAGTGGCAGAAACCACATAAGCTAGTCTATTAGCAGCTGTGGTGAATGTTTGACCATTTCCACATGCTAGCATTATGCTAATTCCAATAATTGTTAGCCACCTTGGCCTCCAAGTAAATGTGGTACCACAAGTATGTCTTGGACGATAAACTACATTTCAAATATTTTTTTAATCAAAATGTTCAGTTCTTCTGTCTACAGTCTTTGACTTGCTCAGTTTGTTTTCTGTTTGGCATGAAGGTCCTCCAAAGGCAATAAGAGGATAATGGTTGGAGCTCCTTGATGAAAACAATTTGAGGCAATGACGCGTGCGGGAGGAAAAATGACGAATGTCATCTCTGCGATGGCAGAGTTGCGCTTTTACACCTGTATGATTTGCAGAGAGCTCAATGAATTGTTTTCTAATCAAGACCAGCTCAGCAATAATGACATGTAATAATGACACCATGATAAATGCAAGCTTTTAAACAACTGACCTCTTTGCTCTTGGTGACAGCTCATTTGTCCGGGGCGCTCTGACATCGGCCGTGATTAATACGTGGATAAATTACAAATAATAAATACATTAATTTTGCAGCCGAGTCATTACATCCATCATTAAAGGAGTTGGCCGGGCTCAGACAGTGGCGAGGAGAGCGGGTTAAGGTCTCTCGCGAAATGTGGAATTGATTTCTTGCTCATTAGGGCCTCTGCAATAATGTATGAACAAGATTTTCAAATGTGTACACTGTTCTAGAACAGTGAAATAGGAAATATTAATTCAGTACTGAAATTCTAATTTACATATGTATCAGCGCCTTATCCTATCATCACGTTTTGCTGAGTCAACTGAATTCACTTGACTGTGTGAAGTTTTGCTAAAAATTTAAAAAGCAGCATAAAACTCATCACTTTATGATGAATCATTCACAGGTGTTCATTGTGATTCATTTTAACTTTAAGCTATTCACTGTATAAAATACATTTTTCCAGTTGCTGCTATTAATTATTTATTATATAATGTGAAATAATAAATAGGACGAAATATCCAGAATCTACTATGTATTATTCACTAAACACTATGATTTATTCAACAGCTAATATTCATTATTCAATAGCTACCATTAATTATTCAGTATCTACTATGGATTATTAATGGAATGAATGTTTAATTTATAATTAGCTGAACACTATAAAGTATTTAAAATCAACTACAAATGATGAATTATTGAGTAACTTATATAAATCATTGAGTAAGTTTAGCAACTCTTATGACCTATACAGTACCTACTATACATCATCTACTATGAATTAGTTCTTAACGACTATAAAGTCTTAAGTAATTGGCATTAAATATTCAGCCTACATTCGAATGATCTCTAATGAAATGCTTAGTAATTGGAGAGCAATAAATAATTAAGAAACTGCTATGAATTATTCAGTAACTACTCTTAATAATTCAGTATTTACTATGAATTATTTGGCAACTGATATGACCTGAAGTTTGGCCATATATACATTTTTTTTTTTTTCGTCTCATTTTCCTTTTACATTTATATCCATATGTACTATTTCACATAGAATTACTATATTTTTTTGGTACATCCCTATGCTACATTTCAATGTATCATTCCCTCAACATATAATTTTTGCTAAGTAAGTTAGTAAGTACTAAGGATGTCCCGGTCCGATCACGTGATCAGAAATCGGGCCTGATCACGTGGTTTCAGACTTGATCGGAATCGGACGTTACCTCCCGATCAGGACTCGGGTGTACGATGTTGTGTCAGGTTTGTCTGAGATGCTTGCCCTGGACTCGCGTGAGAGACGGTTTGAGTGGTGATTAGGGGGCGTGGCAGGCAGCAACCAGCGCACTGTGTGTTGCCGTGCCTCTGATCACAAGTACACCTGTGGGTGATTATTGAAGGGAATTGGGGATCAGTGTCTGCTTTGTGTGATTGGAGGAGAGCATAGACGAGTCAGCTCACGCTGCAGGAGAGTTTGAAGAGGAGAGAGAAAATGCCTCGAGACGGCACGAAGGCGCAGGACATCACAGCCACACGAATGATTGCAATGAGTGACCTGCCATTCGCCTTAGTGTAGTATATAGAAGTATCGGATCGGACTCAGTATCGGCAGATACTCAAAGTCAAATGACTCGGACTCGGACTCGAGGGCAAAAAAACCTGATCGGTACCATTAATTTCGGAATATAAGCCGCTACTTTTTTCTCAAACTTTGAACAGTGCGGCTTAAAATATGGTGCGGCTAATGCATGTTTTTTTCCATGCAACCCAAAACATTTTGGCTTGTAACCAGAGCTTAGATAGGGACCAAAAAATTTAACCCGGCCCGAGCACCTTGTGTCCCAGCCCGGCCCGACATGAACTGTAATTTTTGTCCTGAGCCCGATTTAAACACGACATTTGTAATAATACTTGATCACGGCCCGGCCCGGCCCAGCCTTTTAATCAAGTGCGCTCTGTAGCCCGGAATTTACGGTAAGTAAATAACAGTATGTTGTAATAAATAAAAGTTTAACCCTTTTTTAATGTTGATAGTTACATGTTTTGTTTGTGAAAAGTTTGATTCTCTGTTAATCATAAACAAACTAAAATTCATTCATTGATCGGGTCCGGAACACTGAGGGCTCAGGCGTTTCCTCTTCCGACCCCAGCAGACAGGATGGACCACCTAGTAGCCAGACAGGTCCTCTGCAGGTCGGGCTTGGCCGGGGATTTTTGAGGGTTAACTTCTCTTAAGTGGTTTGACCTTTGAACCCTCTAACTGCGTCTGCTCCGGCACTTGTGTTTATGGTCCAACGCGACAAAATGAGGCTCCAGCTAAAGAGCTGAAGCAGCGAACCCCTCGGGGTCACTCAAGGCTGTGTGAAATACAGGGGTCCACTAAAGCAGGGAACAAACAAGAGATTCCGCGAGGGAGTAACAGTTGTTTGGTCTTTGTTCTGAGCTGAAACAAGCGACACATGTTGGGTTGTAAAAGTGTCAAGGCCCGAGCTAAGGGCCATTGTGGGCATGTCCAGTTGAAGCGTTCGGCCTTTTGTTGCTGTAGTTGCACATCATTAGCATGTCAATATTCAGAGGTTGATGCTGGCTGGATGTGGCGTCGCCCTTTGAACCGAAGCGCACACACACATACACACAAACACACACACACATAGACACACTCACTCTAGGCACAGGGCACAGCACCCTGTTCGGTGGGGACCTGCTGTTGACCCAAATGCTGCAGACAAACCATGTTTAAGAGAAACATCAGTGAGTCTTTGTCCAAAAGATGAGGAGGTTGTCCGCAATTCAGTCAATTTGATCAGGAATCTTTAGTATTTGAGCGATTTTGACTCGAAATCCACAACTTCACAACAATTCAGTTTGGTTAGAATTAAATAATAGGTATGCAACAATTAAGTGTGATTTTCATGAAATCTCAAATTTTGTGATGATCTCTTTTGTTTATAAATTATTAAGTGCAAAAGATTTTATTATTATTTTAATATATTAATTATTTTTGGATCTACAATACGCTGAGTAAACAAATATGATTTTAACCATTATTTACACAGTGGTGAAAATGAAAACCATTTTTATGCAATAAAAACCATTTTTATGTACCCAAAATGTATATAGCACCTTTAGACTGATGCATCATGATGCATTTTTACACTTTGAGAGGTTAAAGACCAACATCAAATCTCAACCTCAAATGTCATGGATGTGGAATGCAATTTGACCAGGAAACCATGAATTCACTTTAGTATGTTTATCCACCACCATCCCAATAAATATTTTTGTCAAGCCATGTTAAAACCCCTTAATATTCTTCATTAACCTTGTATTTGGTAAGTATATTGAACTATGTAATTGCACATAGTGGCCTTTCGGTGTGATTACTTTTTCGGGATTGCCCGCTGTGACCTAAGTGGTCCACCTTATTGCTATTATTATCCGTATCATGATGAAATTAGCCTTTCCTTTATCTGGCCCTTCTCTCCATGTCTGACCGTGTATTCAGACGGTTACAGTAGGCCACCGGCTCGCTGGACTCCCAACACAGAGCCAAACAAAAGGCTTAATGGTGTCACCCGTCCTGGCCAGCCGCAGCCTGCTGACCCCCTGAATGGCCAGTGGACTCTGGGTGGCGGTTGGGTGGCTGAAGATGCTGAGAGGAGCGGTTGGACAGTTTCGCCAGCTGCTGAGGAAGCCATCACTGGCCAGTAAAACCTGGCAGATGGAGCCGCTCCACAAGAACAATGAGAGTCATGGCTGCGTGCAGCTAGGCTAACGCTAACACTTGGCAGGCCAGAAAGCACAAACTAATGATCGGTTACTCTTGACCACAACAATGTTTTTTGTCTTTTTTGGGTGGGGGTGGTGGGCTTGGTTCATGTTTGTATTGCTTTGTATTTGTTTTATGCTACTGATGATAATTCCGAAGTTAGTGCCTCTAGCATGCTTATTTACAAAGTCTGACCTTTTTATGACAAGACACATCTCACGTTATTGTACTCTACTATAATCAAATGTAACTTCCCTCTTCTATCCAAAATATGGATCAAACGAAGAACAATTGCTGTTAGCCGGCTTTCTCTATTACCCGGCTAACTTTAGCCAAGGGTCAAAGTAGAACAGCTAATGAGCGTTCTTACTGGACTGGATCACTTTTGGCTCAAGTTGTCCAGTTTAGTGCTTTTGTAAAACATCCCCCAGTGCTGTTGCCCACAGCAACAGGCTAAGAGTGTCCTGGGAGCTCTTGCATGGAGTAACCAAGCCTGCTTAATGAGGCATATGATTGGTGCCCTCCTTCTCGACACAACGCAGCCCATTCAGCAACGTGATTGATTGTGACAGTCATACAATGAGGAGCTGGTGTGTCTCTGTGTACGGGGGGTGGGAGGGGGGAGTGAGGGTGGTAGGGATATACTGTGGAGTGCTTTTCCAAACTTCCCTACCTAAATCGAAGGTCCCAAACACTCAGTTCAGATCTTGTTGAATGGTAATCCTAATCCGAATTTGTGTTCTTTTTTTTCAGCTAAATTTTGAGCCATTCCTCTTTTATTTGTATTTATTCTCCTGTTTTGCTACTAAAATTAGAAAAAAGGTCGACACAGTAATTTATATGTACAAACATACATGTTAATAGCACAAATAAACTCTGTATGATTCTAACCACCTTTGAAGTCAATATCTGGTTTGACCACTGCTCATAACCTGAACTCTCCTTGACAAGCTGTTCTGTCATTTCTTTTAGTGTCTTCAGGAATAGTTCTCCAGGCTCCTTGAAGGGTATTCCAAAGATTTTCTCGGGATGTTGACTGCCTTTTTTGTTCTGTTGACTGCCTTTTGTAATGTTGAGATCTGAGCTTTAGAGAGGCTGACCCATGACCGAAAGAGTTCCATCATGTTTTTTTTATGATGAGGTGCGTTGGTTGCACCGATTTTTATATTGGGATTGTAGTCCTAAAAATGAAGGTGTTCCCAGTCAGATGCTTTCCAGATGGTATTGATGGGTGACTCAAGACTTCTGCACATATATATGGTCTGTTGGTTCCTTTTTATTCAACATTATCTGGAGTGTGTGTATGTGTTTACGTGGCCAAGAGGTGGCACCTGGATGCACTATTTGAAGAAGGTTAGGTGGTGGAGGCAGTGTGAGTCCTGCATCAATGTGGACGTTACTTCATGTCAAGTTTAACCTTCATGGAGACGCTGTTCCCTCATGGCAGTTGATGGCAGGATGATCCCCCACTGCAAAAACTGTTTAGTAATCATTTCAAAGAGTTCAAGATGCTTCCAGATTCCCCAGATCTCAGACTCCCCAGACCCTTAAACAGGAAACAGGACTTAAACGATTGCTGGTGCAGAAGTACAGACCTTTGGAGGTCTTGAAAAATCCAGGCCTCAATGGGTCAGAACTTTTTTGGAGGCACCTTTACAATATTAGGCAAGTTGTTTCAATGTTAAGGCTGACTGTTGTATATACATATATTAGGGATGTCCCGATCAGGTTTTTTTGCCCGAATCCGAGTCATTTGATTTTGAGTATCTGCCGATACCGAGTCCCAATCCGATACTTACTATGCACACCTCCAATGACACAACACAGATAATGATCCCCAATTCCTTTCAATAGTCACCCACAGGTGTACTTGTGATCAGAGACACTGCAAGCTGCAGCGCGCTGGGCACCTGCCTCCTGCCACATGTATATATATATGTATTAGGGATGTCCCGATCCGATCACGTGATCGGAAATTGAGCCCGATCACGTGGTTTCAGACTCGATCGGAATCGGACGTTACCTCCCAATCAGGACTCGGGTATACGATGTTGTGACAGATTCGTCTCGACCCCGCAGTCATTCGCCAGAGTACTAGAGACTCTTAACCTGGACTCCCGTGAGGGACTGTTTGAGTGGTGATATATATATATATATATTAGGGGTGTAGCCGTATACAATACGGTATTCAGAAAGGCACAAGTAATGTGTTTTTTTACGAATACGGTATTAGGACAAATACTTGAAAAATATTTGTATTCGGGAACCAAACCCCGCCCCCACACCCGCGCTCGCTCTTGCTCTGCGATCAGAAAGTCGTGGGTCATTCCCCAAAACCGCTAGGCACCTCTGAGGTGCCCTGAGTGAGGTAACCGTCCCCACACACTGCTCCCCGGGCGGCTTCACTTGGTGAATGGGTTAAATGCAGAGGAGGATTTTCGTGCTGACCAATGTTTACTTTCACTTTTAGATAGTCCGCTCTACCCGCCCCCGTCACACGCTCAAGTTCAGGAGTGGATTCGGGGTGGGGCGGACGGAATTTGCGTTCTTCATTAAGAATTACAAACACGAATACAAATATTTTTCCCCTTTCATCAAATACAAATACAGATACAAATAGTGGCCACTATTTATATATATATATATATATATATATAACATACATATAATATATATATATATATATTATATATACATACAATGTATATATATATATATATATAATATACAGTACTTACTGTTGCTTTCAGTATCAATGTTTCATGATTAAATGACTTCAGAGATTATGCTTGGGTGTGTGGACATGCTCATCTGAGTTAATGGATCATGTATGTTGATAAACCTAATGAAGCTGCTCTGAATTAATTTAGCACATTTTAAACATGGTGTTATGAGCAATGACTTTAAAACACCCTCACTGCACGAGCAAAAAGTGCTGATCTGGCATTTATGGTCACAAGGGTCAGTGGAGCAGTTTGGACAAATATTATGATGAAATGCGAATACCAAGCTCCAATTAGACTGGAATAAAATTTTTGAAGTCAGCCAGTTTTCACCATATTATATTGATTCTTGTATGGACATTTATCATGGCAGTAATGGAGCTAAGTCTTTTACACTGACATAAAACACCTACCTCAACAGAAATGCTGATCCGAATTGTTACAGGCCAAATAGAGGTAAACACCAGGGAGAAAGTTCAAGTCCTTCTACTACTATTGAACAATGAATGGAGTATTTAATTCTTAGTAAGGCAAGACTAAATATAGTGTCTTGATATCCGAGCACAGGAACTCAGGAACTCAACGCTCATCCACAATATCCAATGTGACTTTTCAAATCATGTGGGTGGTTTTCTTTAGTCAGCTTACAAAGCTGAGTAGATGAAGGTTAATGAATCACCCCCTAACTAATTAAAACCTATCCAGCCATGGTCAGACAAATCGGAAGATAACAAACATACTCTAACTAATGATAGATTAAGCAATCACAGACTAGCCAGGGATAGAACAGCTAAAGACTAAACAATTACATATTACATATAAGCCAATGATGAACTAGCCACTGGTGGGTTGACCAATTACAGACTAGCCAATCACGGACTAGCCAATGATAGACTACCCAACCAAAAACTGACCAATCACAGACCAACCAAGTAAATGCTTACCAATTAAAGACTAATCATTGACAGATCCAATCTAACTATCCAATCACTAACCATCCCATCACAGATAATTCTGATACAGTAACCAATCACAGACAACCACAATACAAATACAAACTGGCCAGTGGTAGACAACCCAACCACAGACTAGTCAATGATAGACTAACCAAACAAAGATTAGGTAATGATAGACTAAACAATTATAGAACAGCCAGGATTGGACTATTCCATCACAAACTAGCCAGTGATAGACTAACCAATTGTAGACTAAGCATTTACATTCAAATCAGTCACAGAACTGAATCCTGTTTGAGAAACATTTATTTCACAGGATCTTTAGTTTGATTTAGCTTTGAGTGACCCAGAACTGTAGGCCTACTTTGTTGACTTTAATGATGCAGTCTTTTAGCCAGGCAGCACACAGACACAGACACACACACATAGATGCTGGTTGGGGTGATATATTACGAACCATCATATTTCATATAAGCATTTGGAAGGTTACAGGTCACTGAGAGAGACCACTGATGTGATTTGTGTTTAGGGAAACAAAACCTTGATTAATTGTTGGTGTTGGACCTATTGTTCTATTGTTGTGTACTTCTGCTACTTTTATGATATACTAATTATATATTCCATATATAATAATAATAATAATAATAATAATAATAATAATAATAATAATAATTTTAATTATTCTTCTTCTTATAAGTAGTAGTAGTAGTAGTATTCAAATATTTATATAATACTGCACAGTTCTTTTACACAGAACAAAAACTGGAACCATACAGACCCCTATTTAATATTACCAGACTTATTATATTACATTATAATGCAAGTTTGTTAATGAAGCAGATGTTGAACTGAACTGGACTACATCAAGCTTAATATAAAAAAAAGTCAGGAAGAAAGAAGGAATGAAAGTGTATGTGAGAGAGAGAGAGAAAGAGAGAGAGAGAGAGAGAAAGAGAGAGAGAGATACAAAGAAGAGAGAGGCAGAGACAGGGACAAGAAGGTCAGTTAGAATGAGAGAGAGAGAGAGAGAGAGAGAGAGAAAGAGAAGGAGAAAGTAAGAGAAAAGGAGAGGGAAAGAGACATTCAGCAGAAGAGAGCCCAAGAGAGTGAGAGAATCAAAACAGAATCTGAAGAAACCATTTTTCTCCTGTAAAGTTATTGTTTTTGGAGATAAGAGTTTCTGATCTGACCGTGTCAAAGAGTTACAGTGGTTTAAAATCACAAATTTATATTTAACCTCTTAATTAAGACAATCATATTTGCTGTAAATATATATTTATATAGACTAGC
>JBBMFX010000080.1:5860616-5871774 GCA_037832545.1 Rhabdalestes septentrionalis | reverse complement strand
TTTTAGATCTTTAAGTCCATCTCATGAAAAATCGGAGCAGGAACAAAAGTGTTGCGTTTATATTTTTGTTGAGTGTAGGAAGTAATGAGTGGGGCTCAAGAATATTGCACATTACTGTGTTTGATTACTTGTTGGTACGGCAACAAAACCGACTCTTAGGTTTCAGTGCGTAAATCGGTTCACATTCTCTAGAAACACTCCTGCCCGCTTACACAATTACGGATTTTTACTAAACTGAGCACATAAAAAGAGGCCTGTGCAAGAGTGAAGTTATTATAATAGTTCTGTTACACATATCACTACGAAATCAAACGTCTACATTTTACCCCTTAAAATCAATTTCCCATACAGGAAATGAAGATTAAGAGAAAAAGTTTGCATATTAAGGCTGATTAAGGGTTAAATTGTATTCTCAGGGGTAAATTAAGGCAGGGTAAAGCATGTTTTATGTACATTTTTGAAACCAAACACCTTAAAATTACTTATTTTTACCTTACTTTCCAGGAAATTAAGGAAAACTAAGGTGCAAATTGCACAGATTAAGGCTGATTACGGGGAAAAATAACTGAATTTTCCTCTTTCTCAAATTTGCCCCTAACACAATAGAACCTACTGAATGAATTATTTTTAAGATTAAGGGGATTCACACCTGCCTTAAATCCACATAAAAAGTACATTTTAAGTACATAGTGTTACGTAGAGTTGATACTCAGTGCAGTGCGTGTCCATTTAAAGCATAACCCCGTATGATCGGGCCACGTAAGCGTGACATTAAGTGTGAGGACGTTCAGTAAGACACACTCACACACACACTGTAGATAAACTGTCCACTCAGTGTGGGTTAGATTACAGTATCAGAGCTGTCCACACTGTTGTGTGTGACATGTATAGTCTAATCTCTACCGGACCATGTGTGTGTGTAAGATTGTGTGTGAGTGAGAGAGTGTGTTCGACAGAAAGAGAGAGAGAGAACACATACACACACAGACACACACTTCAGCTCTGACAGAACAGTCAGTTTTCCTAAAGTCTAGATTGTCATTTACCACTCAATGTTCTATGTCCCAGTAACTGGACTGGGGTACAAACATGCCCTTCTGTGGGTGTTTTGTTTTCTGGCACAAACCAGTTGTCAAAATGCTCTTTCACTTATTGTCTCTTTCACTGAGGTGCCCAGTGTGTAAGTGTAAAGTAGGTGTTTCTAATTAAGTGGCCAGTTAGTGGAAATTTAATGTAGGTATTTTTAATAAAGTGACTAGACAGTGGACACATATTGTACTTGTTTCTAACATTATGAAACACAATGTATTTAAAATGTGCTCAACTCGACCTTAATTTACGCCTGAAAATATGCCAAAAACTTTAATTTGAATTAAGTGACCCTTAATTTGTGAAATGATCCCTTAATTTTACCTTAAAATTGTATTTAAATATGAGTGTGAAATCCCTTTATCCTACACATATGGCATTTTTCAGGAGGATTTGTTATTCAATGGGCAAATTTTAAAAAGTAAGGGGAAAATCCAGTAGGTTTATCCCTTAATCAGCCTTAATCTGAGTACTTTTCCCCTTAGTTTTCCGGGAAGTTAAGGTAAAAATGAAGGTCATTTTAAGGAGTGAAATTAAGGGGTTTGGTTTCATAGTGTAATAAAGTGGCCAGTTAGTGGAAGCACATGGTACTTGTTTCTAATAAAGTGGCCAGTTAGTGGAAGCACTACAAGACATTTGTTTGTAATGTAGCGGCCAGTAAGTGGAAGCACACAGTATTTGTTTCTAATAAAGTGGCCAGGTAGTGGAAGCACAGGGTAGATGTTTTAGGATGGTTACGGCACTTAAGGACGCCACAAGTGTTTCTAGTACAGTGAACCGTGCTAATGCTCTATTTAAATGGCCACGTTCTTTAAAAAGTGTGGGGGCGCTCAGCTTTTACAGTGTTCTAAAACCGCGTGTTTTCAGTGTCGGTTTGTTTGTAACGCATTGAAGCCTAAATTAAATTTCATACGGCCAAACGTGTCCAAGCAGAGTTCATTGCAAAAAGGCGCACAGGACCGCCCTCCTCCCGTCAGTAAATGGAGTCGATGAAGGAGTGGAGGATGACGGACCTCTAGGGTTCCGAGTCCTGTTTCAGGGTGCACTGTTTCTGATGGATAAAGAAGAGGAGCTCAGCTGGACTCCACAGTCTCCGACACTGAGCCAAAAATGTCTCGAGCATGTGCTTCTGAAGGGACATACTGTAGTTTGTCAGTCAGTCAGGCAGGACAGCATGGGGGTACTTCATATTTTGTGATACTTTATTTGGTAAAAGCAATTTCACAAACTACCAGTGAAATGTTGATGAGCTCCGCTCTCTGGTCACGTTGTTAGCAATACTTCAAAGGGGAAATCTGTTTCTTTATTCCTCCTAAAATTCAAAGTGTTTGCATGAAACAGCAACAGAACTTTTGGAGACTCTGTGGACATTTGTCATACATGTATTTTCTGGACGTGTAGAAAGATAACATCCATTTGGGAGAAAATACGCAGGGTTCTGGAGGTGGTGCTGGTATCCGAAAAACCTTAATTATGTACCGTATTAAATCTAGGGAATATTTCAGAAATGGTTCTACAGAGCGATGGAACCTCCCTAACGAAATCAGAGCTTGAATATTAACCGGGAAATTTTTGAAATGGAAAAATGAACATACTACATGTTAAAATGTGAAAGGAGCAATGTTTGAGAAATATTTGAAAATTTTTAAATAAAATACACACATTCAAAAGACACAGGTGAGAAAAGCCATATAACGGGATCTGATTTAAAGTTCTGTGTTTCTAAATTGGAGTTTATCCACAAGATCTTTTTGTCTTTTTGTCTAAATTGGAGTTTATCCACAATCTCTTTTTGTCTTTCTCTTTTCTATGTGAAAAGCTGTTCGGCCATTTAGTCTGAAGAATTATGTTGGATTGTATATGTTGTTTATGTGTGTGTTCGAAATTTGTAAAAAATGAAGTAATAAAACGCGAGAAAATTTACACCATCTCCATCTGGTCTTGCCATTTTGGACATTAGATGAGATTTTATCTTCCGTAATACTTTTCCACATAATTGTTGCATGAAGTGGTGTAAAACAAAAGGAAATGTGAATAAAATGAAATTACAAAGAAATATCTTTGTATATTAGACATTACATGAGACACTTTATGTACAAAAGTATTGGGAGACACCTCTTAATTATTGAGTTCAGATCACCCCTTGTTTCTAGTGAAGGATAATCTTAATGCTCCAGCAGACCAAGACATTCTGGACCCTGATTCAGGAAGAACCTTTTCTATTCCAGCATGACTGTGCCCCAGCGCACAAATTGAGCTCAGTAAAAACGTGGCTGGATGAGTTCAGTGTGGAAGAACTAGGCTAGCCACACAGAGCCCTGACCTCAACCCCATCCAGCACCTTTGAAAGTAACTGGAACGGAGATTATGATCTTCATCCAACATAAGTGTCTGACATCATTAATGCTCTACAGAATGAATGGGCAAAAATTCAAACTCAAATACCTTGTGGAAAGCCTTCTAAAAAGAGTGGAACCCTTTCTAGTTGCAAAGGAGGAGCAACTCCATATTAAATTCTGTGAGATTGAATGCAGTGTCATTAAAGTCCCTGTTGGTGTGATGGTCAGGTGTCCCAATACTTTTGTCCATAGAGTGTACCTCCACTGACTGGCTACTTTGCTGGGAACATATATGTTATGCCTCCATTTAATGTCCACTTTACTAGAAACATGATATTCTTCCACTACAGAAGTGTTTCCTATAAAGTGGCCGGTAAGTGGAATATAGGTATTTCCGATAAATTAGTGAGTGTGTGTGTATTATAAGATGATATGAAACTGAAACATGATGCCCTGAGACTGAAGGGCATTTCAGAGACACCAGGTTGAAAAACACAGCTTGACCAGTGTGCCACCTAGGGGTGAACTCGAGTTATTACATCAACGCTGAATCATAGAAGGAATAGGGAACACTAGCCTCCATCAAAATACACTAACGTGCAAAAGATTTGAGCCCTTCATTTAATCATATTCTGCTTATAAATATCCAGACTTTCTTGTATTTTAATGTGGTCTTGCGGAACAGTTCTCCAGGCTTCTTAAAGGACTTTTAAAGACTTCAGTTTCCAGTTCAGTCCCTGAACCTGACTAGTTTCAGAGGAAAGTTTTAGTTGAAGTATGTGGCGTTTCACATCATCATGCCTGATTTAGTATAATATGAAAGAGTAAAAAGGCCTGTTTTAAACACGGCAGTTGAATTGTTTTGAGTTTAAAGCTTGACAACTCCCCTGCTGATGTTTCTTGAAGGTGGAGGGAAAGGCCACATCTGCTCTGGTTGGGTTTTTAAAAGGCTTTGGTTGGTTGGTTTTTTGTCCGTCCAGCTGAGTAGCGAAGAAAGAGACATGAAAGCTATTATTACTGCCCTCCTATTCTTCATTGCAGGATGAGTTTGAGCAATGTATGCTGGGTATTGTAGTTCGACATCAAATTGACGATTCACTAAAACGAAGAGGGAAGAGTAATAATTTGTTGTACCACAAATTATGACATAATGACAAAAAAGCATATTCAGCTAGAATAACATTTGTGTGTCTGTGCAGTTTCTATGGTAACTGAGCTATGGTAGACGGTTGCTATGGCACTGCTGAGGGTTGCCAAGGTGGAGCTAGCTGGTTGCTGTGGTAACTGTGGTGTTGCTATGGTGGTTGCTAGGATGTGCTTGGTCATTGGTCTAGCATTACAGTTAGTTGCTATTGTTTTGGGAGCCGGTTACCATGGTAACTGTAGTGGTTACCTTGGTGTTAACTACGTGGTTGTTAGTTGTAAAGTAAAGTGGCACAGGCCACCTCAAGTCACTTGTGAAAACGTCACACTACACGTATGAAATCTCATCTACATCTAACCCATTCACCAAGTGAAGCACCCTAAGGATGGTACCTTGCTCAATAATACCTAAGTGGAGCCACTAGCCGTGCTGGGATTCAAACCCACAACCTTCTGATTCCAGGGGCAGCACCCTAACCACTAGACCACATATCTGTCCAGCTAGCTGGTTAATGTGAAACATTGGTTTAAAAAAAGTGCCAGTATTTCTGCACAAAAATAAGGGTGTTCTTTTGGCCTACTGGTTTCAACTAAAACGCTCATGTCCTTTTAGGCACCAAAAACTTCTCATGCAAATAAGCTCTGCTCTGACTGGTTGTTCTCTGTTGATCCTCACTTCTAATACCGTCAGGGCAGAAACACAATGTGAAGTATTTCAGTAACTGTGCACATTTTTAATCTCAATTGTAAGAATGTGAAAAGTAAAAAAAACGTATTTCATTCTGATGAAATACATTTCAAATTAAATAAAATTATAATATACGCAATTTGTATTTTCCAAACTTTGTTTAAATTTTGTATGTATATTTTGTATGTTTTTGTACGTATTATTATGTATGCATTATTATGTCTATACATCGGTATTTACAATCTAGAACTGCAGGGTTTCAGTTTTAAATGAAAAATGAAAAAAATTAATAAAAGTTTGAGAGCTTTTTTAGGTGCAAATTTTGCATTTAGACTATAAATATAGCCATTTCAGGCTTCTTTTTTTTTTTTTTACCACATTACTAATTCCTGGTTGTTCACAATTTGCGGTGCCCTAACCTGAATTTATATAATTTAAAATAAATGTGGTTCCAGCTACCATGGTGAGGTAGAACATTTTGCAGGTATTCATTAGAATACTCGAGCCATAAAAACGATTTAGGTAAATGTGCGTCTAATATCTGTCTGAGTCTCTTAGTGTGTCTATAGGGGTCGCTGTTGAACACATACGTCATTTCCGACAACAGGCCGTTCGGCAGCTCGAGTTAAACGGCAGAACCGATAAATAAAAAAAAAACATATAGAGAGCCTCGGCCGCGGAATCTCCATCCATCCTCTCCGGTTTCGGTCTCATGCGGACGGATTTCATATCATCGGGCTTATACAGAATTCAGTGCGTCGATTCGGTGAGTTTTTGCCTCCGTTCGGGCGAGAAATATGCCTTTATTTTTCATCCGAATCTGCTTTCCCCCCCCTCCTCCCGCTGCTCCGCCCGGCCCCCTATGCTTTGTTCTGCTGCTGCCATTTTTAATCTTTCCTTTATAAACCGAAGGGCTGCGTGTGGAAAACACACATTTTAACGTTTTATACTCGTTGTAGACCTCTAACGTTCACTGTTTCCACAAGAAAAACATCTCAACATATTTCCTGAGTTTTTAAATTCAACTAAATTCAAATCCTCTCTCTTTATTTTGATCCAAATTCTTAGCGACCCGAGAACCGAGCTCGGTTCCCCAGGTCGTAGAAAAGCTGGATAAAAACACACCGTAGTCCAAATTATTAGGATGTTAAGACAGAAGCTTGCTTAGTAAACATTTGCCAACTTAATCGAGTATTTGTGCTCCTACTCTAGCTTATATTTTTAAGTAAAAATGTTTTTTCTCCATGTTTTGGGCTAGCCTAGCCTGGTATGCTCGAACCATTTCAACTTATTTGCTGTATTGCAGAAAATATAGTATTTTTGTTAGCCAGTATATATTTATAAAACGTTTTAACATATTTGCAAGTCCAATTTGATTGCTTATTTCGACATAAATCATAAAAATTAATAAATAGTAGCTAGCGTTAGCCATGTTTACATGTCGTGCTAGTTAGCTTTGTTAGCTTGAGAGAGCTAAACCGATCGGGTATTTTATTACTAAAGACAGACGCATGAACATCCTAAAGGGTTAGTTTGGAATTAAATAAGCCAAAATGTGCACTAAAGATGGCTCCAGTATTTTTGTCTGTAACAATGTTACAAAAGCTAGAAATGTAAAAGATAAGCTTGCTAACGGTAGATTGGTGTGATGAGCCAGAGGTCTAAAGTGATTAAATCCCGTTATAAATGTTTTCCGAATCATTTTTAAAGCCTCATTTATGTTGCTTATAAAGTTTGAAGCTTGGAAAAATAAAATGCTTTCAGAAAACGGGTCTTAATTTTAGTAGATGAGCAAGGGTGCACCAATGATAGGTGTTTTGTTCTGTTGACACACCATCTTAAAATAAGCCCACAATTTAAAAATGATTACAGTATAACTGAAACACATTTAGCTGACCGTTTGCAGTGCAGAATTAAGATTAGGTCTGTTAGAAATTGTCTTACGTGTAGAGCTGCATAAAAATGTAAAATACCAGTTTTACTGTGAAGACAATATGATGCTTTTCAAGATATAAAAGGGTCCATGTCATCATTTTTCCGGGCTTAAATTCTGTACATATTGTTTTAGATGGTACATTACACCCCACCCCACCATCCCATATGTCCATATGTGGCATATAGGATATAAAATTGCCTATTTTCAAATAAGTGTTTGAGTTCACAAACCAAGTCCAACATACAGTAATCCAGGGGGGTCAAATCTTGTACAACCTTTCATGGCACCTTTCATGCTTTGAAGACACCTTATTTGAGTACATTATAATGTTTATTGGTTTAAGGATGTTATTCACTGCGTGAACCACTTAGCCAACCCCAACTGTCTTAATGCTTTTATAAAAGTACACAAATGTATTTTAAGATGGATATTTTCTAGGCTTTCTTAAACATTTGTAATGCGATTTTGTTACTCAGTGGTGCGGGGCTGAATAGATGGAATTTGTATGTGTTGGCTTTTCTTGTGAAATGTGTTGAGGATTGAATGTAACTTGAAAATTTGAGCAATGTTTACAGTTATTAACTGTCTGATCTTTGGCATACGTAGAAGATTAAATGAAAGAAATGGGAACAAATGGTTTACTGTAACTGGCTACAATGTGTCTAAACATACAAGAAGCCTATGTAAAGAAGTTTCAACCACTCAGCATTCAGCACCACCAGTACACTGATCATGACCTGAACATCTGGAATCATCTGCTCCTGTTTCTTCACAGTTTCAGAACTTCAGTAAGATGGTCTTTGTTCTGCTTGATATGTAGGTCACTTTGTGTCTTAACACACAAACATTCCTCTGGAATTGGTCAGGTGATTGGACTGAAAACGAGCGTCTTTGAAAGTCCTTCAAGAAGCCTGGAGAAACTTCCTCGACTACATTAAAATACAAGAATGTATTTTACTTTGGAGGCAAAATATGAAGAACAAGTGTTCAAGACTTTTGCACAGCACTGTAGATTTGATCGATGACCGAATAACTGACGGAATATACAAAAGACCGTGTCTGGGCTGAAGATTAAATATTCAAACCTCAATGAAGACCATATAAGTAATAAAAGACCACAATAACATAAGCAGCTCTGACAGAAAAACTTTCCGCTGGTTCGACTCCATGGACTTGGTTTTGGGACAACCAGTCATCAACTGTGTGAAAAGAATTGAGCCAGAAAATCTGTTACCGGACTGAGATACACTAGAAAATCAAAACATTGGACAACTTCTGTAGCTTGGGTGCCGCACTGTTCTGTCAAACTGTGGATGAGCATCTTTAGATGTGCGTTGAGGCTCAGGCAGCTGCGACTGCTTTGTTGTTTTTACTGTTTGATGTGGTCTCTCCTAGGGCTGAACAAGGATGTGGATGTTAGTTGCAGTGATTAATGCCATGTGAGCAAAACCAAAAAAAGTACAGTCTACCTAGATAACTATTCCTAAATTAGTTTAGTACTACAAAGTAAGAGTCGGTTTGTTATTCATTCTTACTGGGTTTATTTACTAGTTACATTTTCTGGTGGAAACAAAAGTGTCCTGTACCGTTTCTCCTTTCAAAACTGGGCAGCTGATATGTCAAAGGGATAACGTTTAATTCTGGAAAAGCCAACAAAGCCTTTGTCTCATCTCATCTATTTGAGGTTTGTAATGAAGCAAAAAGCAAACTGATGTATTTGACGTTTATCCTGAAATTTGAGTTGCTAGGACACACCAGAAGTCTTTTTGTTGCTGTGCCAACTGCAGGGACTGCTGCATCAATGTTGCTTGCAGAAGTTTGCGAGGACTGATGTGTTGGAATTAAAATACTTATTTCTGCATAAATCTCAATAAAATGTGATTTATTTATGGCAGTATAAAAAATAACTGAAAACTATAGGCCAATGTGGCTGTTACGCCCCTCACACGTAAAGCCTTGTTCTTGGACCAGAAGATGAGAAATAAAAGTAGTTAGATTTCACAAAATGCTGAAGTAGATTTCTGTTGTACTGTATTGTGTAAGTCACGAGTTTCTTTGTTTTGCTTTGAATCACCTTGTTGGGTGCACAAATACTGTTCCTGTCTGTTCGTCAAACTCTTTAGCATGTTGAGTTGATTCAATGAAAGAAATGGGAACAAATGTTTTACTGACAGGCTGCACAATGCTTTAAGATACAAGGAGTCTTGATAAAGGAGTTCCACCCACTCAGCATTCAGCACCACCAGTATACTGACCACCGCCTGATCGTCTGGAATCAACTGCACCTGTTTCTTCACTAGTTCAGGACTCCAGTTAGATGCTCTTTGTTCTGCTTTAATGATTCATACCTAGGTTACTATGCATCTTAACAAATTTACTGGAAATGAAAGGCATTGAATGTCCTTCAGGAATACTGCTGAAGTGTTCAAGACAACATTAAAAATACAATAAATTCTGCCTCGTTTCTTTCAGAGGTGGATGTCTAGTTCCGTGCACCACCATAGTGACTCCCAGTTTCTTCAGAAAGGAGAATTTCACACCAGACTCACTCTGAACCACTGCACCTCAACACTTTTCAGAACATGTTCTTGAATCAGTAGAATTGCTCTTTAAAATTGGGCAGTATCTCCATACTTACAAACTGTCCTTTCAGTCGGAGTGTAATGGGAGTTGATGTGCGGGAAGCTCTGAATCAGGTTTGAGTTTGTAAGGTTGTTGATGTGTTTGTGCATGAGTGTGTGTATCCTGTAGTTAGGATACCAAAACATGATTTGAACGGAACAGGTCCCCTGATGAGCCAGCTTGTGCCGAATAAATGATTTTGTCCTGAATCTTTCAGTAATGTTCCTGTTTTCGTTAGCTTACCTCCATGGATGAAAACTCTCCCTTCCTGTGCACTTTACCATTCCTCTGCTTTTTTGTGTGTATAAATGTAAATGTGTGTATATATATTAATGCTGAGCAACAATAAATTTTTTAAATCATGTTTAGTTGCAGGAGTGTGCAATTAATCACATTGTTTTCAATTCAATAATCACATGCCTAATTTCATAATTCAAAAGTAGTGTGTTGCGCAATTTATATATTTATTTATTTTTAGATTTCCATGCATAGATTCATTTCAAAACCGCTAATTACTATATATAAGCAACATAATTGTGAGAGATCTACAGACATAGCTGGTAGTTTGCAGTATGTAATTGTAGGGTCAGTAGAAGTATTTAGTAATAAAAAGTAAATAAATCGGAAATGGTGATATTGTGTGATGCATAAGGTATTGCATTAAGTGATTCATAAGCTTTTTACGATCGTGTGTCCTCCCAGTCTGTGTTTAAAAGCTCTGCAGTCACCTAGTGTGTTTTCAGGATATATGAGATGGTTTATATATTCATGTCCTTATTTTCTCTCCACAGAAACAGAAGGTACAGAGGAAGAGGCGCAAAGAAAAATTTCCATACTCGATGACATTACATCGCAATGTCCGATCGTTTGGGGCAAATAACCAAGTCCAAGGATGGGAAAAGCAAGTATTCCTCGCTCAGCCTATTTGACAAGTACAAGGGAAAGTCAATAGAAACTCAGAAAACCACAGGTAAGACTGTAAAGATGCACATTTCATATCTGATTCATGTTAAACACTGACAAGAACCAGCATGTCCAACACCAAACAGGTGTTTGTGTTGCACTGTTATTAGAAAACTTCATAGATCCCAGAGCAAATCGCTGAAATATGACTGCACAAAAAGTGGATAATACAAACATGTACACGACTGTACACACACAATGATGGGGTATGAATACTAAATAAATTCTTACTGCTAGTAATTAACTAGCAACAGTAATAATTAGTGATGCTCCGATCGATCGACGGACGATCGGTATCGGGCGATAATCAGACTTTATGACTCGATCGGGACTCGTTAAACTCGCCGATCTTAGGAACCGATCACAATTGATGACGTC
>JBBMFX010000080.1:5829158-5839452 GCA_037832545.1 Rhabdalestes septentrionalis | reverse complement strand
GTCCAGTGTTTGACAAGTCAAAGTATAAAACGGCCTTGTACACACATTACAAAACCCTCATATACCCTACCTCAAAACAGCAGTCATCACAAAGCAAACAAACTCTTCTTTTAAACAGTAATAATAAAAGACAAACCAACTTAGAGCTCTAAAGAACACCGTACAAAAAGAAAATAGTACTGCAGCATATAATTTAGGGTTGCTTAGTTACTGAAAGATGTCAAATATACCTTTACTACAACAGCTCCACTTCTGCCCAGTTTTCTACAGTTATTGTATTTCGCAATATAAACCTTAGTATGAACTCCATCAGGGCGATTGTGAAAAAACGTGAAAATAAATTATGTATAAGTGCTTTATATGTGTTTAAGAAGGTATTTGCCTACAAGAATGTGTAAGATATGGCTATAAATAGCATAATGTCTCAGAAAGTAAGAAAAATGCATGAATTTTTTTGTTTTGCTTTTGTTTGTTTTTTTGTTTTTTTACATGAACTAGGCTAATCTTGAAAGCGGACATCCATAGGTCTCCAGTTTTACAGTACTAAAATGTACATCATAGAACAGGGAAATGATGATGATGATGATGATTCTAACTGACCCACAGTAGGTTTAGATGTCCTGCAACTGTATAGAAATATATATATATATATATATTTATATGTATGTATATATGCTGACAAATACCTAACCCAAGTAAGCTAAATTAATCCTAAATGAGCTCATGCTTCACCATAATATTGCCTTTCTAATTACCAAGGGGTTACATTCTACTTGGATATGAAGGTTTCCATCCAGATATTTACATTATATATGAATAGTCATTATATGATCGTGAACTACGCCATCAAAAATAGGGAATTTGGTCCTTCAGGTTGAAATGATGACACAAATTCATTAACAAGTAAATGTTTGTTGTGTGTTTTTACACGCTTCCATCTATAAGACTGAGTGAATTCTCTGCTGGAAGGATTAAATGCATGTCTAACAGGCACTAGAATTCGTTACAAAGGTTTTTTTTTCTCTCATGGCATTAGAATTTTTAAATGAATGAATCTGATCTGTTTCACGGTACACCAGGGAGACACTAGTCTCCTTGTTTTACGGACGCCATCAACACATTGCAAAACTACTGTGTGCAAACACAACAAACATACAGCTTGGTCCATTTTTGATTCATCAAAAAAAAGAAGATATAAAGAAAAAATAAAATCCTTTCCACCACAAGGGACGGGAAGGTCTGAAACCTTCATTTTTTTGTTTGTTTGCAGTAACATATAGGGGTAAAAACAAATTCCACATAAATTTAGTTTCTATCCTCCACCAGTCCAGTGCATTTGATTTAGTGATTTCCTTTATGAGAAAGTCCTTATCACTAAATTCAAACATGAAAAGTACGGACAAATGAATCAAACAGAGCAGGTTTGACTAAAACGCATAATTAAGAGTGACTCAGGGTGCAATACTTGCAAAATGTTGTAAAAGGCTACTACACTGCACCTACATGTATTGTACATAAGCTGCTCCTACAATTTTTGATGTACTGAATCAGATTTCTTGTTGAAAATTAAAATTTTGGTCTACAGTAAGTATGTGAACCTTCTACCCATGATGCGTTTATGATTCAGAACTTGTTGGAACACCAGCAAGTTTCAGCCAAAATATATTTTGTTACTCTCTTTTTCATGTTATAAATCATGTGTCTTCTTGAAATTTGAAAATGGAGATATAGATGCTCTTTGGTGTTTACAGGAACAACAATTACATTTATTAAATGTTAGATGATGTCTGTCATGCTCGAACATGAAAAGGGGAAACCAAAGGAGTTTCCGAATGCCTCTGCAAACACGAAAGCACAACGTGCTTGAATGGAAGCTCAGCACGTCCGAACAAATTTTGTGAGCTCGGAGACCTTAGCCTTGTCAAGCTTAGCATTAGCATGCCTAGCATAGATTTAGCGTGTACAGCGCACATATACAAGCAAACAAACCAAATCCCAAAGAGTTACCACGCAAACAAAGGTCTCCCAAAGGATCGCACAGTGAATGTTACTCTGTTTGACTGTAGACATAGATGTTATTTGGAGGACAAGTGAGCGGCTTCGACCGAGGCCTGCTCAAAAGACCTGAAGGCAATCTATTGTCATGGGTTTTTCAGCATTGCTACATTAAAAGCTTGGCTGGTGGTCGCCTTTGGGATTCGACCGGTGACACACGACAGTCGTTGTGTGACGGCACCACTGACTAAACCGAATCTCAGATCAAGGAACTGCATATTGTGTAAATTTGCGCATGCTGACGGAGCACAAATATGGTACAAAAAAATATATACCATTACACAAAAAATCAAGAAGATGAGGAGCTTTTACAAGCCTTGTAGAATATTAAAGGGTATTGAAGGCATTCCTTTCTGAAATTGATTGAATTTTTTGACTTAGCTGTTGCTTTGTTGGCAAATCTGGCAACAAAATTCTACCTGAAATCTGAGCGCTGGATTCATTTTTGTAGAATGTTGATAGCCCAGCATGATTAGTAGGAAAGCATGTCGGAATATATGCCAAAAATATGTCTGTAAAATAATTGCTAAAAAAATTACTTTTATATATTTAGATGGTTAGTCACAAATGCAGCAAGAGAATGCTTTCAGAGGCCTAATATTGTTTCAGGCTGGTGGAATGCATCATTTTTGACATCTGAAATATTTCACGCACTGATTTTGCCTGACAGTATATGTAATGGGTTACCAAATAAACATTCTTGTGAAAATAATATGCCAAATTTGGGGATGAATAGCTAGAAATTGGACTATAACATGTAGGAATGTGTGTGGGGAGGTGTTGGGTGGGTGGGTGGTGTGTGAATTATGATTGATATTTAGTTTCTTTCATGCTTGTATGGTGTTTTTGCAAGGCCAAGGTGGGAAACTAAAGCTAATGCAACTAACCCTGTGTACAAACCGACATGGCTGCGATAAAACCACCACTACAGGTTACAATACTGACGGCCAAATAACAACCTAAGCACTCAAGGAAACAAGGACATTTCAATTTGCAATGACAGTAATTATTCGAATAATACTTCAATCACTTACAGGGTAATTACAGGTGTTTGACAGCTTCATGACATCAAAGTTCAGGAAAATGGCAAAATATGTAAGAAATGAAAGGGGATCTTAAAAATAGTGCAAGGACATTTAATCAGTATGAGAAACACTTTTTAATAAGGAGCATATGTGGGAGGGGTACTGACATCAATATGTGATGCCATATCCTCCTATGTGGTGGGGCTTAGAACCGTAAATGCATCAATGCTAAACTGCCTGTAGACTTTCACTAACATGCAGAAAGTAGGATGTGGTGGAAATAACGGAGAAGTCAAATCATTGTGCGTATCTTCATGAGAATGACAAAGTCGTTTAGATAGCAAAAAAAGCCTGGTTCGTGTGCGTAGGTGTTGGGTTAGAGCCTAAAGTTAAAGTTCTAACAGGCACTGTTAGCTGGAAGTTGCCCTTCTCATTTAAAAAAATTCAGTCCACGTTCTATACAGCTTAGACATCCACAGTTAGTTTATCTGCTGAAGGAAACAAAACAGGGCCCGTACAACCCTGGTTAATCATACGTCAGCATCATTATTCTGAAGAAAAAAACATTAGTTTGGTTTTTCGTTCACCATTTAGTGGGCCTGTGTCGTAGATAAAAGGGAAAAGGAAAAAAATAACATTTTTATCCAATATTTTCTTGCTTTTCTTATGTTCTAACACTTTCAGGCATCCGTATTATCAATTTGTCATCCGTATTTTCTTGGCATATCAATTGTCCCAGCACTTTGATTTCCTCACACTTTTTTTGTGCACTCGCGCTGTGAAGAATGGGGAGGCGAGCTGGTCTGTTGCACTGAATTTGAATGATTTGATTTTGTTCCATCAGTCCAGTGGCGAGTAGTTAGCCCAAGCAAATTGCCCACTACTTTCAGTCAGGCACCGTGGGGGTGTGCAGGGGATGGTGGGATGGAGGGGTTGAGGGAACGGTGTTTTTAATGAAATTGTTCACCGATGAACATAACCAGTATTGTTCAAATAAAAAGGGACTTTTTCCCCATTCTAGTTAGCAGATGGTAGGATGTTAAACTGTAATATTTTGCCTTAATAGAGAGAAGCATCAGGCAAACAGTGCACAGTGAAAAGCCCAGAGAGAACAATTCATTTCTTTCTTTTTTTGCTAGGTAAACTGTGGGAGAGACGAGAGATGCGCGAGAGGGTGGAGAGGGTGGGAGAAAGCATGGCTTCACCTCCACTCACAGCAGAGCGAGCACAAGGACAGCCATCTGTCATCCTAACACTCCAAACTACTTCACAAGCCCTCAAAATACAATCTTTCCACTCCGTGCCTTTCTGCAAACGGCACAGAGTTATCCCTGCTGCCGATTTCTGACGACACCCCAAATCCAAATCCACAGATTAAACTGGCCCAGCATTTAATGGGTTGCCTTCCACTGATTCTACTGCAAAGATTACGAGGGTTATATGTTTGTTTCAGGCATTCATGAAGTCCTACTGCAGTGCTGTCACCAATTGGAAACAAGTGAAGAATAATCTGTATCTGTATCTGCTTTCCAGCTTCCATAAACATCTGTATGTAAATGTTAAGAAATCTCTACCTGTTAAAATCTGTATAAACTGTAGAATATGCGTCTTATAATGCCTCTAAAAACCTTCTGCGGTCATAAATAGAGTGTGTGTTTCTCGTCTTTGGATTTGCAGGAGAATAGCATATCGTCCTGTGCTGTTACAAAAAAACGGAAAACAATGGAAGTGGACCGAATGTCCGAAGAAGAAGTCCAGCTGAAAATGAACCCCAAAGTAAATGTACCAGAGACACCAGGTACATTTTTCTGATGGCAGCCCCACACTTTCACTACTATACTCTCTCTGTCTCTCACTGTCTCTCTCTCGTGAAAATGGGAACAGCACTGTATTATTATAGTAGTACGCCAGGACAGCTTGTCAGCAATATCCATCCCATAATGCTCTGTTTATATATGTAATCCAGCATGCACGCCTCAAAGCCAACGCTCCACATTTGCTCAGAGGACAAAAGTTGAATCGGACACTACAGGACAATTATTGAGAAACTTAACCAAAAAAAAAAGGATCGTCGGACAGCTAGACGGTTTTAGGTCATGATCTAAAATGCAAAGGCTTTAAACAGAAGGCCATGCCATTTAGAAAATACACTCCCATCATTAGATGGGGCTAGAAAACATCAAATAGAGGCTATAAAATGCCTTTTTTGTGTGACTTTTAGGGTTGGGGCACTTTGGACACTTTTTTTAATACAAAAGAGGCTTCATTTTGGTGATTTCAGGGGTTTATAAGCCACCACCCTTACTTATGGTCCTTAAATGATACAAGGCAAAGCCTGGCTTTTTTTTTTTTTTTTCAAATCGAACTGTAGTTATTGCTGGTAATCTTCTAACTTTGCTCACAGACAGATGGCGGTAAATTTATGAACGTGATTCATTTTAGGCAGTGATTGTTTGCAAGTAAGGATGTTATGTGGTTAGATACTATACAATAATTATTATTTTTAATTATATTATTATTGGCATATGCCTTAATAATGGATAAAAACTGACACGTTTTGTGTTTTGTCATGCTTGGAGCTATACAAAGAGGCACTTTGTTATTAAACTTTTTTTTGGACAGTATTCTTCCAAGAAGGGCAGGAAGAAGCTCAGTGTACAACGTCTTTACAGTATTTATGCTATAGCTGTTGCCGAACATTTTAACCTTGGGTTTTCTTTTTTTTTTTTTTACTGCTTTTTGACCAGTGTGGTGACTGGATCAAAGCTTTGTTGGAAAGAAAATAGTCTCTTGCAGGTAAAGCCAGTATCGCCAATCTGGTGTGTTGTTGTTATGAATAACGTTGTCTTTGATTGTGCAAGGAAAGTGAAAGACCAGCAAACATTTATAGAGGAGAGAGAAAAAAATCTTTCCTCATTGCTTTTTCAACTCACTGAAATGATGGTATATGTGATTTTATCTTGTTTTCTGTGCCCCCAAAAAATCTACCAGCTAAAAGTAAAAGAACGTATAATGGATAAATGAAGAAGAAACTGACACACCATGTTCAAAAAAATGCGGAGAAAATAATAGACAAAATGCGAAAAAAATTATATGAAATAAACTTGGAAAGCAAAGAGGATCCTGTATCCATACTGTACACCAAGAACGAAATAGCCGTAATAAAACTCACAAAACAAAACAAAAGCAAATACCTAACGCTTATGCCAAAGAGCTGCAAGTATATGTGAATAAGGAAAAAATGTATTGACACTGTACTAACTGATCTATATAGAATGATTTTTTTTTTCATAATTTTCACCAATATGAACAGGTTACGAAAATTGGAGCGTCTGAACTGTGTATTTTTGTCGACGTTAAGCTGTAAAAAAAAAAAAAATCACAAAAGCTACAGGATTTTGGCTTAACAAGGAGCAGGTGGGGGTTTTTTATGTATTTTTTACTCTCTTTTTTTAAACACATGAACACATTTGAGGCTTTGAAGCCCATTTAGAACACTTAAACACAGACGGAAATATAAGACAGTAATTATATATGATATCTGGCAGCGCCGTGTAGAAACGCGGGGTTGGTATGGGTATATAGAAGCCAGAGCAGCGCGAGGCGCTTTCGTATGGTGCTGATGTTGCAAAGCAGTTTGGGGTTTGTGGTGTAAATCATGGCCAAGTGTGTTGTTTTTAATGTTTTGATTTTTTTTTTAGATTTTTATTTGTATGTGTGTGTATGTGTGAGCCAACAGGCAGAGAATGACACCCCTCTGTAAGACAAAGCTCCAATACTGTATTGCATTGTATTGGTCTTCTCTCTTCCTCACAAACACGCACATGCACAAACACTCACACACACACATACACACACACACACACACACACACACACACATGCTGGCTTCCTCTGGCGTGGTATGAAAGGTTTTGTGAAAGTCGGCTAAGCACCTTTATAGTCAATAGTGCATTTGGTTGCGTTATTTAAATGTTATTAAGGCTGTTTTTAAGTACACAAACACTATGGCCAATATAATGCATTGGTTTTTCTTTGCGTTTTCGTGATATATTTTGTTTGTTTTAAACAATGTACCTCATCTAAACATCAGTTTGGAAGCGGTATTGATTTTTCTGCGCTGGTTGGAATTTGTTGCTGCGCTCACCTGCTCCGACCCGGCCCGTCTATTTGGGGAGACATGAAGTTCACTCTTTTAGCTGTGTGCTATTCTCAAACATCTTTTCAATTACTTTTAATTCACCTACACCGTTTTGTTATTTCAAGACAACCAAGTTCATTTTGATTTTCTTTCTGCAAAAAAGAAAGCATCTAGTGCGTAATTGGTTATTCAAGGACAGGTCGGAGGCAGGGGCTTGGCAGCCTGCGTAATTCACTGCATTCAAAAATCTGCAAAACAAAAAGGGTCCAAAGTCATTCTTCTCCCAAGCAATACCCAACCAAATCCGATAACAACAGCCATCTGAACTTTCCTTAAGCGAATATCAAGGGCGACTTTTTTTCAGGGATGAATATGACAGCTCGTTGTGCCGTTACCGGGCAGAAGAAGTGGCTGAGTGGCAGTTTTGTGGCACAGACTCAGCGGTAACTCGGCACACCAAAGCAGCTTCACCAGCATAGCACCCACAGCCTGACAGGACCCCTGTGCCTCAAGGCCTAGAGGAAACAGCAGCAACATTGAAGACCTCAAAAGCTTCCAGCACGAGTAAACACATGTCCTGTCTTCAGGAGAGCGGGGCCTTCCAGGCCTTAAAGGAACACTCCAGCAACATCCTTAGCATCACCTTCATTTGCCACAGACTCCATTAAGAACAAAAAACACCACCTTGAAACACACTTACAGGAGAAGTCAAAGGGCAGTTGCTGAATTACATTAGTAAACTTCTTTTTTTTCTTACACACTCTTGTGTTTGTATATCAGGGTGCAAATATATATAATTGGGAACGGGTTTGTGGTTAGGAGTACAGATTTTTCACAGGCTCTATTCGCCATGGATACCATAAAAACATTTGAAACTTCCTAACTTCCTAAGACAGGTATATCTCACTGTTTGAGTGTGGTTTCGAATGAACTTTATATGGTTATAAATGCCAGACCTAATGCAGCTTGTCACTGAATTCCATTATAAGTGATTTATAAATGAGTCGGGTTAACCATATTTTGCACTGGTGGAAAGCAGCATGCAAAGAGGTTTCCCTAATTTATATGAGTGCATTCATTTTCATGTCATGTGGCAGATTAAAAGGTAAGAAATTTTTTTTTTCATTACATATTTATATACGCATGATTATTGAGTGCAGCTGGAACCTTCCCATAATCATTATTTAATGCACCAAAATTGATCATTTTTAAGATTATGTTTTTAAAAACACATTCAAGTTTATTATCAGAGTTGGATATTGATGACGGGCTATTTGACCAATCGACCATGACTTTTTAAACACACCAGGTTGATGGTGTTTTTTAAAACATTTTGCATAAAGTGGAGGAAAAAGTTCATTATAAATTTATGTATGAAATGTAGAGCTGTAACAACACACCAGACCCACGATTCGGTTCGTTTCACAATTTGTGACTCACGATTCGCTTCGTATCGCGATTCAAGTTTGTTTTTTCCAATGTCAAGATAGCAAAATGGATTTGGACACGATCAGAAGTGTTAGTTGTGTCTTGCGCATTACACATTTTGTGTTAGATCACTAAAATTGCCCCTGGACTCTTCTCCGCTCATGTCTCAATACAGGAAAACATGGATATTTTGGTCTGTGGGGTCTGAAGGCACACTACAGATGCAGTGAATGGAGATTAGGCCCAAATACCACTGGAGTCTGGAGTGTTCCTTTAACCAAATGCTATATAACTAAATACTATTTAACCAGAGTGCTTTAATCAAAGGCTATATTACCAACTCTCCGGCAACAAGTTTGATGCACAAGAACCTCCTTCACAGTCCAGTGTAGACCAACAAAGAGGGGAATGTCATTGAGCTCTTTTCTTGTCTGGGTGAGTGTAAGTGTGTGAGAGAGGGTGTGTGTGTGTGTGAGTGTATGTGTGTGTTGGTGGTTTCTTTAGTTTTTATCCAATTATTTGTAAATTTGCTCTAATTGTTCTCGTGAAAGTTGCTGTGCGTCCAGAAAATGCGCTCACAAGCCACAGAGAAAACACATGCGTCTACTGCTGCTCCAAAAAAGTACCTGCACTGCATATTGCAAAGGAAGCCCCGCAGTTCAGGCATCACTAACCATACGACACCAAAAGGGGAATACACACTCACACACACACACCTATACACACACACACACACACACACACACACACACACACACAGTCTCTAGGATAGCACAGAAAGGAAAGCCACACACAACCACCCTGCCATAGAAACCAGTTTTCTAAAACACACGTATTGTTACGTTCACACACACACTAGAAAATTTTTTTGTGTTGTTTTGGATATTTTTTTTGGTATGAATGCTTTACGTACGGGAAGAAAAACGCGAGAATCCTTCATTCTCAACGTATGCAATGCTGCAAAAAAAAAAAACGCTGGTGGGGAAACGGGTTGGGACACAGTGGTGAAAAAGAAAAAACACTAAAATAAGATGAGAAAAAAACGAAATATAACAATAAACAAAGGGACAAGCTCACACAATGGTTCGGATTTAAATAGGAAGAAAAAAAACAAAGACAAAAGCAAACAAGTGCTCGCACAATAACACAGCACATTAAAACACATACATCAGCAAGCGATAATAATAACAACAAAAGCCGAGAAACCTTTAATCATCTCATCATAAAAAAAGGAACGAAGCTACTCGAACACAAGTGAATTCTAGAACCAAACATTAGATTAAAAAAAAATTCCTCTAAAAACTAGAACATCTCTGGTAACAGTAGTGCACTTATCGGTTTATGCAGTGCAACATATATGCAAGAAAACAATGCAGTCCTCTTATCAAGCTTTTAAGAAAGATATTTCCTTTAAAACCAACGAAAGTAAAAGAAGAAAAAAAAAATAGAATTTCATTTCTTAAGTAAAACGATTTAATATTAAGCACAGGCATTCGAAGTAAGTGTGCAAAGTAGCACTGTTGTTTTTGTTGTTGTTGTTGGTGTTGTTGTTTTCCTGTCTACTATGTAGTATTATTTTTTTGGACTGTACTCTAGGAAAAAAAAAAAACTAATTATGATCGCTTTTCTTTCTCACTACCCTACCT
>JBBMFX010000080.1:5802546-5818647 GCA_037832545.1 Rhabdalestes septentrionalis | reverse complement strand
GTGCAGGCGTAGGGTTTCTTCTCTCCCTGCTGCCCCACGCCGGTGGCCGCCTGCTGCTGAGCCACAGACGGTGGCGGGATGCCACTGAGGCTGCTGGCAAATGGCGGCAGGCTGTGGGGTGGCACGGCCACAAACTGGGGCTGCTGGGTGCCCATGGACTGGGGCAGGCTGAAGAGGAAAGGCTTGTTCTCACTGGCCGACTGTGTAGCGAAGAGCGTGGGCAGATAGGTGTTGCCGGCGGTGCCCATGACCTGCACATAAGACATACGATTTGTCCAGAATGAGGAAACTGTGGATGATTTCACAATACCCGATAAGCTGTGGAGCACTGATGTTAATGAAAACAAATGAAGTTGATGAAAACAAATACTCCATTAATGGACGATTATGGAATAGTGTCTATTCTTTCATTATGTCCAAGCTCATAACAGTGTTAATAGATTTCGTTCTATCAGTTCAGCTCTGACATCCCAATATAACATTTTTGACCCTTACTATTAATACATTTACTTACAGAACATACAGTACTTTGCAAAAGTCTAGCTTTGTATTTGTTTAAATTTTCTCAGTTTGCAATAAAGTGTCTTTTTGCTAGTAAAGTTATCATTATAATAAATATGAACAGACTAGTAAGCAATATAAAGTATAAAGATGTGTTTGTAAAACGGTAGGTATTTGTTGAGATGGTAAGGAGAACATAGTTTCTGTTCCAGATTTCTCCTTGATGCTTCCAGCCATTGCTTGGATTGGTGAAATTCCACCAGCAGCTCCTGATTGAATTTGAAGTAGGTCTGCTTAAGTAAAACCAGGCGTCTTTTGGGAACTGCTAGCAAGACTGGGCTTTCATAAAGAACAATAAACTGTACATAAATTTACTATTTAGTGTATAATTTTATTTGTGTTTTTTGTTATTTTTTGTTTAGCATATTTTGTAAATTGGTGCTTTCATGTAAAAAAGAACTCTCGGTTCTAAACATTTTTAAAATATTAATTTAGCGTTTTTGAACAGTAGCCCAAGACTTTTGCAAGTTACTAGAATTTTCCTTTTTACATGTGTCTGTCTTAAGTCTGATCATAATGTGTGGAAAATAAAATTACCTGTGTGTTGCTGGTCAGGGTGAGCGGCATGCGCAGGTTGCTAGCTAGCGTCTCTCCGGGCCGAATGTACAGTTGCCCACCTGGTATGGACGGGGGCCCGGCAGAATTGGGCAGAGGTGGCTGAAGAATGGCCACTTCCCCAACCGCACTCTGCTGTTGCATGTTGTTGTCTTCCATGGCCTCCTGGGTCTGTTCAGGGGACGAGTCGGTGACTTCAATCTGTACAGGTGTTCCTCCCTCACCCTGGGTGCCATTGTCACGGCCAAACCCAGACAGGTACTGCTGCTGCTCCACGGAGTCGGCCTCAGTGCCGATGGATGAACTGACGCCTGAGTCAAAGCTTTCGCCTTTCGGCTCGTTGTCGATGCCCTCTGTCTGTTCATTGTCCTCCCGGCACCCATCCAGCCCATAGCAGCCGTAGTCATCTCCCTGCTCCTGCTTGATGTGAACGCTGTCTCCCCCGCCCGTGTGGAGCCTTACAGGCCTTGGCTGTTTGCGGCAGTGTGTGCTCTCCGATGTTGAAGCCAGGAAGCGCTCCATCTGCTGAGTGCGCTCATGGATGCGGGTGATCCAAGCCGGGTCTTGAGTGCCTTCTTTCTGCTGAAGCGGGATGATGGAATCATAGCCCCCAGCAGTCACCCCGGCAGTGCCTCCATAGTGCGGACGGTCACCTACTCGAGTGCCATTCTGCAATCCTAACCCAGTGCAGCTGGAGTACAGAGAAGAATACACCCGGTCCAGACCTTGCTGGGATGTTGCT
The DNA here is from genome assembly GCA_037832545.1 of Rhabdalestes septentrionalis. Classification (NCBI taxonomy): domain Eukaryota; kingdom Metazoa; phylum Chordata; class Actinopteri; order Characiformes; family Alestidae; genus Rhabdalestes; species Rhabdalestes septentrionalis. The sequence continues at coordinate 5,816,789 of JBBMFX010000080.1, read as the reverse complement.
TGCATGTATCCCGATTCCGCATCACTGCTGGGGCCTGACGTGCCAGATTCGGGTGTCCCGCGCGGCGTATCCTGTCCTGAATCTCCGGGGACGACCGGGAAACTTCCAGGAGCAGCGATTCCGACGTTTTGCGAGACGATACGTGTGCACTCGTCTATGACCGTCTTGATCTGCAGGATGCTGGCTGCGGTCAAGATCTGCAGCGCTTCGGACTGGGACACACGGAGTACTCCGCTGTACATGAAGTCGATTAACTTCTGGACGGACTGAACGGACACCACGGACGGGATCTCAATGTCGCTGTAGCCCAGCAGCAGCTTGTCCTGGAAGAAGGGGCTCCCAGCGGCCAGAACGCACCGGTGGGCTCGCAGCATGCTGCCATGGATCCGAACGGTCACGTCACAGAAGTGCCCGCGGTTTCGCTGCTCATTGAGGGTCTCAAGTACAGAATTGCTGAAGTTGTGAAGGTTGATGTTGTGAATGCGCTCGGTCATCCCCTTGCAACTGATGTCACCTGTTCGAACAAAACAGGCATGCAGAAAATGCAAACGTAGATGAGTAAGAAAGGTAGGTATTTGAATATATTTCAACTTCAAAAATTGCTTCCAATTTAGCTTTCAAATGACATGCAAGTCTCACACAAAGTAGCTACACTTTCCAAAAGGCTGTTTTTGGCCTGTGCCTGAAATGATGTCAAGATCTACCATTCAAATTTGTGCACCTGTGATTCATCATCTAAAATTCAAGGCAACAGGACCATGCAATCTAGAAGACATTTTGCCACAAAAAATGAGGCTTAAAAATGTGGCATTCCAATGGTATGTTAGGCTCACCCAAAGTAGCCAAGCTTTCCAAAATAAAGACCTTTTTTTCAAGCTTGTTTTACTTTGACCTGAAATGGTCACATATTTAAACTACAGCAGGTTGTGCTTCTACGCTTAGTACAGTTACAGCAACATGGTATATGTCATTATGTTGTATTTGTATGCACACAAATGCAAAAGTTTGGCCTCTCTGGGCACACTTTTTTTTCCTAAGTGAACATAAGTACAAATCTTCTGCAGAGAAAATAATTCTATACGTTTTCATAAATTTCAATTATTATTTGTCTGGTGTATATAACATAACACAATTTTAACTTTTATATTTTAACAATATTACCTTTCTATTTTGATCCTGTTGTAATGCCTGTACCTTTTATGCAGTTTGTAACTACAGGCATATATTTTATGTGTACTTTATTGAATGTAGTTAAAACTGAAATTGCACTCTAAAATGTGTCGACTAATTCCAAATTGATTTTTTATACATTCAATAGTTTATTGATATAAACACAGTTTTATAGCAGGATGAACATATGAATGTTTTCAGTCATCCAAGTTACAAAATCAGTGAGATAAGATTCAAGGTTATACCTCAAGCGAATTCATTACTACAAATAACACAAGGAGTGCAAAATCAGATATTTCCTCCAAAACTACAATCGGCCAGTTGATTATTTGGGTTCTGGGCAAACTGTGTCGCAAAATGATGTTAATAACTTCAAGTTAAGCCAAGTTAAGGGCACTGTGCTGCTGAATGCTGCTGCTACAATTGGCCCAACCTACGACTTTTTCATGTTATTTAAATTAACTGGTTTTATATTTATAGAAAAATCAATTTTGCTGAAACTTTGCACTATTCAAGATTTGTTTTAGTGTTATATATTCACTGGTAGTGTGTTTGAATTTAATCTTCCTCAAAAAAAACAAAAAAAAAACTATAATTCATATCCCCAATAATTCATATCCATTCATTGCTTAACCGTAACTGGGGGGGCACTGTAGCTCATCTCATAGGGGAAAGGCTGAAAAACACCTCTAAATACACACACATTTTGTACAATGATACCACAGAATAATAATAGTGGCAAAAAGACTGTGTATTGGGGTAAATATGGCTTAAATAACTCCTCAGAGTTGAAAACTCATTTTAAAGCCTGTTTTATGTAAACAATTCTGAGCAGCTTTAAAATGTCCAGGGCAGGAGCCTAGCTGAGGTCAGGCAGATCTACAGATGCTTCTGCAGACAGGTGGCACTGTGGAGCCACTCTCAGCCAGCATCTAGTTTACTTCATGGTTGTTTGTACAGGAGGCATGTGTTTCCATTCCGCATCAAAATGAATTAAACCCAAAAATAAATCATCAGGGCCACGATGCTATCAGGATAAATTTCTCCCTTTCTTTGCTGGGATTATTTTCAGAAACCTTACAGGGGCTCACGTCTAGCGCATACATGTCGGAGGCCATCCGAGAACATCCAACCATGCAAACAAACATCACCGAATGCGGCCTGGACTCCGTTCTCGGGCCTTTCATCGTCGCGCAGCTCTGAAAGCTTTCGCCAGAACACAAATGCACTCAGAATTTGATATTAATTGCAGGAGACAGTGGTGACATCAATTCTCTCTCTCTGTCTCTGAGAAAACTCATCTCACTGAGTCACACTCACACACACACACACGTTGCACTTGAAAGCACAATCAGTTCACTCCTCGTCTTTTTTCCATCTCGTGCATTCTGTTCTCCAAAGATCCATTTTTCCCCTTTCTTTTCCACTTCCAAGTTCGATTTAGCTCCCTGCGACACCTTCAGCCCATCTCCAAATTATCGTCAGCCTATTAGAAAAGAGGCGAGGCGGCGCATAATTATCAAACCGCAAATGTCAAATTAACGACATCCTTAGACAGAAAGTTAAATGTTAGCGACGTGTTAAAAGGTTATAAAAACAATCCTCCGCCGGCAAACACAGGCTCATTCGAACATCTGATTATAGTCACTTTTCAATACTTTAATCCCATGATTCACATAAACCCCCCACAAACAACAGAATTCCTGCTATCCGAGCTCTGAGAAACAAGAACGACAGAGGTCACTGTCTCTTGGAAATATTCTCAAACTTTGAAGGTTAAGCAGATGAATCAAAGACGGAACGAAAGAACGTGTCAGTGTGTGTATGTGTGTGTGTGAGAAAATCTGTCATAGCTGTGCAAGTGCAGGAGCACTTGTAAGCCAGAGCGTCTCTAAATAGTTGGTATTAATTGCTGTGTTTTGTTGAAGGCTGAGGGTTTATCTGCAGTCTTGTTTAGCTACCAGAAAAGGGTCCGAATGTGTGTAAACGTTTTATTAATAAAATCCATGAGAATGTCTGGGACATGTATGTATAACGCTTGAGAACGTTTTTCACAGAATATGTTTTCTTTTCTTTAACTAAAAGATGCCTCTGAATGGCTGAATGGTCCAGTGTACTCTGTATATTGTGGGCATGAATGGTGCACGCAGCAGTGGGTAACGCAAAATGAAGCATCTCATTCCACACTGCATTTGTGGATTTAAGCAATGCAAAACAAAAAAGGAGGCAAACATATACTGGTTGGCTGTGTGCAGTTTGGTCAGTATGCTGGGTCTGGGGGGATTTAAAAGGCTTGTAAACTTGGAAAAACTCATGCATAAAGGGTTTAACCTAGTACTTCAACATTGCAAACAGTGTTGTGCCAGTTCACACTGAAAAAGAACTAGTCCAAAATACAATTCATTCAAATAAAAACAAACTAGTTCATGTTCATAATTCATTTTTTTAAATTGTGAACTAATTTCACAGCTTAAAAATTGTTCAAGTTCATTTTTTTACATTTTCAACACAACATCCTTCTATATGAACCTCCTTCAGTCTTCTCCTCCTACCTGTCATACAACTGAACAATCACAGACAAAAATAACATTAAAAACATTTTAAGGTTGAGAATAGATCTTACCACTTAAGCAATGCCTCATGTTATGCTGAAAGTGGAAAAAAGGATGTGCAGGTATGCTTTACATAGATTTTTATCCAGAAAACATTAACACAAAGAAATATCTTTTAAAGTGCTCAGAAAAGAATATAACTAAAAATGAACTAACAGCCACTGTCTTTTTTTTAACCTTATTTTACAGCTCTAAAACTGAAACTTTTAGTTGAACAGTATTTAGCTAGTATTTAACTAAACATATTTCTTACTTTTATGAGCTTATTTTGCATTTGTATTTTTGCCAAGGTGTCCGAACTTGCTCTTGTGCTAGCCTGCTAGTGATGGGTCGTGTGCAAAAACATCAGCTCTAAGAGCTCTAAGAGACGATTCTTTGTAGTGAATCAGAAGAACTGACTCCCATCGAGTGAGAGCAGCTCCCCACTTGTTTTTCCTTTCTCAGCGGCTCAGCTCTGTTCATGGCAAAGCATTCAGTCTCGCGAGATTGAACGTCATTTAAGTTTATGTTCATAATTTGTAAACCAACTCAGTTCAGTTCAGCCGTTTATTGAACGCGTTCATGCACAATACTGACTGTAAATGTTTTAAAAAGCTATTCTGTCAAGTCCGTATTTATAGAACAATTTTGTAAGTATATAATGGCAGGACAGTATTCAGAATTGTTCACAAGTGTCCCTCTATATATAACCATGCATTGCTGTCTGAAATAGCAATTAATAAATGTAATCATAATTGTAATTATAATCACAACTAAACTCAACAAACCCGCCTTACTACTGCTAGTTGTAGTAGCATGCCGATCACAGCCTGCGGATTGTACAAGGGAAGTGTGGTTTTTCTGAACACAGTGTGTGGTTTGTCCAAACACATTGTGCAGTTTGTCTGAACGCAGAGTGCGGTTTGTCCGACCACAGTGTGTAGTTTATCTGAAGGCAGAGTGCGTTTTGTCCGACCACAGTGTGTAGTTTGTTTGAACGCAGTGTGCGGATTGTCCAACCACAGTGTGCAGTTTGTTGGAACGCAGTGTGCGGTTTGTCCGACCACAGTGTGCAGTTTGTTTGAACGCAGTGTGCGGTTTGTCCGACCACAGTGTGCAGTTTCTTGCCGAACTTCTGCAGAAACAAATGTTTGTCTCTCTTTCATTATTTATACATTTATTAAAAGTGTAAACCTGAGAGCAGTAGTAGTTTCTCAGACTATCAGAGCGGCTGTAAAACATTATGAAAACAATATTTTTCTGAATAGTTATAGTACCACAGTGTCCCTTAAGCTAACTGTCATGAACGGCAATATAGTTTGTGTAATGAGATCTATGACAGTATTAGCAAAATATTTTTTAATATTTTAGAATGGCAGGAAAAATCGTCTTTTCATTTACCATGCTTGTGATGCTGCAAACATGAACACTTATATAAACGACATCCCATTCGACTTATATAAGGTCATTTACATATGTCAGTCCTAAGGTGTGAAGCAAAAACAGTCTAGGGGACGAAGGGAAAATAAATGAATTATGGAAGTTATCAGGTATGTACAAGCATGTCTGGGGTAAGATGAAGGAGGAGGCTTGGAAGATGAAACCAAAGGATTTCAGTGAACTCCTGCAGGACTGCTTTCTTTGCCATTCCAGATGATTTCTTCAACAAGTTATTTCAGTCATTGCCAAGACATATATATGCGGTCCTCCAAGTCATACATTTTATTCATTCTTTTTTCCAAGGACCCATGACTTTATAAACATGATGTTATTGTTGCATGTTTGTATATTCCAAATAACGTCTATGTATAATTTCTACATTTTTTTTGTAAACGACAAGAATTTTGTCCAGGCAAAATATGACCTTTCTGTCCTAATTAAATTATACAACTCAATGAATGAGGCAAAACTTTATTTTGGTATATTAAGCATAATCTAGATGGCCTTACCTTTCTTACAAGCCATTTCTGATTCCAACTGATTACCTACAAGTCAAGTTATTATTTTTTGTTCCTACAAATTGATTAAGTGGCAAGACTTTGTCAGGCACTGTATTAAATTGGGTGTTAAGTAGGCTCTGTATTACCACTCAATATAGAATGGGTTCAAGTACATAGCATTCACTTTCAAGGGAATTCCTGTTATTTTTCTGCCTGATTAAATGCTTGAGATGCAAACAAATCACCTGGAATGTGAAAATCTCTGTTCCAGATAAACTTACAGAGTCAGAACTGTTCACAGTGGTGTTGAATGGAACCAGACATCTGCCTCCAAAATCCCTCTTGATAGCCCCCAAAGAAAAATTAGCTTTACGGGGTGTCAATAGTGAATAAAACTTCCGTGTTTGTGTTGGAGATGTCTGGTTCCATTCACCTTCACAGTAAAAAAAATCAGAGTCAATGTTTCTCTACAGTCAACTCTCACATCCCTGAATTTTGGGGAATTTTGCAAATTAGCAGGACTTTCGCTTATTTGTTATTTCATACAAATAAAACTCAGATAACATATAGACTAGAGACCTTGTTGTGTCGAAATTGTTTGTGTGCATAAATGCACATGTGTTTTTTTGTATCAAATACAGTCCATATGCACACCAGAAGCACTTATTGATTCAAAGTCACTCTTCCTAGATCAGCTAATATATAGACTGATCAACCATAACATTAAAACCACCTGTCTGCTCTTGAGTAGGTTGATATGAACTCCACAAGAGCTTTAAGGTATGTGGTTATGTACGAGCAGATCACTTAAATCTTTTAAGCTGTGATGTTTGTCTTCAGTGGGCTAATTTGTCCTGCATGTCCTGGATCTCCATGAACAGCTGAATTTGGTCTGCAGTGTTTAGGTGTTAAACGTACATGAACATGAAAGCAGGACCCAAAGTTTCCCAGAAGATCATCACCCAGAGCATCACACTGCCTCTGCCAGCTGAACAGCAGCACTCTAGCTGGTTTAATAGTGTGGCTGATCAGTGTATATATTTTTTTAATCATATTTTCATAAATAGTGCTTTAGCCTGCAGTTACATTACTAGAATTTAGAGCTGCAGTAGGGTGATTTCAAACACCTTTGCCTCTGGGATATGAGGCCCCTTGCACCTCTTATTTTCCCAAAGCCAACTGAACTGATCTTGAAGCCTCAAGAGAAATGAGCACATGTTTCTGGTGGTGTCTTATACTAGTCATATTGGTACTTTCTAATTCACTCATTCATTTTTGTATTTATCTTCCCTCTTAACTATATTGCCTTGTTTGATGCTTCTGTTCTCATCCAACCAATAAGCATCCAGTTCTTTGTCTGTTTGTAACCAATGACAAAAGTAGTGTGGGAGATATTCGAACAAATATATTGCCTTTGTCTCTCCTGTAACAAAAGCTTTTATCTCAGAAGTGGTAACTTTACAGAAGAAGGGAAAGGAAACGCTCTTAACTTGAATGCGAGTAAATGAAAAAAAAAAGACAATTTCTGTTGGTCCATTCATCATTAAATGTTCACCTAGCTAGTTGTAAAAACCCCAAAAAAGAAAGGGAATTGTTAGCTTTAATCATGACAACAATGTTATAATGCATAGAATACTGTGCTAAAGTCTTAAGATCTAGTTTAAGTCTGTTTAAAGCCATTTATCTAAGCAGGAAATTCCTGGAAATTCACTGATTAACTTAAGAATAAATGGCAACAAACAAGAAAGCATTACATAATATAATTGTTTTGTTTGTAAAAAAAAAAAAAGCATCTTGGTTCGAGATTTCTCCTCTATGCCTCCACTTTTTGCTTGGATTTGTGAAACTCAATGAGCAGCTGGTGATTTAATCTAATGAAGTATTGATTGAGCTGAACCAGGTATTTGAGTTATTTGATGAGAACTACGTTGTAATACTTGCCTCCTATGAGGAGATTAAACAAACACTTACAAAATCACCAATTGCTGAATTCATATCATATGTACACATTCTACTAGTTGCTTTTAAAAACATATGCCGCTCAGGTAATCAGGTTTCAAATATAATGTTCTAAAGTGTCGAAGGCTTTTGCATGGTACTGTTTATTGTCATCTTGTATTTCACTTTTTTTAAATAGTATTTAGAAGTATGAGCTGAACTTTACACCATGTGCCATTTTCTCAATGAATGGACAAAAGAAACAGGTCCAAAAAGAGATGAAATATAACCTTTTTACATTAACTCCCATTATGAGTTATAAATGTTTTTTTCCTTCTCCTGTAAAGTTGCCGTTTTGGAGATAAAAGGCTTTGTTCCGACAGCGCTGATGCATTAATGGCACTGCAATGCGGCACGAGTGTCACATACAGTAAACTGTCACTGTCAGAACGAAACCTCATATCTCAAGAAACGTCACTTTAAAGAAGAAAGAAAAACACCCTCAGCTTCAAGGTAACCAGATTTTGTTCCGCTGTCTCGGCCCGTTTTCATTGGTCCGTTCACTGCGAGTTTTTGACACAGCGTAAACCTCAGCGGAGATTTGAGAAATCAAAAGAATTAAAAGAATCAAAGAATTTTTCGACCAAAGAATTTAAAAATGACCAAAAAACAAAGAGATAAAAGGTTTTGTTCAGACAGTGACAACCTGCTACCGTTCAAAAGTTTGGAATTGCAGTTTTCAACAATATGCAACTGACAGGGGAGACCAGGAACATGAAGAACTGTAAAGATGTGTCAAGAATGATGAACAAAGGTAAGAATGAACATCAAGAATGTTCTAATAAAATGTATATCAAGAATGTATCACATTTCAGCTGTTAGATAATTACAGAATATGATTTAGTTTTTTATTCACTTTTGCTCATAGAAATCTTGAAATATTGAATAAACCATCTAAAATATTTTATGACAGACTAACCTGGCAAATATTGAATTAAATGATTAATTTATTTAAATTATTCATTCTTAAATGGCAAGTGACTCCAGACTTCTGAACAGTAGAGTAAATGGACATAGAAAAAGACTTGTGTGTATGTGCGTGTGTGTTGGAGGCTGAAGTATACGTACAGTCCGATGGCGCTCTGTAGGGTAGTGGTGTGTGTGGGTGCGTGTGTGCGGTGGCGCTGAGAGGCACAGGGGCAGGATGCTACAGGTTTGCTGGTGCTGGCGAGTGTGTGAGGAGAGCCGCTGGACGCTCACTTCATCTCTCTCTCGGCCGCCTTCCAAACCTCACACTGTCTTCACGATCGCCCTGCCAACACACACACATGAGAGAAAGAGAGAGAGACAGAGAGAGAGGATACATGTTACACACCCTCAACTCCTGGCAAGTTATTAATACAAAAAATTCTCATTCGCCCTCCACTGCAAACTTAATGTATCTCAGTGTTTGCCTTTAAAAGAATAGCTTGGCGAAACCTCAAATTGATGCCCTTTTCCACTGAACCCAGATCTCAAAAACTGGAAGTATGAGGCAAACATCGCTAGGAGACAATGGTCACACAAATCTTTTACCACAAACACACCAAATCTTCTCCAGATCCTCAAAACACATCCAGGTTTTCATTAGAGTGGAACAGACTTGTGAATGTGGTTTAGGGCACAGTGTGACTTACTGTGAAGTGCAGCTGTCTTTGTGTTGGCCCAAGCATTTTTACAGTTTACAGTTTAAGTCATACAGTGTCCTAAACCACGTCCAGAAGTTTATTCCACCTGAATGAGCTGGATGTGGTTTTAGGGGGTCCAGATTCGTTCTGGGGATGTGTTTACTTTAAAAGATTTTAGGGACTATTGTCTTTTATTGTTAGTGGGGTTAGATGTGTTGCTCCAATTGTAAACTAAAGAAGCAAAAACAGGTCTCAGCTGATTGAACACATCTGAGCTGAGTGGTAAGATTGTGTAATTTTCATCCAAATCATTCCCCAAATGAGGAGTCTTTATAGGAACAAAGGCATGTTTCTGTTTTAATCACTTCTTAAACCGCAGTCTTATTATTCATCTGTTAATTGGAAGAAGTATTATTCAGAAAATTACTGAATTATTCAGCATCTACTGTGAATTATTCAGTAACTACTATGACACTAAGGTGTCAGTTCTGTATGTATGTGGTGAAAAATTGGAATGTTGGCCCATTTGCTGATTTAAGAGGTTAACACCTGCTTTAATATTGAGCATTAAAAAAAGCTTAAAAATACTTTTTGATCAATCTCAAATTAATTTATTCTTGAGATTTTTTGGGAGCGTACAAATGGGTGAGGAGGTTGTGAAAGAAAAGTGCCAACAAGATCCCAAATGATAGAAAAAAAGGCCACACCAGAATCGTACCAGAAGAAGAAAATAACAAGGGAGAAATAAGCTAAATGCTTTGGCGCTCTTCACGGCAGCAGGAAACAAGCTCCAAAAACATCTAATACTCTTATGCAGGGGACAAATGGACACCAAAACCTCTAAATCTCCACAAATCTCCACAAAGTTCACCACCACAATGGCTGCCACCTCCGAAACAGCACAGTCGCTATATAATGGCATGGAGAACTGAACTGAACTGAACTGATTTAATTCAGCTGAATGAAAGTTAACTGAACCAAATCAAACTGATGTGAGCTAAATCAAACTGAACTAAACAAAACTGAATTGGACTAAAGCAAGCTAAAATGCATTAACCTGAACCAAACTGTGTTTAAAATGACCTGAATTATAGAAAAATCAGCTGAATCAAACAAAGCTAGACTGAATTGAATTGGCCTGAACCAAACTGCTTTCTAATCTAAAATGAACTGAATTGAAGTGAAACAACCTGAACGAGCTGAATTGAATTGAACTGAAAAACAAATAACCGTATTAAACTAAACTGAAATACGCTCAAATGAACAGAGTCCACCTGAAATGAAATAACTGATTGAAAGTTAAATGAACAAAACTGGAGTGATGTGACTAAACTGAATCGAATTTCACTAATTAAAAGTGAACTTAACTGCATCTAGACAGCCTGAACTGACTTGAATTTAATTTAATTGAACAAAAAGCGCAACAGAAATGGAATGAATTTAATCAGAATCCAAGAATTTTACTGGTCCTGGAGCAAATGCAAAGATTTCAATGTCACGCAGAGACAAAAACATTGTAAAATATTAAATAAAGTCCAAAATACTGTGGTCAGTAGGTGAGGTGGACATACACACTATAGACAAAGTAGTAAAATTACTGCTGAAAGAGTTTACTAATTATCCCTAAATGTGGATTGGTGTTCTTTATATGCAGTCCTTTATTGAACATAATAGTGATAATCCAGATGATATGACTTATTGCATGAGTAGTGGCAAATGTAATGACATAAATGAGACAAGTAGTGGCTTAGTCATATTGCACATAATAATAACCTTAGCCAGTTGAGTCTATGTGAAGTGAATTTAATCAATTTGAACCGAACTGAACTGAACGCAACCAAACTGCGATGAACTGAATCGAAGTGAACTGAACTGAACTAAACTGACTTGAATTGAGGCGACACGTTTGGAAGGTGGTAGCAAAAATTCAAGCCACACATCAGGACATGGCCGACGGTGTGTGTGTGTGTGTATGTGTGTGTGTGTGTCTGTGGAATGATTCCCACATGGTTTACGGCATAAAGTACACACACACACACCAGGGATGATTATAGGGTCAGAGTTGGCCAGAGGCAAATCATACACTCCTCATGCCAGGTGTGTTTGTAGAGGAAACCGATGGTCAAACCAGCCACGCCACAGCCAGCCAGCACCTTCCGGACCTGCGACTACCACACTCACTTACACACACATACACACACAGTCTCTTATCTCAGTTTGGTCACTGAAGGGTAACCGAATGGCCAGTCATTTCAGCAAGACTGACGACAGATCTATACTGGTGGTATTGATAAAATTCATTATTGCAGTATTTTCCAAACCTCACAGTCATGGGATCAGAGGCCATTTAGGCTGATGTTACCTAAGCATTTATGACATTAATGAATTCTGTTAAAAGAATGTCTCAGTATATTTCACATTATTTTGTTTTGGTTTTTTTTCTCTTAAGCACCAATCAGAAAACAGGAGGCTCATTTATACCATTTAATCTAATTTATACCATTTATTCTAATTGTAGTTTTGCTCGTTAGACACACCACGGTGCTGGCCTTCACAATGCTGACGCCCCAGAGGTCTGCAATGTGCAAATGACTCCCTAACCAATCAGAGTGTTGTTTACTTTGAGGTGGGAGCATCCCGACTAATCTATCAATAATTTTAGGTCGAAATAATGCACATTTTTAATATGTAGCAATAGAATCTTGATGAGAATACTGTCCCAGTCATGCAGCTCCAACTAATCTATCTATAAACAGCACTGTGCAAAAATTTGGCACAAAATTTGATTTCCACCTCATATTCACACTTCTGCATATTTTAATACTGTTTATTTGGTGAATTTAACACATTGGGGGGAAACATTAAAAAGTCCTTTTTTATATAAATGAAATTAAACAGCAACACCAATTTTTAAGAAAAATGCATTATTCAAGTTTTTTCCTTTAAGAGGACATTCGCTCAGTTGTGTAATCGTATTTAATTGGGCATGTAACAAACCCCACTAATATTAAAACATCATTGATGCAGTACATTGTGATTTTATGTGTGTAGTGTCACCAAGTCTGGTGCTTTGCTGAAGGAAGGCCAGCATTTATGTTTACTGTCCAACATTAAATTAAATCATGTGCTACTGTTGGAACTGAATGTGATGAGCCTTTGCTGCTCTTTCCTCATTTTTTTAAAGTAACAATACACTTACATTTCCAGAACCTTCCATTTGCCTCCCTAGTCAACTGTAAGTCCATACCTGGAAACTAAACTTCAAAAACAGCCAGATTGTTTTGTGATGTCACAAAATTACTCATTTACATTCTTCAGCTTGTTCAGTTTGTATCAGTTTAGCCCCACCCCCAAACAGCCAACCTGGCCTGCTCTTTTAACCAGGCAAGGCAGCCAATTAGAACAGAACTATTTTACATTTATTAGCCTGTTTAATTTTAAAGGATGAATTGAGGTTGGATATTGGTCACAGATAATCAGTTCATCATTTTGCTGAAGCCCCCAAACTTCAACACCACACTGAATATCGGCAAAGTTCAGTGCTGTGTAAAATATTGAGCCACCCCTCATTTCTTTACATGTTGCTTTGAATCACCCTGTTGGTGCAAAGCTTTCTTATCTTTGATATATTGAGTAGATTCATTTAAAGAAATGGGAACAAACGTTTTACTGCTACCGGCTGCAAAGTCCTTAATGATACAAGGAGCCTAGATCAAGTTAGATGTGCTTTGTTCTGCTTGAATGAATTATACATAGTTCTGGCGTGGCTTAACAAAAAACAAATACCATTCCTCTGTAACTGGACAGATTCAGGGCCTGGACGAAAAATGAGTGTCTGATAGTCCTTCAGGAAGCCTGGAGAACTGTTTCTCAAGACTAAAAATACAAGCCTGGATCTTTGGAAGCAAATTTGACAAAACAAGGGTTCGAAACCTTTGCACAGTAATGTGTGTGGCTCTGATATATTGAAAACGGGCACAAACACGTTGCCCGACTGTTGCATCGGACAGATGAACTGGACAATATTCCAGAGGTCTGGAGTGGTGCTGCTCCGTAAAAAAGTGGAGCAGTGGGGAATTATTAACGCGTTCTGAAAACTAAAGATAATGATTCATGCACGATTGTGGCGGCACCGGGAGCTCATGGGCTGATCAGGGGGCTCGAGAGAGGCTGGTTAAGAATGTATTTCAATTTCGTTCCCATTCTGATCTGGTGAACCATGACTGATTAAAAAAATTCCTCTATAAGTAAAGAAAATATGAACATTACACACACACACACATGCGGAGCACAGGCACGCTCTGGAGACGGAGTCTCTTATTGTTTCTTTCTGGAAGCTAGGAGTGTGAGGCCTAAAAAACCCTTAAACAACACTTCTATACAAACATGCCATTACAATCAGAACCAACGACAGTTGTTACTGCTCAGATATCCAGTTTCGCACCCTCGTTCCCTCTCTCACACACACACACACACACACACACACACACACATCCAGCCTAGAACTCAATGTCCCGCCTCAAAATCTCTTTAAACACGTTTTATTTGCAGTGATTACACAACGCGCTGTTCAATAACCTAACGCTTGAGTGAGATCCTGAAGGAATGTCATGATTAAACAGTTCAATAAGAAAAAAGGACATTCCAATAAAATACACACACACACACATATGTAATAATAATATCCCATATGTATCATGCACAAATATATGTACTGGCCTATTAATGGTAGTTATAAATTATATATGTAATACAGAAAAAATATAAAAGCTTTATATATTTATATATGTTATTGTTTGTTAATGCGCGACCCATTGTCTTGCAGCTTAATCTGTCCCCTGCTCCACAACATTTGACCCAGCTCACAAAGGGCTCAGTCATCAGCTGATGAGATGAATCAGGTGCGCTACAGCAGGAAATAGCTGAAATTGTGCAAG
>JBBMFX010000080.1:5734163-5745420 GCA_037832545.1 Rhabdalestes septentrionalis | reverse complement strand
GTATATATTAAGTTATCTCATTAAGTTAAAATGTAAAATGCTGGGTACTTTGACTCCTTTTGTCTACAATTTCAGTCCGTGAGGAATTATTTCCTCCCAGACAGCTATGACATGTTGACACTGATTGCAAAGAGCAAAGCTTATTGACTACAATCAAATATGTGCAGAGTTAACCCAATCATAAAGAACCAGAATCAAAGCTAACATTTTTATTTTAAAACATCTGTAACATGGGTTGTGATGAATGGGTTGGTTATGGCCCTATTGTCATGCAAATGAATGGGCTGCACAATAATTTATGCAGTTAAACCAGCATTTAAACAGTGACAGAGTTCTGTGAGTTCATTTGCCCCCAGTAATCCCTTCAGCATCTACAATGAATTATTCTAAAACTATAGAAAACAGAATTATTCAGTATGTACTATAAATTATTTAGGGTCTACCTTGAATTATTCAGTATGTTTTATAATTTGTTACATATCTGCTGTGGATTATTTTGTACTTACTTTAAGTTAAGAAATATCTCTCATATATTATTGAGGATCTACGACAAATAATTCAATATGGACTCTTTTAGGATTTTTTAGGATCTATTGTGGATCATTCTCAATCTGCTAGAAATCATTCTGCATCTACTAGTAGTTATTCATTGTCTATTATAAATTAGTGTGAAGAAGTGAAAAGTATTCCATCTGAACACACACACACAAACACACATACAAGCACACACTGTGCATACCTGTGATGTTTTGTGCTCTCATGAACACACTCCCATTGCGACTCAGTTTCCCTTTGGCATCAGTGACAGAGCGGCCCAGGCTAAAGATGGCCTTCCATTTTTTCGACTTTCCTGAAAATTTCCTCCTGTTGTGTAGGTTTGCAACATTAGGCAAATCATTTCAAGCACTAACTTTAAAACATGTAACAGTTTAGAATGATTTGCACTGATGTTCCCAATTATTTGATTGTGTATGTATGTATGTATGTTTTTATTATTTTCTAAATTGTAGATTAATATTGAAAAGAAAAAATTGATGAAGGAACACATGGAATTTTTCAGTAAACAAAAAAAGAGTAAAAAGAATATAGACTGTTGTTTCTTTTCACTTAGTTAAGTGGTTCTTGCCATAGTGTTGAGTAGAGCCATAGTGGAACAGGATCACCAACTGTATACCAAACCGACCATCACAACTGATGATCCCAAACACTGTAGATTCAGTATTAATCTACAAAATAGCCAATAATAAATACAAAGGAAATCGTTGAATGAGAAAGTGTGTGTTTGTATATACATTTATATATGACTTCTACATTTGAGTGATTGAGGGCACACAAGCATGTTGCTCTTATCACATACTACTGCGTAGATGGTGATCCTGTATGTAAATATTTATACAGTGTCTGTGTGTATTGTGTAGGCATCGCGTAGAGGGGATTGTTTATTCTTGGGTGTAACGGGAATACAGGATAACAAAAAAAAAATCTAATTATGTGTACACTTATGTAGTTAAACTGGTATTGGTCTGTTTAACTGTGTGTGTGTTTAAATGTGCTCACCCTTTACTGTAGGACAAATTTACATCAGTGCCTGGCATTCCTTTTGTTTGTATTTCAGGGTGTGTGTAGGTGGGTGTGTATTTTGGGTATGTGTGTTAGGGCTGTAAGGTGCATCAGAATGTGGGGATTCGGTTCCGACAAGTCTAAAGTCAAATAAATTCTCTGTGTAATGGATAAATGCAATAATCTGCAGCGTGAAATAGTTCCTCCACTCACATATAAGTGATTATAATGATATTCAGCACAGTATGAACTCCACAATAAATCACATAATGAATTGAAAGGTTCATGGTCCACTGAATCTTTTCCAAGAAAAACGAATAGAGCTTAATCACTGTGAGGTTAAAGAGATGGACAGCCGTGTGTGTATGTGGGTGGCATACTTGTTCTCTGCGAGGTCGATGACGGTGTGATACATGGCGGCTGTGCTGGTGTCCGGCAGGCTGTTCTCTCTCTGCCTCTCTCGCCGGGCCGGGTGGTTCGGGCTGAGCGATCGGGCCTGAGCTTCCTCCAGACTCATCAGCTTCATTGGCCCACACTGAGAACTTGCCGGCAGGGTGGCATATTTCTCCGAACACATGACACTGGAGCCTGAAACTGCACACACACACACACACCAAGAAGAAAAAACAAGAATTCAATCACTATGTATACTGCTTCCATTAGAAAGCAGGGCTAAAACACGGCTTATTACTTCAATGAGTGAGTGAGTTGGAATAAACTTCTGTAGACTGAACAGGCAAATAAATGAGTTTGTTTATGTGACATCACAAAAAAAGTTCATTCAAATCGCATGTTGTGACAGCTTATTTGTCAGTATATGGGCTGTATGTAGCAGTGCTTACATGTTCTGTTTTATTTATTTATTAAAAGCAACGACAAATTGATTTCCAATGTTATGAGGCCTTAACAGACAAGACACTGTATACAAGGAAGAAAGTTTAGTCAAAATAATATTTATGAATGGTACATCTATGAGTGTTTTTTCACATTACTATTACACTGGAGCCTGAAACTGCACACACACACACCAAGAAGAAATAAATTCTAAATAAAACTAGAAAGACAAAATACAAATACCATTATACAGAGAATAGTGATTTTACGTACAGGATATTAATGTGTTCCTTGTTGAAGCCCAGTGTTTCTTATTCTTCTGCTGCTCCACAAAATGTAAAAGGTATGCTGTTGCCTCCAAGTTCCAGGTCCTCATTTTCTACAGTATATTCACTACTTTCCTCCTGACCCAAATCCACCGCAGTCAGTCCCCAAAATGCAACAAAAAAACCCTCTTCTTCATTAACCCTCATAGTGCATCTCCCTATATTTTATCGAGCACATTTTAAACTCCTGATCGCTGAAGAAAGTCAAAATCATTGGATTCCTCCTTTTCCATCCACTCCACATTTGTTGGATATTACATGGCCTTAATGATACTTTAATAATAAGTGCCACCATATGAATGATTAACTACTGAAAAACAACAAATAACTGCATAAAATTTGTTTTGAGCCACCCCTAATTTCTTCGGATTTTCTTCCAAAGTTCCAGACGTTCTTTTATTTCATTTTCAGTACAGTTTCTGAACATGACCACAGTGACCTACGTATTAAAGCAGAACAAAAACTGTCTAACTGAAGGCCTGCACCAGTGATGAAACAGGGGCAGAAGATTCCAGATGATCAGGCGGTGATCAGTATACTGGTGGTGCTGAATGGTGAGTGGGTGAGCACCTTTATGGATGCTCCTTGTATTTTGGGCATTTGTGCATTTAATCTACTGTCAAACATAAGAAAGCATAAAAAAATATTTTTTGCACCAACAAGGTGATTCAAAGCAAAATCTAAAAATGTGCGGTGGCTCAGTCTTGTGGTTTCAAAACCAATTTTATGTGTAAAATATTTGAAAGTATAACGTGCCATTTTTGTTCATGCAGCTTTTTTGCCACATGGTGATTCAGTAGCTAAGTATAATAAGCCTGTGGTTTAAAATAGGATCTTAAGCTTGCATACAATTGCACATATGCAGTGTTCATGCTTTGTGCTGGACTTCTGCCCATTGTTTTTACATTACATTTTTGGCTTCAGCAATCATGTCATTGTATTTGGACCTCCTCCCCCAAGAGCCTTTTTCTTTAGCAAGACAATTGCCGCAGGTGAGCTGCATTAAAGGCCACAAAGTGGTTCTACAACAATAAGCTGGTGACCCGGTCACTTGATTTGCAATGGAATTGCGATGGAGAGGGTGTTTTAACCCCTTACAGGGCCCTCAGACTATATTTGTCTTGTTTTTTTGTTTTTTGTTTTTTCCCCCTGAGGCCAATTTTTTGACATTTGTGCAGATTTATGTACCAAAAGCAACTTTTCAACTAGACTATTTTACACCCCCTCGTTATCCTCTTGTTTTCATTTTACTGTGACGTCCCTGTCAGTGGCCTCTAGAGGTCACTACGTTGGACTCTGACTATTACTAGGGTGTGGGTGTGTGTTCCCCGGCTAGTGTTGCTATGTTGTCACTTGTTTGTGTCTGTTTATGTGTTCGTATTTAAGTTCCTTATTTTATGTTCTATCTTCATATAGGGACTAAACCACTATAGGCTGAAAAGGCAGACATGTGAAAATCACAAAAACAGTTAATTAAAATCAGTCTGTTTTGCCGGTTTATTTTCCCATATCATGGAGTGTATGTAAACTGTAACACTGCTTACATACTGTCTTAACCTAAAAGCAAGGACAGCTTGATTTTCAATGATATAAGGCCTTTAAATTATGGACAGGACACTGTATGCTAGGAGTTTAGTCTAATGCAGTAATGTGCAAATATAGGCACCTGTGAATATACGTCGTCTTTGCATTAGTATTACTAAATATACTAAATATAACAAACTTCTGTTTGTTTTTAAGACCTAAAATAAAAGATATTTTTGTACTTAATTTGTGTTTGTGTGTGCCTTCATTTATAAAACTCACAGTAGTGGGTATTATAGTTACATGTTTTTTACATTTGTTTTTAAAATTTTGGTTTTTCGTGACACAAGAACACAAAACACAGCTCAGTATGACGTCTGACATGTTTTGCTGTATGCTCACGTTCAAAGCATTAAAAGATAACAATACATTTTCAATCCCTGAGAATGCTGCTGAGAGAACGGCATGCTAAGTGTATGTTAAATGTGGAGATGCTGAACCTTCTTTAGGCTCGTGTGTTGCTTCTCCGTTGTTGAAGATCTGCTCTGTGTGGTTCAGGATGAACTCCACCACCGACTGCTGCACTCTCACCTCCAAAAACGCCTCGTCCCCGTTACAGGAGGACACCTCGATCTCCTTCGACCTGCACAAACAAAACAAGACTGCAAAACTAAAGGACTGGCTCATATTTGAAATTTAGAGTTTTATTTACATTCTTGTTGGTCAGAAATCTGCATATAGGAAAATTAATAATGTGAGGTTTACATTGTTGCAAATTAACGGAAACAACAAAGACAATATTAAAAAGGGATGATTACTTTTTTACTTAAAAGTCCCAGTAGTATTTTCTTAATTTATTGTTTTATATGATTATTCTTATAAATACAATTAGAGACACTACTAAAATAAGTATAATAGTGAAAATAATATAAAAAATATAAATTAAGTAATATAAAATCAACGATAATTATGATTAGTTTTATTTATATTAGTAATTACATGTAAGTAGCAATTTTACATCATTATTACTATGTTTACCTTGTTATTACTATTATTATTATATTTATAGTACTAGTATATGTAACTGTAATAATAATAGAAATAATAATAATAGAAATATTAATAATAAAAATAAAATTATTATTTTCAATAGCTGTTACTAAAGATGTTACAAAAACAGGATGTTACAGATGTTAAAAAATAAGTATAATCAAAATAAATATATTCTCAAAGTTTCCCTAACTGTTTATTAAAGCCTATTTTGAAACCAGGTTAGTGTTTTTCTGACCGGAGAAGGTTTGGTGCCCACACCAGTGCCAGGTTGCGGGTATGCATGTTGGTACGGTGGCTGAGAGTGGCCAGGTGAGCCAGGTGCTTCGCCAGATACTCCAGTGTTCTACAAATGTAAAGACAAAAAGAAAAAAAGAAATTGTGTTTATTAAGAGCATCAACAACAATGAATGACTGTGAAGTGACTTTCAAGACAACTTGGGCTTGAGATAACCAAAGGCACTTTTCCATAGGTATGAATTCACAGTTATGGGATTTACAGTTGCTTATCCAAGGTGTCTTCCCTTCCTTAACTACAGGGGGCAGTCTCCCTGGAGCAACTTGGGGTTAAGGGCGTTGTTCAGAAGCCCATTTGTATACTGGTATACTGAAGGTTGGCTTTGAACCCATGACCTCTTAGTCCAGAGGCAAGTGTCCTACCACTAGGCCACCACCACACTGGGACTATATTGTGCCTAAACCACACTGCGATGGTATGGTTTATTTTCCAGTGTATGTTAGCCCTGTAGCAAAGTTTCTGACTCAGTTCTCTTCCCACAGTTTATGGCTGGTTTTCGCCTCAAAACCTCATCCATGGAGTCGAAAAGGCAGAATGTGTTTTCCGTCAGAGTTGCTTCTGTCATTGCGGTCTATTATTATCTAATGTCTTGTTTGAGTTTTGACATTTTTTCTCAGCATTGTTTGGCCATGCAATGAATATCTTACCCAGCTACCTTGTTAGTAATGTTACACCTTCGTTAAAGATATGTTTGTGTCATACAAAATGATCACTGAAATTTATCTTCAGCCCAGACCTATAGTGCTTGTACTTCTGCAAATTTCCAGCTGTTAGTTTGTTTCTCTGTTGGGTCTGTATTGTTGTTGTGATGACAAAATTTTGACCAACCAGAAAGCAGTGATGCACTAAGCTCTGGCCCACTTGTAGCCCTGCCGTCGAGCAGTTTGATTCGTAATAGAAAAACGTTTGTTTTTGTTAAAGTGTGCCAGTGGAACAGCACAACAAGAGGTTTATTAAACCAAATAGGACAATAGAAAGAAGCACATTTACCTAAAGTGGGAATCTGGGAGCTCTTTGATGACACTTTGTATGTTCTGGAGTTGCTCATGTTCCTCCTTGACCGAAACGGCATCCTGCAAGGAGAAAAGCAGCTGGTTTCCCATAATCAAACTTAAACATTGACTGAAAACGTGAGTTTGGTGCTGTAATTTGGACACTTATTAGTCTTAAGGGGAAATTAAGTCTTGAATATTTTACACATCCAAAGCAGTGCAGGCACACACACAAGCTGAAAGTAGTGAGCAATTAGCACACACACACTAGGAAGCAGTGAACATACTCCCAGAGGAATGGGCAGTCAAAATTCACAACAGGGGGGCTCATTCACTCCCCACACCCACATTTTTCCAGTCAGTCCAGGGAATCAAACTAGTGACCTCTTGTTCCTAAACCTGTTTCCCTGTGATATTTATTTAAAATGAAAGAAATAAGAACAAAAGTTTTACTATGACATGCTGCAAAGTGCCTAAAGATGGAACCATCTGTTCCTATTTCTTCACTGGTTCAGGACTTCAGTTAGAAATTCTTTGTTCTACTTGAATGATTCATATGTAGGTCACTGTGTGTCTTAACAACCAAAATACATTTGTCTAAACTGGTAAGGTTCAGGGACTGGACTGATAAGGAGAGCCTTTGAAGGTCCTTCAGGAAGTCTGGAGAACTGTTCCTCAAGAACACATTTAAAAATACAAGAAAGTATAGACATTTGGAAGCAAAATATGAAGAAATGAGGGGTGGCTCAAAACTTTTGCATGATACTGTACATTTATACATAGTTATTCATATTTAATGAGTAGAGTTTAATGATAAATAGTAAGTTAAATTAATATATATAGTAAGTATATTGAAACAAAATACCACCTTGATTTTGGAGATTCTGTTTTTCCTTAAATGCAGCTATTTCTGCTGACTTTAACATTTACCTTACATATGCATAGCACACCAAGCAGGAGGGTTTTTAACTTAATTCCCTTCATTCATTTCTCAAAACCATTTCTTTATGGCTTCTACAGTAGCACATTTTCAAATTCAGTGCATGACACATTAAATATCACTTTCTTCCAAAATCGAATAAAAAATCTGAGGTAAACTTCCTGGTTACATTATTTTAAATTATATTGGTACTATAGGTAATTAACCTAAGGATAGTATTTAGCTAAATTGGCCACAGGATTGCTGAGCATGTGACAAAATAAAACTCAGATTCCGATGTGGTTGTGCATCCTTCATGGCTCAAATATTTACTTTTGGGAAAAAGCATTTGTCTCATATGTGTTTCTCATCAAACAGCTTTCCCCACTCATCACTCACTGTGAATTTCTTGTAGAGTTCGTAGGTGAGCAGTGGGTTGGGCAGTTCCCTGAAGTAGAGCTTACATAAGGAGCCAACACAGTGGATATCCTGAAGATACACTTCCTTAGTGAGGTCAGGACACAGCTCGGAGCAAAACTCCTGTCTGCACACACACATGCATACACAAGCCATGTTATCGATTTCTGCTTTCAATTAGAACTATAAGTAGGAGTGTAATCATCAATACCAAGTGTAATTATTTAACAATATTGTGACAAATGATTAAAAACAAACTGTGCTCATCTGAAAAAATTGAAAAATCTTCAGATTGGCACAGCTTAATTAACATTTCAAATGTAGTTTTTTTTATTAAAGGGTACCTTAAAAAAATCTATTAAATAATTAAAATGAGTTCTAAAAGTGCATTAGCCTAGCATTTATCACATTGTGATAAAAAAGGCAATGTTTCCTATATACACAACAGGCTAATGTTTGTCACACTGGGTTTAAAATGAATACAACACTGACATTCGACACACTGTTTAAAATAAGTACCGTCTAGTGTTTGTTGCAAAACTTTTAAAACAAGTGACAATCAACCTAACATTTATCACACCACATTTTAAACAAAATGAACACAGTCTATCCTTCTTCATACTTTGTTTGAACAATACATCACTGTTATTAAAATGACAGTACATCCTAATGTTCATCACACTGTTAAAAGAGAAATATAACACAGGACACCACATTTATCACACTGTGATTAGGACATATACAAATAGAATACTATTTATCATACTGCGTTCAAAATGTATTTAGCATAGGCTAACACTCATCGCACTGTGTTTAGATAACTACAACACAAGCTAACATTCGTTACATTGTGTTGGAAACAAATACAATACAGGCCAACACTCATCACACAGTGCTTAAAATTAATACAACACCAGCGAACACTCATCACACTGTTTAAATCGAAACAGCACAAGCTAACATTCGTTACATTGTGTTGAAAACAAATACAATACAGGCCAACACTCATCACACAGTGCTTAAAATGAATACAACACCAGCGAACACTCATCACAGTGTTTAAATCGAAACAGCACAAGCTAGCCTTCCTTACATTGTGTTGAAAACAAATACAATACAGGCCAACACTCATCACACAGTGCTTAAATCAAAACATCACAAGCTGACATTCCTCATATTGTGTTTAAAATGCTTACAATGCCGCCTCAACTTAAGGACACTTTAAAATAAATCCAGCCCAACATCCATTATTGTTTAAAATGAACAAACACAGTTTTCAAAATGAAAAAAATGCAGGTTACAGATAATCACTCTGCATTTAGAATGATCCAACACAGGCTAACATGCATCACATTGCATTTAAAATGAATTCAACACAGTGTTTGAAACGAATACAGCACAACGTTCATCACACAGACGCTTACCTGAGCCGCTGGATATTTGAGGTTATTCCTGAGAGCCTGTAGATTCCATCCACAATGCCATGCTCCTCTATAAACTCTGCACAGGTCTTCAGGACATGAGGAACTGGAAAAAAAGTTGAAGCTTGGTGTTTAGTGATGTTTATAGCATTGCACTGAGTTCAGTCCTATTAAACTATATGGTATACTCTGCTATCTGCCATATAGCTAACCAATTATTTGTTTCATAGCTGCAAATTGAAAGGGCATGATGTTCGCATCACATATCACCTCACAGTCCGGCACAATACAGCCTTTTGTGCTTCAAACTACAAAAAGGTGGAAGTGCTGATCTTCTCAGCAACAAAAAGACCTGGCTGTAAATGAGTACTCTATTAAGCATGCAGTGATGAAGAAAAGGAGCAGATAAATCAACCTACTCTGCTACTCAAGCACTAGAGAGCCCTCATAGCAATTCATCTCTAGGTCAGCTTCCATTATCTAACTAGACTTCATTTTCTACGTTAGCTTTCAGTCTTTTGTTACTTTCTAGTTTAGCATTTAATTGGGATCCTGTATTATAGACCAGTGTAAGAGAATGATGCAGGAACAGTTCTGAATATAACGTTGAAACAGATTATTACATCCAAAACTAAGAGACTGCTGCAAAAATGAGGTTTTATCTTTTATAGGTGCAAGTATTAAACCACATAGCTTTGCCTTTGCCTGCTGAAAATATTTCTCCTGGTTTCCAAAAATATTGTTCTTTAAAGCACAGTTTTTAAGGATATGACAAAACATCAGAGTAAGAGAAATGATGAAGTGTTTATAGAACTTGAATACTTAAGTGAAAACAAATCTCTTGTCCACTCTTAAACCAAATGCCAATAATCGCATTTTACGAACTCGTAGCAGTGTTTTACCATCCGACTGATCTCAGTGTGGGAGGAAAGTGTCGCTTACAGCAGTGTTTTAATTTTTTTCCTCATTAAATATGATGTGATTAAGAATGAGCTGTTTGTGTAGGAATTTAACAAACACTGGCATGGAACAGTTGTCATACTTATAGAGATGCTGATTTAAAAATAAATTGTTCTCAAAGCTGTATTATTGAAAAAATATCCCTGACCAGTTTTTCCTAAATCGGGCTTTGTACAGGACTTTTTTGTTTTTTTCTGGGGCGGTAATAGAGAACACACACACTGCAGGTTGTGTGATTGTGAGTGTTGGAGAGTTGGTGTAAGTTAACCGCAGATTCAGGAGGGAGAATTACTCACTAATTCTAGTTTAGTTTTTTGTCAGGATTCTCTCTGGAAGCGTGGTTTCTGTGTGTGTAGCGTTTACACCACAGTGTGAGGTTTAAGAGAAGAAAACACACCAAAACCCTATTAGCACAAATTAGCAGCACTCGGGCAGCGTGAGGTCGCCGACTTTCTTAACGCCAGCGGCAGCGTTTTGCTCTGCACGGCCTTAACAGTGTAAAGAAAACATCAACTGACTGCCGAGTATGAAGAAGTCACATTTCTCCCAATAATAATAATCATAATACCCATTCCAGCATGTCCAACTGCCTCTCTGAACCCCACAGCCTGTCACCATTATTACTTATACGACCAGGAAAAGAGGCAATCACTAAAAACACAGTCTGCTGTAACTGTTGCAGAACGGAACCAGTTCACACCAGTTTAGTTTGGTAGGAAATCCCATAAAGCAGCTCAAAATAAACATTTCCAGTAGCTGGTACAGTATTAGAGGCTGGTGAATATTCTTTGACTGTGTTTTTTTATTTCAAAGAAATGTGTAAACTTTTTACTTACAAATGTATTTTTATACTGTTAACTCAAAGGGCATTTATACGTAAGTGAGTGTATGTGTGTGTGTGTGTGTGTGTGTGTGTGTGTGTGTGTGTGTGTGTGTGTGTGTGTGTGTGTGTGTGT
>JBBMFX010000080.1:5714804-5730395 GCA_037832545.1 Rhabdalestes septentrionalis | reverse complement strand
ATGCTCTCTGGCTGCCTGTCCTTATGTCTCCTTCCTGGCTGGGAGGAGAGAGGTAGTTCGCGGTTGGGGGCTAGCTCTCCCAGCCGTGACACAGGTAAAAGAAAACCCTCACAGGTTTCTCACTCAACTGAGGCCCCTAATTGGCCTCTTACTCTTAGAGATCAAATTCTATACAAACATATGAAAATATAAATATAAGAAAATATTTGGAGTGGATAAATATTTTTATATAGATAAAATAAAATGTCCTTCCTGTCAGCAACATGAACACCAGAATAAATGCAAACCAACATGAAAGAAGTAAAGTTTTAGAATTTGTTTGGTTTGTATAAAAGTATTTTATGTGAACTGGTGAGGAGATCACAGGTTCGTGTCCAGATTTCTCCATCGTTTCTCCAGACATTATTTGGATTTGTGAAATTCCATTAGAAGCTACCGAGTTCATTTAACGAAGCACTGTTTGAGTCAAACCAGGTTTCTGATAAAAACTACAATTAATGCTGGACTTCCAAAAAGAACACAGAACACACTGATATACTGAACCTACAATCACTATTTACTCTGTCATTTGTTTTATTCATTTTAGTTATGTTTAGTATATTTAGTAATAGTAATGTGATAAAACACTCATTGCTCATCTAAACACTTTTTAAATATGATTTTCTCAGGCACCTAAAATGTATGTACAGTATGTACACACAGAGCAGTAATGAAGATAACGGCTGCTGTACCTAGGGAGAGGACAGGGATAAAACACTCACTGATATTTTAATATGGATATTTATTTACAATGTACTGATTTACATACAGAGGTGGAGGATTAATATCTTCGCAGAACTTCCCCAAGACTATATTTGTACTGTATGTAATGGAGTACATAAATACATGTATATTATGAAAAATATTCAGTTGTCACAACTGAACTGGCACTGACTGATTTTATTTTAAAATATGATTTCACAGATGTTTACACTTCACTCTCTACATATTTGTGTTGTTAAAACTGCACTGTCAGAAAATCCATCATATCAGGAAGGTCATAAGTATTTAGGTAAAATGAAGAGAGGTGATGGAGGGAGTGGAAGAGCACTGAACAGCACTAATCATCATTATCAGCTCTGCTCATGCACACATCAGATGACGCCCCAAGGTCACAGGAAATGAGTGGGTCACTAGGTATATAAACAGGAGAGGTATATAAAAACCAGAGTCTGATTTGCAGTTCTAGTCTCCCTTCTGCAGGCAGCAGAGTGGGCAGTGGCAGTTTTGAAGTCGTACACGGACAGAGTTTCGCCAATCTACTCAAACCTGCCTTCCTATATCCTGACAGTGAGGTGGAGGTGGCGTCTTGGCCATAACATCTGCAACAGGGAAACTGCCCGGTGAGAAAATATACTGCAGAGTTTCACACTCTCGCCGTACAGATGGCGTGGGGTGACTCCAGGCTTCGTATGGCCTATTACAAGGCGCTGGCCACCCACATCAAAGATCAGCTGATGGGGTGGGATCTGACCAACACATTCGAGGGGATAATCCTGGTTGGCATGCGTATCAACCAATGCATGACCTCCCATCCCAAGTCTGCTCCTCATGCCCTGCCGCCCACATAACTAACTGCTCCATTCAAGCTTCTAGCCAGCTCCCCAGATCCTCCACCTCTGTCAGATACCACTCAGGATCTGGGGAACCCATACAGTTAGGGCGCGCTTCTTTAAACCCAGCGAAGCAAGTGCAACATTACCGTGATGGGCTTTGCTTCTCCGGACCACCACCGCACCATCTGCCCACTCCGGATTGTGTCTCTCTATCTACAATGCTGACCATTTCCCAATTTACAGTTCAGGCTCACATCCAGCTCAGGAACAAAGGGGTCAGTGTCACCGTTTTTTGTTGTTTCGGAATGGCTGGCAATTTTATTTATCATTCTTTTGCTGTTTAGCTGGGTGTGTGTATTAAAGCATAATCCCAGCCCATTAAAATAACAGCCGTTGACAGTTGAACCCTCTATCACAGCCCCATCAGTCACCAGACTGCACCACTTCACTTTTCTGTGGACAATTACTAGAAGAATATCACCTTCCTCATTACCCATCTCACTTGCCCTCCTATCATCTTGGTCCACCCATGGCTTCTCCAACACAATCCAATCATTTCATGGAGTCAGAAAAATTTTTTCCAATGGGGTTCGACGTGTCAGGATCTTTGTCTCATGCTGGCAGCTGGTATATGCTTTGGGTAGGCAACTGCCGCAATGTCGCCACCAATGCCATCCCTGCTCCGTACCGGGATCTAATGAAGGTGCTCAGTAAGTGTAGGGCCATCTGACTGCATCCTCATCGGCCCTACAACCTGGAGATCCAGCTCCTGCTTGGCAGGACTCGCCCACAAGGCCGACTGTACGGCCTTTCCAAGGACAAACAGAATGCCACGGAGGAATATGTGGCCGAAGGGCTCCGCCAGGGCACTCTCTGCCCTTTGTCCTCTCCCGTGGCTGCTGACTTTTTCTTTGTGAAGAGGAAAGTTGGGGGCCGGCGTCCATGTGTTGACTAATGGGGGCTTAGTAAGATCGCGGTGAAGCCCCAACTTCCAAGCCCAATGACTAACACCGTCCTGGACGCCCTTTGTGGTGCTTAAAGCTTTTGCTGGCCCACCGATTGTTCTGTAAATTGCCACCAGCATTCCACCATGTTTCTAGTGTTTGTCATATCCCCTCAGGGTATGGCAATGGACCCCCAGAAGACGGATGCTGTAGAAAACTGGCATCTACCCACTTTGCTTAAACAGCTGCAGCGTTTTCTGGGGTTTGTGAATTTCTATCAACAATTTATCTGGGGCTTCAGTTCAGTTGTGGGACCTCTCACTGCTCTCACTCGACCCTCCACGTCTCCATTTCAACTCACTCATGAAGCCATCTATGCCTTTCACCAGTAATGTGTAATTTCCACTTAAGCACCCATCCTCATCCATCTGGATATTGCCAAACCATTTGTTGAGGAGGTGGGTGTAGGTACCATTCTCTCCCAACATGGTCCAGATCAGAAAATTGCACTCTCTCTCTCCTCCAACGGGCTTTCTGGCAGCTCAAGATGGCATCAGATGTTACAGAATTCATACAGGCATGCGCAATGTGTGCCAGGGTGAGGACTGTCAACTCTCCTAGATCAGGTAAACTCCAGCCTCTGCCTATGCCTCGCCGACCCTGGTCGCACATCCTGCTGGATTTTGTCACTGCTGGAATCTGAAGGGAAGAACATAATCCTCATTATAGTGGAAAGATTCTCCAAGGCCGTGCACCTGGTGACAATCCATGGGCTTCAGCTAAGACCACCGCTGAACTAGTACTAGAGCACGTAGTCCATTTGCATGGGTTCCTCAAGGACATCAGCTAGATCAGAGGGCCCCAGCTCACAGACAGGTTCTGGAAGGCCTTCTGATATCTGATCGAGGCCACCTGTAGTCTTTCTTCTGGCTACCACAGGACAGAGCAGACCAACCAACAACTGGAGCGCTTCCTCAGATGTTTCATTGCAGATCGTCAGCGTTCCTCAGCCCGCTACCTCATTTGGGGTGAACTGTCACATAATCTTCTCACCTCCTTCACTACTGGACTGTGCCTTTTTGAGGTATGTCACAGTTTTCAGCCTCCAAATTTTAACAATCAAGAACCGGAGGTTGATGTACCATCGGACCAGCAGTTGGTCCACAGGTGTCTCTCATCCAAGACTACCATCGCAGGGTAACCTCCCACCCTGGGCCATCGAGAGGCAGACCTGGAGGGGGGAACAGTCACATGTACACATCAGGTGATGCCCCAAAATCACAGAAAATGAGCCTGTCACTAGGTATATAAACAGGAAACTCAGATCGCTCATTCTTTACTCTCACCCTGCCATCTCAACTTCAGGATTTACGTGAGTACTCACCTTACTGTGCATGACTGTGAATGTTGGTTCCGGTGGGAATCTGACTCTGTTTGAGAGCATTTGTAGTTCAAAGAGCATGATTAAACCCGCGTTCTCACTTCTGTCCGCGTTTGGGCTCTTCCATCAAGCTACACAGGCCAATTTTTCTGGTCAAGGTATGTTTGTGTTCACTCACCTCAACACAGTGACATTTTACAGTACAATAAAGAAATAGTTAAAGGTTTATTGTGAACAGGGGGGTATAATTTTTATAAGAATAAGTAAAAATATTTAAATGTATTATTTTTTATCATAGCTGTTATTGTTACGTCTACTGTAACTGTTAATTATAATAATCATTATTATTATTACTGATTTTGTTGGTAGTGTTTTGGAATGTTAGAAACTCTCAGATAATCAGATGGAAGATGAAAAAGCAAAAATGTGCTTTGAAGTAAAGTTTCAGAATTTCATTTTCTTCATCAGGAGTATTCTGAAATATTCCTGAATTAAGTTAACCCCACAGTCCTGCTATGGAAGCTCTGAAATATTTACTTTATTTTCAAAACTACCTGAATAAGACCCAGAGTGTGTCTGGTTTTGGTCAGTCTGAGCACTTTGCAAGCAGGAATCCCTGAGACTTCCAATCTTTTAAAAGTGAAACCCTTTACACAGTTCACCCAAAGAATGAAAAACATGGTCTTCACAGAACACTAGAACATTCACCTTTATACCAAACAGACTGGTTTCAGTTGACCATCAATTCACTTTACCAGAAGTGCCAGGAATAGAGTTCAGAGTTGCCATGTCCTTGTTTCTATCATATTAATTTGTGCAGGCCCATGCAGGGGATTTGGGTGGTGCTTTGGTGCATTTTATTTACTTTTTTCCCCATACAGAAAATCTAAATAAAAGAACAAACATATCCACAGAGCAATGTTAGAAATGACATCACCAAGTAAAATAGTAAAAAAGTAAACAAAAAAACAAAAACCAAAAGTAAAATTAAAAAACTAAAAAAATTACATAGGGGTCCAGCATGTTTAATGAGAGACACTTTTTACAGACATCAATTTACAAAGTATTACAACAGAAGGGTTTTCATAACCTTAAAAATTATTCTGTTTTACCTGAATGTCAACTGTCCCAAAGGGAGTTTTTCTTTTAACACTTGTGTGAAAGTGTTAAAAGTAGGATGTTGTAGTTTATTCACATTCAACTGAATACATTTCTTTTGTATGTAAGAGATCAGATTCAGCCTTTTAGAAGAAAGACGGCCTAGTTTGCCTTGTTAGTGTCTTATCGGATGCGGAATCCAGAGCTTTGACAGAAAAAGTATGTATTGAGATCCAAAATTACCGCAGAACCACAAAATCCCAAAAAACATGAAGCAGTGATCCTGCATACGCATTGGAGACACAATGTTGATACGATAGGACATATTTGAAGCTGAACTGGAGTGATTACATCAAAAATGTTAATATGTAAATATGTCCACACTACCTTTCATCTAGTAGTCTTGTTGACAGACAGCTTTTTAGCTGTGACAAAGAACAATCAAGTAAAACTTTGTAAGTAAGATGCAGTAAGACCTGTAAATTTCAGAAAATGTTCAATGTTGTGGTCTTTTCTATAAGTATTTCTATTTGTGTTACTTTCAATGGCTGTCCCTTCTTCAAGAAATAATTTAATGTATGTCAAAGCTGTAAATATTAATATGAGAAACCATACTCATTTTGTAAATTAGAAAAATTTATTAAGATGCTATCGGTGAATGCTAAAATTTTATCAGTGAAGAGCTGCTTAAATAGAATCTAGCTTTGATCCTTCCATTTTTGGATTACTGATTTTCCCAATGCCTTTATTAGATCTTTACTGAGAAATGGGTATGACAACAGAGAGATTTGAAACCTATTTCCAGTACATTTATTTTCGAACCCATCAAAATTACTGAAAACGTATGCATTCATTTCTTAATGTAACTAAATGTAACTGACTGCTTTTCAATATTTCATAGTCTGTGGTAAATTTGCAGTGAAGACCGACTAAACCAAGACACTACCAGTGCCGAGGGATATGAGACCAAGACAAGACCAAAGACCCCTGAGACTGTGACAAGATCAAGACCAGGTAAAGGTGGTCTCGAGACATCCAGCTTTGGTCTGTGGTAACTCGATACACCTCTAAAAGCACAAACTATTTGTTTTGAAGATACAGATCAGGTCTGTCTTTGGTGCACAGACATTCACATTGACCATACAAAAAGAAAAGTATCAGTCAGGTCTTCAACATCACAAAATTCCCTCTGGTTTATGTATCATTTACACAAATTTCATTCTTCAACCTGATAATGATTCTATGAAAATACATTGTATTAACATTGTATCCAATCCAAAGAAATAAGTGAATTTAGAAAATTGGTCTTGTCCTCCCCAGTCTCCCAGTGAGTTGCATGGAGGGGCTGTACCCACAGGTTCTAAATGAGCTCCAGCAAATGAGACATTTTTTTCATGCTAGATAATATTTGGGCACAAGATATTTTCACAAACTGCTGGATGAAGCAAATCTGTGCTGATGTGATACAGGGAAGGAGGGTTATTTTGATAAAGCTCAAATATAATTAAACTGCACTTACAGTGTATAATGTTAAACTTAAAAAACAGGCAGTAACATTTGTGTTGAGTATTTTTAATGTTGTCTTATAAGTTTTGAAAAAGCAGCATATATTTTTTTAATCTGAGCATGGGCCCAAATATCACAGGAAATGCTGATTTTAAGATTGTGATGAGTAGTACAAATACATTCAGGAGTCAAAGATTATTGTATTGTGTCACTTAAACGCTTGAGTTTAGTTACACTGTGTGAGTCATCACTTTCCATGCTAAAGTCATGTCTGATCTGCTGCTAACTTTCAAAGAACATTTAAATAAACCTTTAAAGACATTCAAAAAGAGTAAAACTAGATCAAAGCTAAAAGGCATCTCAGAAATCTTTTATTATTATTAAGAAAAGCCACGAGTGTCCACTCAAAACCAGAACACATCATTTGCTGAGGAATCAAAACAATGGTCATGACCTCAACCTCTAATGATATTCAGCTCAAAACATTTGATAGGGTCCCATTATTTATAAACATTGCAAATATAAGCAAATGTTCTCTGTTTTTATAGGTGATTCTTTACGCTGTGCGCTCTTGGCCCATGCATTTAAAAACATTCCACACTGCTGTTCTAAAACGTGTTAAATTAAATAACAGGTCCACTAAGGCTAATTCATCCACAACGGGTTTGAGAGCACTTTCATGAAGTATCTAAATTGCTTGTGATTAAGTCCAACTTTGGGAGTCAAAAACAACAGAAGTGGCCTCGGAAAAACACTTGCCTCCATAAATAAAATGTTCAAGAGTACAATAATAATGTCATAATCGTCAGCTTGCCTGTTAAAGCCACTTTAAGAGGTGATGAACCTTCCAATGCAATCATGTACCCAAAATGGACAACCAACTGCTCTGTAAGGCAAAAATACTTCTCCCCATTTTTATAGATAACAGTATTTCATGCAGCTTTAAAAGCCACAAAAACAAGTCTATTGGCCTACACTTAACTAATTAGTGTGATGATTTGCGTATGCCATTGGCACTATGCTAATTATAAGCTTCGATTACTTGCTAGGCACGTTAACCTTGTAGCCCTGGTGGAAAATTAGAGAAAAGACTTTATACCACAGATGGATAGGTAGTCTAGCCCGGTGCACTGTGGTTGTAGGATCTCATAGAGTTGGAGTGCATCGCAGGGCACAAGAGCCTTGTCCTTTCCAACGATTAGCATTACACAGTACACTTTACTGTATTAAAAGAAAAATCACAATCAGAACAAAGCTGTTGTGTAGTGGGTAGCATGGCAAATAAGTAACCTGGATTGAAACCCTCAACCGCAGGTTTATATGTTGGGTTTCACTTCCCCAGATCCATTAGTTTAGCTCCTTAGTAAGCTCTTTGGCTATGAAGGATTTTTTCTTGGTCAGCTAGCAAACTACCAGAGTACATAATCTATAGTGAGTCTTCATGATTGCACGGAATAAGCGGCTTTTGCCCCGTCAATCACTTTAAAAGATTTCTTGAAAGAGTCTAAGGTGAACTATGTGTTCAGGGTTTGACATTAGTATTTAGCCTCCAATCACTATGTCATTATTTTTACCAGTAGAGGTCTTCCATGCTAGTAATATGTGAGTGCAATGCCACTTTGGTCTTAGATGAGAAGATAGCAAGATGACAAATTCATACACCTTTTATTCAGATTTTGGGACAGAAAAGCAACACTAATTGGGTCCACTTCCTTGAAATATCTGGCCTCTTCTTTGGGCAGAAAGGGCTGAAATAGTGCAATATTGTGTACATTTTATGTTAGAGCTGTTATAGGACACAGTGTCCTGCAATTTCATATTTACTTAGACCCAACATCACAGAATGTTTAATTCTCTAAGAGGGGCTGTAGTGGTTCCAGCCTTTATGGTACCCTGGGTAAACAAATGCCTTGGTGCCAGACCCGAACAATCCAAGTTTTTCCCCAATGCCTGTGCAACCCCAGACAACTTGCCCATGTCGCCCATACCTAAATCTGTCAATGATGAGGGGCAAAAAAGCATTGTCCTCTGTCTCTATTCCATCTAATTAGGAGCACATCTGACTGATTGTTTGAAGACTGAGACGAATTTATTCAATAAGTGCAATCAGATATGTGTCTGCTTGCTTGGAGTTCAAACCTTTTCTAACTGGACTCCTGGGTTGCCTATAAATTATGAAAAGGTGAAAATGTTGTGAGGTTCTCAGCATCACAGTTTCATTGAGTTCTTCCTTGCCTCCTCAAAACTGAGTGAGAGAGTAACTGTCCCACTCTCGAAGCTCACTCTTGGTCTTTGGTTCCGCCTCTGCTCAGAGGGAGGGGTTATCTCATTTCCATTGGTCTTCAGGCTGATGGACGAGGATGGAGAGGAACCTGAGGAACAGCCTGCACTACTGGACCTCTTCCTGGATGCAGAGCTTCGCCTCAGTGTAGCCTTGGCTGCTGCTTTGAAAGAGTGAGCCGCTGTGCTAGAGCGAACTTCCTCAATAGTGTTCCTGGACGGCTTGAAAAGGATAATGTAGACTTTGTTGAAAAAGATGCAGGCTAGCAGGCTGAAGCTGGATGCCAGGATGGCAATGACCTCCACAGCAGATACAAACTTGCCATAGGTGCTGAAGTAAGCAGGGACAAATGAGATCCAGACGATGAAAAAAATTAACATGCTGAATGTGATGAACTTGGCTTCAGTGAAATTTTCGGGAAGCTTTCGTGACTTAAAGGCAAAGAAGAAGCAAATAGCTGCCAGCAGGCAGGTGTAGCCGATGAGGAAACCTAAAGCCATCATGGACCCTTCGTTACAGGTTATAAAGATGATCTCGTCAATGTCATAGTTTCGGTAGCTTGCTGGCGGGGCATTGTACAACCAGACCACACAGATCATCACTTGAACAAATGTAAACAGGAACACCAACAGGAACTGGAGGTTTAGCCCCCACCACTTGCGATGGAGACTGGTAGGTATCTTGGCTTCAAACACCAGCAGAACTCGATTAGTCTTCACCAGGATGCAGGAGATGCACAGAACGAAGCTGATGCCAAAGGCTGGTTGCCTTAGACGACATGTCCAGTCCTGAGGTTCACCGATAAAGATGAGAGAGCTGGAGAAACAGCAGATGAGAGAGAAGAGCAGCAAGTAAGACAGCTCTCTGTTTGAGGCCTTCACTATGGGTGTGTTCCGAAATCTCACAAAAACACCCATCACAAAGGATGTCAGGAGGACTCCAAGCACAGCAAACAATGCTAAGGCAATTCCGAATGGCTCTGACCAGGACAGAAACTCGATCTCCTTCAAGAAACAAGATGTGTGATTTCCATTTGACCACGAATTGTTGGGGCACTTTGTACAAATGCTGGCATCTGCGGATGAAATATCATTTGAGACGTTAGAAAGGTTGAAGATTCAGTAACCCAAACAACACAAAACAGAAAAATATTGTAACAATTAGAAAATGAAAACTGTTGCATGGCAATGAATTAATGAACCTACCTTTGTGGTCGCTGTATTCACCATCAGAGCACTCGGTGCACTCAAAGCAGCAGGTAGGCATACCATCAATAATTCCTTTCCGGGTCCCAGGCTCACAGTCTTCACTACAGTTTGAAAATGGAACCTAGGTGGAGAGAACAGGGACATTTTTGCCAAAAAAATTGTGCTGCATTTTAGGTTTGGGAAACTTCTATATATACATATAGAAGAAAACAAGTAGTAACAGCATTCCAGAAACACAAAAAGCAGCTAGATTTTACTCACCTCAGTCAAATAGCCATTCCACAGTATTTTGGTTTTGTCAATTGAGAGTTTGGCTCCTTTTTTGCCATGTATTTTGTAGTAACCAACCTCCTTGAACACTACAGAGCCATCTTCAGGTGACCGATGCCAGTTTATGATGGTGTAATTGGCAGAAAGTTCACTTGCTTCATCAAAACCTACTCTCTCCCCAATACTATTCTGGACCTTTAGGTGCCTTAGCTGCTTCAAGACCTGTGAAAGGCAAGAATAAGGGGAAGTCGTTAACAAAAAACATTTCACATCCTGTCATAATTGAGGTAACATAAGGATTTGGTAACAAATTAAGACTGGTGTACTTTGAAGTTCCATTCATTTGAAATCGAAACAAACTAATCTACTCAAGACAAAAATTACTTTACCTGCCATGCCTCCACTTTCCTAATATCTGCACAGGAGCCATTGGCAAAGAGTCCCCTTCCAGGTGTACATGTGAGAATGTCCTGCAGTGCCTCAGCTATGGCGTAAACAGCCAAGTAAACGTTATAAGAGATTCTCAAGTGAGTGTAATCCAGGTAAGGTGTCTCTACACTTGTGATGTCTTCGTCCCCAGTGCACAATGGCCTGAAATTGGTGCTTCCATTCTCACTGTCCTCCTTCCGGGGACTATCCTCCAAGTAACAGTTGAATGTCTCTTCCCAGAACTCCCGAATGAACTCATTGTGGCAGGACTTTTTTGGATGGACCTGCTGCAGGAACTCCCTGAAGCCAGGTATCTGGCCTGCACGCAGTGTGAAGCCAATTGTCCCACCCATGACATCCAGGTACTCAGGCTTGGCCACTAGGCTGGAAATAGCCCAAGCCTCGCTTGCTAACCACACTCGATCGGTGACATTTCGCCTCACCATCTCCTTAACCAGAGGCTCTACATCGGGCCCACTGGCAAACACAACTATGACCTTAGCAGTGGAGTTCTCGATGCGATCTGCAAGACGGACAATCTCAGCTTCGTCTAGGTATTGTGAGATGAGCACATTCAGGTCGATGCAGATGTCCCTCTGAAGCATCTCGTTCTCAAACTTCTCAATTCCTGGCCTGCCGTACTCATCATCAGAAGCAATGGCAATAACCCAGTTCCACTGGAAGTGGTCAATGATGGCTGCCATGGCAATGGCTTGGTACTCATCAGTAGGGATGGTCCTCATGAAGGACTTGTACTGGTTCTTGTTACTCAGGAGGCGACTGGAGGAAGCATAGCTGATCTGATGGAACAAGATAAAACAATGAAAGACAAAAAGCAGAGTTTGGAATCAAGTGGAAAGATGTAAGGAAGAGCTCAAATTTAACATCATGTCATCCATAATAATGTACAAAAGTGTTGAAAAATGGCTTCTATACAGTTTTTAGCAACATTGTAAAACTCTTCTCACTTGTGGGATATAGAAGAGCCCCACGAGGTCAGCTACAGCTGTAGAGACTGCAGACCCAGATGCCCCAACTACAGCAATGGTTGATGGGATGTTCCCAGAGCAGTTACAAAATTCATCCAAGTTCAAGGAATCTATCTTATTCTGTGCCACGAAGCTCAAGGAGGCTTCCAGAGCTTTGGAGACTGTATTACAAGTGTCAAATATACGGTAGCCTAGCGTGATGTTGGGTAGAAGGATAGAACTGTTGTTGATTTCCTCAATCGCGAAGATCATGGCCTGCAGCCAGCGGAATCCTCGGAAATTATATCTGAACAACACAAATTATAGAAGGGATTTACATTCAAAAGCACAAAGTATTTTATTTATATGAAGCACAAGGGTTTTGACATACCTCACACATTCTGTTGACTCTGGTCTAGCAGCTAGGTCCTGATCTTTGGAGGCTACTCCAAAATGTATAGGGAAAAGGCCCCCCAGCAGGATGTCCCCAGTCTTCTGGGCCCTCTGGTGGGGGCCATATGTAGAAATGCCAGAGTTAGAGCCCAGCAGCACCAGGTAGTGCAGGTAGAATGTCAGGTAGAACCTCATGGTTTCAGCTCAGAGTGCAATTTAAACATTCATTAAAAAGGTATACTGTCTGGAAGGTCCTCAGTTTCTCCATTCATTTATTTGGATTCTAGCTAAAGAGAATGTTTATGTTTCTTCCAGAAATAGGCACTGGATGCAAATACCCCTGGATGATGCTGTAACAATAAAGTGAATAAAAGGTCCCTCAGAAAAGTCTAATCAGATCTGCATTAGAGATGACCTGGGAAGAAGATGAGGGCATGGCTCAGGGTCCATCTGAGGTGCTGTCGATCTCTTTGACCGTTCCTCTGGTGACGAACCAGCCAGCTTCGTCTTCATCTCTGATGCAGTTTCTGCTTGATACAAGGCATCCAAGACAGAGTGGTCCATCAAGGTACAAGCTAGAGGAGTTTGTGGTTAGGTTTGGGTGGAGCAGCATGTTCCTACAAAATAAAAAATAAAAAATGGTCTTTCTTTAAAATATTACCAACTTCAAATCCAAATCAAGGTTAAGACCAAAAATTACCCACATTTACTATGGTAAAGCAACAAAGTGAGAAAAACTACCCTCCGTCCCTACCACCTTCTCCACATGACCAACTCCAAGGTTAATCTATGGCCAGTTCTAACAACCTTCATGAAAGAACCTTCATGATCAAGACTACCTCCCATTTACAATGGACCTTTTAACTGTTTTGCACCACTAACCTCCTCAGCATGGGTGCTGGGTATGACGCAGTGGTCAGAGTAACCTGGCCGCCCAGCAATGGTGCAATAAAGGCTCTGCATTATGCTAATGAACTCCGGAAATATGCAGGAGCAGGAGTCGGCTATTCAACAGAAAAGGCCAGTAAAAGTCCCTGGAAAAAAGATAGAGGATTGATTATGCAAAGGAAAAAAAGGTCTGTGCAATCTTCAGACCCATAATACCACCAAAGAACCAAAGGGGAAGAGCTAAAACTGCTAAAAATGTAATAATATGAGTGAAAAACGTGACCACCACCAAACCTGTTCAATCTATTTCCAACAGCAAAGTAAATCAGAGTGTACAGTTGCCAAGGTAATCAAGCTTGTGCTAAAATTGAGCAAAACATCTGCAATTTGAAAAAATATCAGTCAAAAACTGGAAATAAATGTGGAAAGAAAGGGAAAAAATATTAAAATTCATGATCTGAAAGACTCGTAAATTACATTCAGAACATTCAAAAAGGCAAAGTATAATAAATCATCTGTGGATTAAAGGATTAAAATCTAGTGAAATATGAAAATAAAAGAAAAATACTGTATTTACATAAATATATGTATAAATGCATGTGTATACACACACTCACTACACATACATACATACGCTAACACACACACATATAGGACCTACCCTCTTTCATTGAATCTATCAATTCCGAACAAAGGAACAGGACAAAATCGCGCCTGGGACAGAACAGCTGCTCCTCCTGACTGAAGAAAGGCTCTTCAGGAGTCCCTTGCTCGTTCTTCTTTGGGTCAGCTTGTGCTGAAATTTCTATTGACTTCAATTAATTCTGAGCAGCCTGAGTGAGTGAAGCGAATGCTCCTCTGGGCACAGTCAAATATTAACCAAGAGCAGGCCAGTCCACTTCCTCTGGACACATAAAACCACCCTGCAGATGCTCTGATCCCACCTCTCTTGTGTACCACCAAAGGTGGACAAAGGTAGACCCCAACTTCTCAGCCAGAACCTCTTTCCAATCCTATTTAACAGAATAAGGATACACAACTTCATAAAAGTCTTACTATGTGCTTTTTAAAAATGTAACATCCCACTATCCTCTGAAACATATGTCCTTCATGGGGTCATTGAACTGGAGTGGGAGTGCAGGGCATATTAAAGTTCACTCCCTGGAATAAGAATCTGGAATCAGAATTGAGGGGAAGTGGAATTTGAGCTGAACAGGAATGTCAGGAAACTGCTGAGCTTGATTTTTATTTTCTCACAAGCACACAATATCTATTAAAGTGTCACATAAAACAAGAAAATACATGCACATCAAATTTAAGAAAAATGAGAATCTTATGCATTTTCTGCACATTATTCCCTAAATCTAATGTAAACAGCATTCCCCACATGTCAATGAAATTAAAGGATCATAAACCAAGATTATAAATGGAGGCCAGTTCAAGCCCATTTTCAATACTTACATCCACATAAATTTCACACCACCCTCCACATGAAATTATCTTGTCATGTTTCACTTTAGTCTATCTTCTTGTTCGTCCAGCTTCACCACGTTTTGAAGCAATTTATGTGTTAAAAAAAAAAAAATCAGATGAAACCTCCTGAGCAACACATCTTCCACTCTGAAGACCAGTTTCAAGGTGCTGGGTTGGTGGACTGGAAATCTCTCAAGTGCTTTAAAAGCACTTTATTGTTCCAGAGTGTCTCCATTATTTGGTAGGAAGGTCACCACACTTCAATAAGAACAGGGAAGACGAAGAACTCAAAGCAAAGAAGGTGGTGAACCAAGTTTATTCAGGAGGGGAGAAAAAAAAAAGTACATATAAATAAATAAACTTTACTTCCTACATTGCATTATTCTCAACACAAATACAAGGTGGTTCCAAGGCTGAAAACAACAAAAACAACCCTTTAATGACCCCAAGGTCTCCAACATCAAGTGTAATTTTTCCCTTTATTAAATCTGACAATCATATTCAAAGTGCTCCAAAAGCTTCAGAAAAGATTTTCTCTTGCAACTGAAGGCTCTTTCTTCTTTCAGCAGCAGTAAAGGGACACAAGGGCGAACCGCCATTCACACAACAAACTTGTTCTTGGTGATGGAGTTGCTCTTGGTGGCTGTGTCAGCGTGAGCCTGATAACCAATCACCAGCTTTGCAGGAAGGCCAAGGGCTTCTTTATACTTCCGGCTAGAAAAGATAAAAGTAGAGGAAAAAAAGAGAATTTTACCATTATCCTTCTGCACCTCAAGACACAGACAACCTGCCCCCCCCAAAAAAAAAGTCACTTATTGACTGTAATAATTATTATAACAAAAAATTATTCAAAACCTGGCTGTTTCTAACAGCAGGAGAATCATGAAAATGCTCACAAATGCTACAATTTTCAATCAAATCACAGTGGCACTACAAACTATATCCAACCTCTTTATGAAAAAAAAAAGCCTCACTGGTCAAAACCTGAAGCGGCTTTTATTTTACAGTGAGTATTTACAGCGTGTACTGAATTCAATATATATTCAACATTGAAGGAAGAACTCTGACAGACACACACACACACACACACACACACACACACACACACACACACACACACACACACACACACAACACTGTGGTGAAGAAAGCATCCC
>JBBMFX010000080.1:5690829-5702148 GCA_037832545.1 Rhabdalestes septentrionalis | reverse complement strand
CCCACCACACACACACACACACAGACACACACACACAGACACACACACACACACACACACACACACACATTCAGTCATGCCCCCCGTCCCACCGGAGACTGGTCCCGAAGTTGGACCGTCATGATTAAGGTGTTGTTTGGGAAAACTCACCGATGGATATGCAGTGGAACTGGCGCGGGTCGGGCAGTGGGTAGGCGCTCTGGTAAAGCCCAGGTCCGTGGCCCAGGTTGGCGGCGGCTGCGGCGGCTGCGGCTGCGGCGGCGGCCGCCGAGGGCGCGTGCTGGCGGGAAAGCGCGAGCGCCGAGTGGCAGTACTGCGGCAGGGTTCCCTTCAGGAGGGGCAGCGCGCCGGGGGGCGACGGGTGAAGCTGTGGCGCGGGAGCCGTAACGCAAAGCGGGCAGAAGCACAGCAGGCCGCTCTGGGCCTTGCGCGCGTGGCACGACCATGCCGCCGTGAGACTGTGGAGGGGGTGGGACGGGTGGTGGTGCACCGAGTACGGGAATAGCGGGGGGCTGCTCGCGCGGCCCTTGTCTCCACCACCGCCGGCCTCCCTCAGAATCAAGGAGTCCACGAGAAACGACCTCGGCATGTTCTTCTGTCTGGAGAACGAGGAGCAACCAAAAGTCTAAGATGGACCAGAAGGACCAAGATGACTAAGGGGATGGGTCTTCTCCTTCTTCTTCTTCTGCTTCTTTTTCTTGTTCTTCTTCAGGACGCCCTGAATGTCGTTGGTGAGAAACGCGCAAAAATATAAGTGCCACCCCAAAGTTGGTGCGTGTGCGGAGCTGGACTGGAGTGATGCACGAGAGAAAACCCAGGCTGTTTAAATAGGTGGACCCACTTCGTCCATGTGACCGTCCCTCTCTCTCTCCCTCTCTCTCTCAATAGGGTTTTTTGTGCCTTTTCTCTGGGCATTCAAACTGCACGCTTCCCCATTATTTCACTTGTTAACTAAATGAACTGCATAATGTAGTCTATTCTTGTCAGCCCCACCCACGCCGCAAGAGGCAGCACTGCCCCCTTTACTCCCCCCCACTCTCTCTCTCTCCCATTTCCCGACGCTATATTGCTCTTTAGTGCCATTTAAAAGTTTATTTTTTTCCTCTCTGTCTCTTCAAACGGGGCCACATGGACACTATTGCTCTTTTTAATTGGGACCCCCCATTCACCTCGGTCGTCTGGAGCTTGCGGGAAGCGCGAGACGCATCAGACGTGGAGAGAGGAGAGGAGAGGCTGCACCTGCACTTTATTCCAATGATGCATCATCATTGAACTAATCAGTCTCTGATCTGTTTTTTCTTCTTCTTTGATTTCAGTTTTTATATGTGATTATGATGATTGTGATGATTGTGATGATTGTGAAGAACTCTGGAGCTGTTAAGAACTTACAGCAACCATTACTATGATATAAACATGCAAACACGACATAATGTTTACATCTAAAAGTGATGAATGTCATTACCGCCATAAGAAGCGACGCGAATGTGCCAACAGATAAATACAACTGATCTGTTATTCTTTAATCGTAAAGTCTATTCATTGTTTGCCGTTTTAAAATTCCATGTCATTTGTTAACGTTCTCGAGAAAAACAGAATAGATAAAAATAGATAATGGAAATGGAAAAGAAGATTTAAAAATTAAACAAGGCAAGAAAAGGTGAGGTAATATAAGATAAAATAAGGCAAAGCAAGACGTGGCAAGAAAAGAAATAAGGAAACGACGTAAAATAAGAAGAGATCAAACAAGATAAAAACCATGAGATAAAATATGGTGAGATCAAAAGTTTTAATATAATACGACGACTTTATTCATACCTAATGGAACTTTGAGTGTGCAATTTACATACAAGATAAAGATTATGTTCAGATAGAAGTGATTGAAATAAAAAAAAAACTAGAAATGTGTTTACAAAGGCAATATGACAAAATTTCTGAGTACGTCAAATATAAATATAAATATATCAGTCTATCAGTCTATAAATGAAAGTGTTGTGGGGCAGTTTGGTTAAGACCCCAGTTATTAATTCCTGCTCGCGGGCCCCCTCGCCGGGCTCCTGGAAAGAATATCTAAAAAAATAACCAGGTTTTCAGCGCTGTCGCCAGCGCGGCCGTATTGAATGTCATTGTGGGGAGTTTGTGAATAAGGAGAGAAAAAGGCTCGCATTAAAGTGTGTGACAGCGAGCAGAGACGAGCACAAAGGCGGCCCCCACCGGCCAGGCCCGATTCAATTAACTAATAGGAAAACATTTTCTTTCACTTTAGAACCACTAAACAAGACCTTCAAAGAGAGTGAGAGATAGAGGGGTGGGGAGAAGGATAGGAGGAGCAAAAAGAGAAAGAGAAAAATATATATATAGATATATATATAGATATAGATATAAAGATATATACATATATAGAGAGAGAGAGAGAGAGAAAGAGAGAAAGTGGGAAGACAGAGAATAGAGGGAGAAAACAAGAGTGAAGGAAGTATAGCGTAATAAGGAGAGAAAGCAAGAGTGAAGGAAGGATAGAGAAACAAGGTGAGAATGATGGAGGAAGAGAGCTAGAAACAGTAAGGGGGGAGGATTTGTCATCTAAATGTACAGTAGGTTTACTGAAGCTAAAGCTAAAACTGAAACCAAATGCAAAAATTCATGTTAAAAACGAGTCTAAAAAAATAAAAAACTCAGATTAACTTTTAAAGCTTTTTCCTCGGTGTAATTCTGTGGACAGTGCGCTAGCAGAACCCCTTAATGATAATTAACGCGTTGTTCATTGATAATGAACGCGCGAGTCTGTTCTCTGACGTGTCTGACGGTGCAACAGTTTGGGGGTCAGCGGGGTCTCGGCGCGCCTCTTTACGCCCATCGGGTCAGAGGTCACGCTTTAACTCTGATTTAAGCGTGAGGACACCGACTTTAAAAGCTTTTAAGCGCCAGCGTTTTTAGCTGTTCTTAAGTAACTCAAACACATGCGCGCGTCAACCCGCAGGAGACGCGTCTGGAGCTCGCGCTGTTTCCAGCTTGTGCGTGTGTGTGCATGTGTGTGCGTGTGTGTGCCTGTGTGTATGTGTATATGTTTGTGTTTACGTATGTGTGTGCATATGCATAAGTGTGTGTGGATGTGCATATATGTGTGTATTTGTATGTGTGTGCGTCTATATGTATGTGTGTGCATATGTATGTGTGAATGTGTGTGTGCATATATTTGTGCGTCTGTGTATGTATGTGTGTATGAGTGAATGTGTGTTTATGTGTGAATGTGTGTATGTGTGTGTGCATATATTTGTGCGTCTGTGTATGTATGTGTGTATGAGTGAATGTGTGTTTATGTGTGAATGTGTGTATGTGTATATGTGTGTGTGTGTGTGTGTGTTTGCATGTGACTTTATATATATGCGTGTATGTGTGTATGTGTGTATGTGTGTGTGTGTGTGTGTATGTATATATGTGTGTGTGTGCATGTTTTTATGTATGTTTGTGTGAGTGTATGTTTGTATGTGTATGTATGTGTGTGTGTGTTTATATGTGTGCGTGTTTGTGTATGTGTATTTGTGTGTGCGTGTATGTGTATGTGTGTGTGTGTGTGTGTTCGGTAGCTGTTAAAATCGATCCGCGCGCCACTGTCGCTCCTCTACGAGCCCAATTACAGCCGCGCGCTTTTCAGTCCAGAACCGCTGCGCGCACTAATGGCCCTCGAGTTCGGAACCGAGCCTTAAGCAGGTTAATGGACTGCGGGACAGCAGGTTTTATCTGCTCTATTCGCTCAAAATGACCAGAGGACCCCCCTTACGCACACACACACACACCTCACACACTTACCAACACACCCACAACCCCCCCTACACACATGCACACACCCATAC
Organism: Rhabdalestes septentrionalis; assembly: GCA_037832545.1. Lineage (NCBI taxonomy): Eukaryota > Metazoa > Chordata > Actinopteri > Characiformes > Alestidae > Rhabdalestes > Rhabdalestes septentrionalis. The sequence continues at coordinate 5,698,300 of JBBMFX010000080.1, read as the reverse complement.
CCCTCACACCCCAGCACACACACCCATACCCCCCAAAACACCCAAAACCCACATACGATCACAACACCCACCCCCCCCAAACCCCTCTACACATACGCATACACCTTGTCCATCCGTTTGTCCATCCATCACTCCATCCATCGCTCCATCACTCTATCACTCTATCTCTCCCTCTCTCCGGGGGAATCACTCGCTCCACTCCAGTGACAGAAAAGGTAGCAATTTGCTCGCAACTTCGCAGCAGCGCCGCAATCGCAGCAGGTCTTTACAGCACCAATTAGGATCAATTAAACCCTCCACCACACACACACACACACACACACATGCGCGCAGACAAGAGGCTGTTAGGGATAGAGCGAGGGATGAGGGAGAGAGGGAGGGAAGGATAGATAATAGAGAGAGGGGGAGACAGAGAGAAAGTGAACGAGAGAGAGGTGAGCAAGCGAGGGATAACAGGTGAACGCGAAAGAGAGAGGGATAGAGAGAGGTGAGGGAGAGAGAGAGGGATAGAAGGTGACGGACAGGGGTGTAGAGAGTGAAAGAGAGAGAGAGACGGATAGACAGATAAAACGAGGGAGGGAGTGGTAGGTAAACAGACAGAGATGGAGAGTGAGCGAAAGAGGAATGTGGGAGGGAGAGATGGACATAAAAGAGATAGAAAATTGTGAATTATGTCATGTTAGATGACTGATGTCTTGTTACATTGCTGCTGTTGTGTCTGATTTTACTGTGTATTGAGTGTCATTTAATACCTAAAAATGCACCCAAATAAAATGTATAATGTTTTAATGACAGAGAGAGAGATGGATGAATAGAGAGGGAAGAGAGAGACAGAGAGAGAGAGAGAGAGACAGAGAGAGAGAGAGAGATACCCGAGATACCCCACCAGACCTTTCTCTCAGCCCAATAAACATTGTAATTTACTACAATGTCAAATGTAACCCTAACAAAATAATAATAGTAATAATTATAACAACAATAATAACAATATTAGAATCAGGTATGTTTAACTCTGTTATTTTAATATACTTGCTCAGGTCCTTCAGTTTGTGTGTGTATGTGTTTGTGTGTGTGTGTGTGTGTGTGTGTGAGATCGAGAGAGAGAGAGAGAGTGTGTGTGAGTTTGTCTGTGGCCTCTACTCCAGGAAGCTCATCCTCATTTGTCCTCCCGACTGGAGATCGACAAATAGCTTTGACCTTCGGAGAGGCGACAGACACTCTGCCCTCTAGAGGCCCAACATCAAACTGCAGTCCAATTACTGAACTTGACTGTGAAAGTTCACACTTTACATTTGGACATTAAGTACTCAGGAAAACAAAAATCATGAAGGTTTTATTTGCCTTAGACCACCGAAGACACCGATTGTTACACTGGAATTCTTGCTGTGGTAGTGGTTCTACATACAAAATATACAGTAGTATGATTTAAAAAAAAGAGCCCCCTCTCATTTTTCTTCCAAAGAGCCAGACTTTCTTGTAGTTTTAATGTAGCCATGAGGAACAGCTGTCCAGGCTTCCCGAAAGACTTTCAAAAGCTCTGATTTTCAGTTCAGTCCCTGAACTTGACCAGTTTCAGAGGAATGTTTTTTGTATGAATCATTGAAGCAGAATAAAGTACATCTAACTGAAATCCTGAAACAGTGAAAAACAGGAGCAGATAATTCCAGATGATCAGGTAGTGATCAGTATACTGGTGGTGCTGAATGCTGAGTGGCTGGAACTACTTTATCTTGGCTTATTGTGTCTTTGAGCACAACATAAGACAGTCTGACAGGTATAAAATAGAAATTTTGCACCAACAAGGTAAAATATTTAAAAACGAGTAGGGGCTTGAGATTTTGCACAGTGCTGTACATGAAATAGACATTAGTTTATAAAACGAATGATTGTTACACATGGATTAACGTGACCCAATATTGATGTAAAAATAGGAGAGTGTGATTGGTACTTTTTATTTTTTTATTTTTTACAAGAGACACTATGGCATGCCTGCTAACACAGAAAAGGGGAATTATCTTACATGACTATTACAAATTTAGCATTTTGAATGATTAAATTAAAGCTAATGCACATCTGCACTGTTGAAGTTTAAGAGGTTAAATTGTTGAAATTTGATACATGAAAAAATCTCAGGTTTGTTTATGTAGATAATTATCAGGACAATCAGTGAAAGTAAGAATACAATTGAAACAGAATAAAGGTAGGATTTAAGATGAAATAAAATAAGTTAAATAAAAGTGATGAACGCATTATAAATGAATATAGATATATAGCCTGATTTTTGTTTGGAAAACCGCTTCATTTCAGAGACAAAATAAGCATGAACATAGAAACAAGCAACAAAATCAAGCATTAAATCAATGTAGATGTGGGATTTAAGGTGAATGAAAAAAACTCACTAAAAGGAAACAAAGCAGCATAAAATAATACAGATAAAATATTTATATATAAATAAAAAAACATAACACAGTTTTGACTTCCAGACTTGTTAGACAAAAAACAATATTTTTTATCTGTATTATTTTATGCTGCTATGGTGATCTAGTTCCAGTAGGATGCAGCACACCTGACTAAATGCCATTTCACTCTCAGATCCAGTTGCCATTGACTGACCAGCCCATTTTAAAGGATTTTAAATGTAATCTGTTTACAGTCGATCCCTAAGCTTCAATGTAAATCAAATGTACTCTGAAGTTTCAGTGAAAAATAAAAGCGACATTGGGAACACTGTTCCTTACACGCTGAGCTGGAATTATTCAAATAAAAATCAAACACAGCATTTTTATTCACAGATTGGTGAACTGAGTCTGGAGCAGGTTGTGCTATAGGCTGAATACATTAGCGCTCCACCTACACCTGCTATGTAAATCAGGTTCCTCGTGATGACACTTCTACAAGCTTTAAAAAAAGAAATTATTATGTTCCATTTCTATGTCTAAACACAACACCAGAGGAGCTGAGCTGGGACAGGAGAGCTTGACTAAAGACCAGATAATCAATAATAATAATAATAATAATAATGCTAATAAATAGCCGCTCGATTCCTCGAGACATGGTTGGACTTTGCTCTTTTTTTTCTTTTTTTTTTGTCCTGAAACCAGCTGCAGCTGTCTGATTCAGGAGACCCCCCCTTTTTATTTGTCGGGCCATTTGTTTGGCCCTTCTCATATGTGGGTAATAAAATTAAATTAAGTGAACACTATGTTCATTGGGTTTGAGGGTCAATGGCTTCCGTATGGTGTAAATTATTCATGGTTGGAGACTCTATGGCTTTGAGGCAGGTTGGAGTGCACGCCAGTGCCCCCCCCCCCCCTCCAACCACCAAACGGCTGTATGGAGGGATCTCTTGTGGGCTGACAGTGTAACGGGATTTAAGGTCCCACTGGGGTTTGACTGGGTGTCTATGGGTCCCCCCACCTAATCCTACCCCGGGGGCAACAGCACAGACTGCAGGTTCCCCTTCTTTTACTGGGACGGCCGTTGAATGGCTCTGATTATCTTTCATAAGCCGGCGAAACCACCGGCCTCGGCAGATGATACTGTTAAAACCATCATGAGCTAAGAGACTGGTGATGTATTAAGCGTTAAGTGTGTGTGTGTGTGTGTGAAGGGGGGTATTAAAGGTTTAAGTGCTTTACAGATTTGATTTAACTGGATTAAAGAAGAGAAAATGGGCTGTTAGGCCTATGAAATCACGCTTTTGACATATTTAGAGATAGACCAGGCCCACCGGCTCCAAATAAAAGGAAATCTGTCGCTCTATTTCACCCTCTTTCCTTTTTTTAAAGACTGTAACAATGCAGGACCGTGTGGCTGCAAAAAGAGGCACATTCATCATTTTTCAAAGGTGGAGATCAAATCTCAAGGTAATTTGGCAGTATATGAATATATGTAGGTCATTATAGTCTATTAGTTACCCAGAATTAAGGGGAAAATGGAAGAAAAGCACCACTCTGCCTTTATTTATATCTACAATAACAAATAATGGCTTTAAAAGGTGAGTTGAAATTGAAATGGGTGACATGCATTAATGTGTGTAAAAAATGATTGGATCTGAATGGACTTTAAGCTGAATGTAATATTTTTGTTTTCTTGAACGAGTAAAAAAATATTCTCCAATAAAAATAGAAAAAAGAAGTATATACTTAGCTAAAATAAATATTATATTTACCTAAAGAGCAACACATCACATAAATTGCAGTAAAATCCCATTTACAAAATAAAGAGTGCATTATAAGTTCAATGGTGACATTATTCTGTTTAATATAATAAGATATAATAAGATATAATATAAAACAATATCATATAATATAATATATATTACAAAACAAAGGCCATACAGAAAAATCCACCTGTTTATATGGTGGTTGTCCATAATTGTTTGTGGGGTGGGGTGGGGGTGTTGGTGGTGGTGGTTTGGGGGGTCTCCATACTGATTTTTTGAGCTGTAAAAAACTCTCTATTTGTTCTTTTTATTTGTTAAGTCATAAAACCAACACATCTGCATATTTCTCTCCATTCAGCCCTCAGCATTTTAGCCCCGCCCACTCAGCTGGAGCTATAAGGAGTGTTTCAGAGCCTCATAATAAGGGCAGCCAATCACAGCACAGGTCATTTACATTCCTCAGTCTTTGGGGCTCAGTAACAAAAGTGGCTTTTACATCCTTAAAGAGAAAAAGTGTATAAATGAACTGTAGACTGGTTTTGGCACTTTAAACTGCACAAGCGCCGCCAGATTCTCTTTGAAGGAGGCTCTCTCGGAGGCAGCCGTCGTACTTCAGAGCGGCCAATTCATTCTGAACGAGATCCACTCACCCGGCCCGCCGTCGGCCGAGAAACAGAGCTAATGTGACCCCCATTAATGGCGTGACCGCTAATTCGAGTGTGACCTCCAGTTGGTGGGTGCAGCAGGGAAGCCGCTAATGTCCTGGTGCAGTTTAAACACGTTGCACCTGGTCTTCAACAAAGCAGCTCAGACTGATTAGCAATGTTTCATTCATGAAACAATAAAACTATAAAGCCATGTTTAAAAGGCTGTGTGGCAAACTCAGAGCAATCTGACATGGTTTCTCTACAATAGGATAATCTATGCATAACTGATGCGTATATCATTACTCAAGGTGACTTGTTGGTGGAAATAATTGAAATGTGTAAAATGTGTGTATTTTGATGCTCCAGCTATAAATAGATAATTAATGAATAAAACATAACTGAAATATTGAATAAAGTATTTTAAAACACCTTCTGTTGTCTAGCTTACAGCCTTTCTCAGTCAAAAAATGTTTTTATTAAATAAAAGGACAATAATCAGGATATTTTGATTGGAAATATATATTGCTTACTTTCTATTTATATACATGATTTAAAAAATGTAACTACAGGCTCATCCAGGTTGCTGCTCTTTCAATTGTTTTTTACTTCAATTAAATATAACTGGTTTTGAAGGGTGATGTAACAATATAAGTGATAAATTTAGCCTATATCATTGTTCAAAGTTTTCACAAACAGGTCAATGACCTTGACCTGATTATAAAATAATTGTAGATATGCTTATAAATGAGTATACTTTAATAGTTCTGCTTTAAAACCTCAACAATTTTAGCTAATTTCCAGAATCACTTCCTAAAATAGATATTTATCATGTTGAAATTAATAAACAAATGAAGTTAAATATTAAATAAAACATCTTCAGAAAGCTACTGTTCTTTAACTTAAAGCTTTTCACTCAACAAATTAAAATTGAATAAAATAATAACAATTGATGCAGTGATGGAAATATGTAGTTCTGTCTTCTGACTTTATACTTATACACATAAAAAGTAAAATCAGAGACTAGAAGTAAAAACTATGGACCAGAAGTTGGGTCCACTCTCTGCTCTTTCAGTATTTTATTTGAGGAAAACCTGACAATTTCTTAACAAAAATGTTACTAACTGGTGTTGAGGTGTAACAATAAACATTAAAAGTGAAAGTAAAAATATCCAAATAACCTCCCTTGCCTTTATCACAGCAGCCCAGATTCTCCACATCCTTCCCAGCATTTTTTGGAAAGAACTTGTGCCCAAATCCCCCCAGCAACTTTTCAAACTTTTCATTCTGTATGATTTGCTGGAGCTTCTTTGGATTTCATGTGTCCAATTCATCCCTGCAGCTCAGGAGAAAGATCGGGAGACTGGGGAGGACAAAACCTCATTCTTTTAACCTTCTGCTCATCTTTGGGCCAGATATGATTTAGGGACAACTTTGAAGAATGCTTGGGATCGTTATCCTGTTGAAGAATGAAATTTTATCCACTTTTAAGCACTGAGTGATGTTTTTCTGGTTTTTTTTTTTATCTGTCTCTTCAGAACTAATAGTTTAAGCTATTGTGGCTGAATAATGCATAATACCACAGACTATAAAATACTGAAAACCAGTTTTAAGTATTTTTTAAAAAAGCAGGATAATCTTCCGAAGTGTTCTTCAAAAATGGGCCAAAATTTTATTGAGTCCAAACACAGGCCGAACCTTTAGAGAATGATGTCTCGTCCTCCTCAGTCTCCAGAACTTTCTACTACTGAACTGCAGGGATGAGCTGAACCCACAAGTTCAACATGAGCTCCAGAAAGCCAGAAAGAACAGTTTGCTGCTTGAAAAGGTGCTGGGAGGATTTAGGTTACTTCCAAAAAACTGCTATAGAAGATGTGGTGAACCTGTGCTGGTGTGAAAAAGGCAAGGAGGTTTATTTGAATGAAATATGTACATAAACATTCATATCCATTGAACTGCACTTACAGTGTATATTGTTACAAGGGCAGGAGAGGATTGGTCTCACTTCTCCAAATGAACACATTTAGAGTAAAGCTGATGTTCAAAATGTCCATTAAATCAAAATACAAAATTTGACAAAGAGGTCAAATGTTGTAAAATAGGTTTTAGCATTTGAATGTTAGGGTCAGGTGTGGGAGAAGCAGCAATCAGTGATGGAAGCAAGTTTTTCTATGTCTGATGACACCTGACAGCTTTTAAACGAGGTTGCAGATGGAAAATATCCAGCGGTCCCTGTAGATGGGGGACCCTCCCAGGGTCTGGGCGCGATGGTGAAGTGGGATGCTGGAAGTTTTGGGCATCACTGAAAGGTCCGTTTTACACTCATTGGTGTCGTGAGGAGTTTGTAATTACTGTAGTCAAAGGAAAACCTTTTTTATTCACCGTTTTAAGAGGTACATGAATAAAACTCCCTCTTTCTGTCTCTCTTTCCCTCTCTGTCCCTCTTTCGCAGTCAGTCATTCTCAGTCTCTTTCTTATTCTGTCTGTCTGTCTCTCTCTCTCTCTCTCTGACCCCCTCCTCTGTAACTCAGTCTCTCTCTGTCAATTTTCACTCTCAATATCTCCCCCCCTCTCTTTTCTCTCTTTCTCTCTTTCTCTCTTTCTCTCTCTCTCTCTCTCTCTCTCTCTCTCTCTCTCTCTGTCTCTCTCTCTCTCTCTCTCT
>JBBMFX010000080.1:5653904-5667708 GCA_037832545.1 Rhabdalestes septentrionalis | reverse complement strand
GTTATAAACACCTTTAACAGTCATAAACACCTTTAACAGTCATAAATGCCTTTAACTGTCATAAACACTTTAACATTCAAAAATTACACACCTTTAACAGTCATAAACACCTTTAACTGTCATAAACACCTTTTACAGTCCTAAATTAGACCCTTGTTGGATTACATGAACACTTAGATTCATCAGATCACTGGGTAACTCACCTGGAGCTGTGATTGGTCACCCTGTCAGAAGCATTGGTCAGAAGCTCATTTGCATATTGAGGCCTTTTACGATATCAGTGTCGCAGCAGAGACCAGTATTGTGATAATGATTGGTAAATGATGTATTGGGCAGCCTTCTGTGTCAAATTCCTTATTTACCTAAGTGTAAGTATAAGACCCTTCCTCTTTATAATGCCAGGAATAAGGGCCCAGCTTTTATGTCTTTAGCTCTTTGGTACTATCAGTCTTTATTATTCTCACGCATAGTCATGCCAGCTCTCTGTGCACCCATTCTTAGTAGTACCAGTTTCACAGCTCTTACACATGTTGGTGGTGTCAGTCTTTAGATCGGTAGTTTAGATCAGACCAGTCTTTTGGTAGTGCCAGTCATATGGTATTTTGCTCTTGGGCTCGTAGTCTGGGTTGTTTCCATCTTAAGAACTGTTACTCCCTGTAGTACCAATTTTCAGGGATCACACTCTTCATAGGTCCAGAAAATAGGCCTCTCACTCTTGGTGGTGCCAGAGCTCAGGGCTCTCATGCCTGGCAGTGCCAATCTTTAGGGCTCGCACTGTTGGGAGTGCCAGTCCTCAGGCCTCTCCATTTTGTCATTGTCAGTCTTTAGATCTTTCACCTTAGGTATTGCCATTCTTAAGGAATTCCACTTTTGGGAGAGCGAGTCTTTAGAGTGCTCATTATTGGTAGTTCCACTTTTTAATATTCTCAGTCTTAAGAGTGCCCTTCAGGGCTCTTACGCTCAGTAGTATGAGTATTTAAGGTAGCGGACTGATTTTTCATCCCGCTCCTGCAAGTTTCTGTCCTGATCCTGCAGAAATGCGTAATATTTCGGCCTGCTCACGACCGCATCTGTTCTGGTTTGTCCCGCTCCCGCACGCTGAATACCGCAAAAGAGCTGTTGGAGTATAGGGTATCTCAATAGAAACATTTCACAATCCAAATGGGAGAAATATAGGGCAACACAAAAATTTGTGTCGCGGCTTTGCGTTTATTCCAACTTCCAGTCAGAGCTCATTGCACTCATTGCTCTTCCATTCTGCCGGCGTCCCGGAAATTCTGTGCAACGCAAACATCCGCAGGTTTGGTCGCCTACCACATATGTTGTTCCCTATATAAAAACTGTAAAATATTTTCAAGGCAAATGTATACTTTGCGGGAGTCCCAAGAACAATATATTTGTCCTGCTCCTGCCAACCCAGCTCTCTATTCCCGCCCACTCCCGCAAGAATCTCTCAAATGTAGACCCATGCCACAGGCTTTTGTGCCATGTCCCACGTGTCCCGTGGGCATCCCACCCCATTACAGACCTCTAATTTAAGGCTCCATCTCTTGGTATTACCAGTATTCAGGGCTATAACTCTCAGTAATGCCAGTTTTTAAGGCTCTTACTCTTGATAGTGCCGGTTTTCAAAGCTTCCCTACTTCAAGGAAATATACTTTGGGTGGTGCCATGTTTCAAGGCTTTTAATGTTGGTAGTGCCAGTCTTACTGTTGGTAGTGCCAGGCTTTAGGGCTCCTATTCTTGGTAGTGCCCATTGTTGGAGTGTTTATTCTTGGTAGTGCTCATCTTTAAATCTCTTACTCTTGGTAGTGCCAGTCTTCAAGGCTCCTAATCTCAGTAGTGTCAGTTTCAGGGCTCGTACCCTTGGTAATGCCAGTCTTCAGGTCTCATATATTTGATAGTGCTAGTTATTGGGGCTTTAAATCTTGGTAGTGCAAGTCTTTAGGTTTCTTGCTCTCAGTTGTGCCAGTCTTCAGGGCTCTTAGTACTGCTAGTCTTTAAGACTCTTATCCTTAGTGCTGCCAGTATTCAGGATACTTACTCAAGGCTCTTATTTTTGTAAGTGCCAGTATTCAGTGCTCATAATCTCAGTAGTGCCAGTGTTAATGACTTCTGTTCTTCTTGGTAGTGCAAGTTTAAGGGCTCCCATTGTTGATAGTACCAGTTGTTGGGGCTTTTATTCTCAGTAGTACCAATCCTCAGGGCTCTTATTCTAGGTAGTGCCAAACTTTAGGGCTCCTACTCTCATTAGTGCCAGTCGTTAGGGCTTTTATTGTTGGTAGTGCCTGTCTTTAAGTCTGCCACTCTCAGTAATGCAAGACTTTTAGGGTCTTACTTATGGTAGTGCCTGTCTTTAGACCTCCTGTTGTTGGTAGTGCCAGACTTCAAGGCTCCTACTTTCACTTGTGTCATTTTTCATGGCTAATACTCTTGGTAGTGCCAGTCTTCTGGGCTCCTGTTGTTGGTAGTGCCAGTCATTAGGGCTTTTACTCTTTGTAGTGCCAAAGCCCCTATTCTCTGCTGTACAAGTCTGTAAGGCATTTATTTTCTGTAGTGCATGTCTTTAGGGCTCCTACTTTCAGAATTGCCAATACCAACAACTTTCATTGTTGGTATTGCCTGGCTCTCCTTGTGGTGTCAGTTGTAGGCCTGTCCTTCTTGGTAGTGCCAGTCTTTAGTGTCAGTCAATAGAGTTGTCAGTCTTGGCAGTGTCAGACTTTGCACCTCTCATTACTATTAGTGCCAGTCCAAAGGCTCTCATTCATGGTAGTGCCAGTCTTTAAGGATTTCACTCTTGATAGTGCCAGTTTTTAGGGCTTCCTTTCTTGATAGTGCCAGTTTTTAGGGCTTCCTTTCTTGATAGTGCCAGTTTTTAGGGATTTCACTCTTTATAGTGCCAGTTTTTCGGGCTTCTTTCTTAAAAGTGCCCATTTTTAGGGCTTCCACCCTTGATGGTGCCAGTTTTTAGGGATTTCGCTCTTGATAGTGCCAGTCTCAAGAATACTCACTCTTGGTACTCAAAATATTCACGGCTCTTATGTTTGGTAGAGCCAGTCTTTGAGACTCTCATTATTAGTAATGTCGTAACGGCTTTCACTTTTGGGGTAGCCAGTTTTTAGAGTTCTTAGAAATGACAGTCTTTCTGGTTCTAGTGTCAGTCATTAAGGCCCTTATTCTTTGTTGGTCTGGTCATTAGAACTATTGCGGTGGCAGTATATAGGACAAAAAAGGAGCAAACAGCAAGCTTTTAAGAGAACAAACACTGGTTTTAGAATGTTTTACATTTTATTTGTTGAACTAGAGCTCTTACTCTTGGCAATGCTAATCTTAAACAACATTCCTAGAGGTTCTGTGCTACATGATCAGTCAAAACAATATTTCAAGACATCATTTTCTTTAAATTCAAATTACAGATCTGAAATACTTGGTGAAGGGAAGGAATCCTAAGATGAGGTCGGATATCCGTACATTCGAACCACCACGCCCACCACCATCTCCACCATCTCCAGCAGCCTGACAAAGGTGCCAGTGTTGGGAGGGGCCCGGCCCTGGGGTTTTTGAGTAAGGAGGAGACCACAGGAGCTGGGCTAATCACATTAAAAAGAGATGGGAAGTAGACAGCGGCGTGAAAGCCTGGAGAGCAGTGGCACGACTAATCCATTTAGGCCTGGGATAAAAAAGCGGGGGACGGCGTCTCTCTCCTGCGCTGATGAGAAAACGCTCCCTTTCCCAGGAGTGTGTTCACCTGTATGGTAACTCGGGGGAAAGTTGGCATTTTGATGCCAATTATCACAAAACAATGGGCACTTGGCACGCACCAACTTTTTTGTCCTTTCGTTCTTTTTGGGTTTTTTTTTACCACATTGCACAATTCCAACACACCCTCCTCCCTGGCGGTTCTCCACAGTGCCGCATTATTGAGGGTGTGTTAAAAAAAAAAAGAAAATGAGAGAGAAAAAAACAAAAGAGACAGAAGACAGTCAGTGGCATTGGCTCAGATCCTCTTTCATGCCCTGTGTGCGAAGACGTCCTTTTCACCCTTCGGAGAGGGTCTCTGTTGTGCGGGGAGGGGCAGAGATGTTTCAGACACAGGGTTTACTTTATCTGAGGATTGTAAACGCACCCGAGTTCAACCTTAATGCAAACCTTAGCGGGCTGCAGGAGAATAGGATGCGCTCTATTAAATGAAACCCCTGCTGCGGCCGCTGCCAGATGGCCACAGCTGTAGATGGGGGTCCAGAAAGCTAGGACACCTCGGGGGGTAGATGGTGGACGTCCCCGCATGTACAGCTCACACGTACATGCTTGTTTTCGTACATCAGCAGGACATGTGGATCATGTATACAGCATGTTCTCTGTATATCTTGCCACAGCTGATAAGAAGAAAATGTTGATAACCTCAATGTACGTTATTGTAAAGAGGTTTTTAATTTCTGTTGGTCATGTTCACACAGCATAAAGACATTTAGAAAGGAGTTCACTGATATGTAAAATACCTAGAATAGTTACGTATATGTATAAGTTTATAAATGTATAAGTTTATATATGTATATATGTGTGTACACACACACACATACACACACACACACACACACACACACACACACACACACACTTACACACACACACACACACATGCAGCTATACACAAACCTGTTTCCTGTTTAAATATATACTGGTTTATCCCCAGTGTGAACTTTAGGGGCATATATATATATATACCCATCAGAGGAGTCGAACACCCAGAACTGGGCGAGAACTGGGCGTCCGTGGCAACGGTGGGAAAACCAGACGTCAGAACGGATCTGTCAAGAGTTTAACCCTCGATAATCTCACCCTCCTCCTCACACACACACACACACACACACTCCCTCTCTCTCTCTGTCTGTGCTCTGTATGGGTTTAGTTTTGTATGGGCCGAGGATTAAGTCGAGTGGTAAAACACTGGTTTAATAATCTTAGCATGGCTGCATGCACCACTTAAACCGCCAGCGCAAACACACACAACACAGGCAGGCCCGTGGGAGGTGCCCCGCATGCCTGTAGGAGTCCACTATGGGAAACTTTTCTGAAGAAGAAAAAAAAAGGAGAAGAAGAAGGAGGGAGGCCTTTTGAAGCATCAGCACCAGCAGCACTTGATGTGTTTGTAAAGGGTTTTTTAATTCCACTGAAAAAACAATTTCAAATTCTCAGAAACAAGGGAAGCACAGTGTGAGAAAGAATGTGAGAGTGAAAAAAATACCAGACAGACGACCAGGTGCAGTGCATGTGTGCAACAGGGGATGGTAAACAAAAAATATAAAGAAGCATAGCATCCGCTCACCAGATTGTTTTTTTTTTAAATTTTGTTGTGCATGATATTCCCACCTTTCATCGCAGCGCCTCTTTCGCTAAATCGATTAAACTGCGGATGACCTCGTCAGAAAATGAACAAAATCTCCCTTTTTGTCCTCCTTAAGTCTTTTGTTGTCTCATTCCTTAAGACTTCATTTAGCACAAAGAATCGATTCTTTATCATCTATAAAAATTTATTAAATTCAGGGCTAGTCTTGTAGCTAGCCATGATACCACGCATGCTTAGTCTGTGTTTGGAGGTAACAGTTGTCATAAAAGGAGCTAACAGTGTCACAAAAGACATAAATTAGTCTATTTCAGATTACACAACACCTCAACATCATTTGAGATGAGTTTTCGATGATTTCAGGTAGTGCCCTGCTTACTGGTGTTAGCATAATCCTGCATTTCACTCTACATTAGCCTCGTAAATCTGCTAATGTAGAGTGTCAAAACCTCACATTAGTAGAATTTGTTTGACTAATATTTAATTTATTTACATTTAATTTTCAAATTTCATGAAAAGAAGACATTTTAACACATTTTGCTCAAATAAAAGCATAACCCAGAAGAAAGAAAAATTCACAATAAGAGTCTTGTCGCCAGCCTGTTTCTTATAGACATAACTGAGCTCAGTTTAACATCAGTATGGAATTCTGACTATTTTCTCCCACATCTTAAAGTCAGCTCCTGTTTGCACTGTTACTACTGTTCGTATTAAGCTCTTAATTGTCATATCTTTATTTCTCTTGTTGCATTGTTTATGACAAAAGAATTTCCCTCTGGGTAAATAAAAATTCTTTCATAGCTTATCTTATCGCATCCTGCGAAAAAAACGTCCCTCTGATCTCAGCAGAAAAGCCATTCTTGTGGAAGCTACGAATTCAGCTGTTTGTAATATAAAATATAATATAATATAACATATCTGTCTGAAGTGCAAAGATCCAAGTTTCACACCAGTGCCTTTATGGTGCGGAATTTTCCAGAGCCACTAAATACGTGGTTAACTTGGCCCATTCATGAGTTCACAATGGGCGCGACTGTGGCTTTGAATCATTAAAAGGTTGTAATCCGCTGCTATTGTATTTGGAAAGGACTCCGCTTTCTTCTAGGGACCTGCGAGGAATGGCCGCGGTCAGTCCAGTCTGCTATGGTCTCACCTTGACAGGAGTGGCCTTAAAGTATTTGGAAAGGCACTTAGATACCTGACCAAAATGAGCAAAGCCAACATCTTGTGAAGGGCGTGTTTAGATATATAACCAGGAACAGTTTTCAGCCTTCCTGAAGTACTTTCAAAGACTCCCATTTTCTGTCTATACCAGATTCAGAGAAATGTTTTTGTTTGTGAAGACACACAGTGACCTATGTATGAATCGTTCAAGCAGAACAATGAAAGTCCTGAACCAGTGAAGAAACAGGTGCTGATGATTCCAGATGATCAGGTGGTGATCAGAATACTGGTGGTGCTGAATGACTAGTGGTTGGAACTACTTTATCTAGGTTCCTTGTCTCTTTAGACACTTTGCAGCATGTCACAGTAAAATATTTGTTCCCATTTCCTTTATTTTGATCTACTCAGTTTTGTAAATGGACAATTTGACTGGCGTTACAGTATTTTTTTTACACGAGGTAAATCCAAGAAAATATAAATGGACAAAACAAACTAAATTCACCCCTTAGGGTGACAGCTACCATTTCTAGCTCTGGTAACATACTTCAGTCCATGTTTAGAGTCAGACAGTGTCAGAAAGCATGTAAGCAAGTCGATTAGAGAATACCTATACATCCTTTATTGCAAGATTGTGATGATTTCATGTTTGAACCCCAGACTTGTTGACTAGTAGACAGGGGGCTGGCATTTAGACAGTTGTGTCCCTTAACAGCCTTATTAGTTGATCAAGGTAAAAAAAAAAAATAAAGTCATTAAAAACATTCAAAAACATTTTGATCCAAATTGTCATTCTGACAGACTGTACTAAACTATAGGACTCTATAAAGCTCTGCAGTGCTCTCTAACTCTACAGTGTTCGTTAATGTTCTCTAATGTCTCATAATGCTCTATAGTGTTCTACGATGTTCTAAAACATCTCATAAGTCTAATGTTCTGCAGTGCTCTAAAATGCTCTTTAATGATTTTAAATAATTGATTATTATATGTATTATATTCTATAATGTTTGATAATTCTCTACAATGCTGTAAAATGTTCTATAACATTCTAAAATTCTCTAACTTTCTATATTGCTCTAAAATTCTCTGTTTTGTAAAACCCTACAATGTTCTATAATGTTTCATAATGCCCTATAGTGCTGTAGAATGTTCTGTAATACTCTATATCGCTTTATAATGTTATACAATGTACTATAATGCTCTATAATATTTTGTAGAACCCTATAATGTTCTTTAATGTTCTCTAAGGTCTCATAATGCTCTAGTGTTCTACAATGATTTATAATGCTTTGTAAATCTAATGTTCTGCAATGCCCTATAATGATCTATAATGTTTTAAAATACTTGAAAATGCTCTATATAATGTTCTATAATGTTTTATACTTCTCTATAATGCTCTGAAATGTTCTATAATGTTCTGTAATGTTTGATAGTGTTCTATAATATTTGTAAATCCCTATAATGTTCTACAATGTTTGATAATGCTCTATAGGGCTCTAGAATATTCTGTAATACTCTATATTGCTCTTTGATGTTATACAATGATATATAGTGGTCTATAATGTTTTGTAAAACCCTATAATGTACTACAAGATTCTATAATTCTCTATAGGGCTCTACAATGTCTGTAATACTCTATATCGCACATTACTTTTATACAGTGGTCTATAATGCCCTACATTCAGTAATATTCTGTAATGTTCAATGATGTTCTACAGTGTTTTATAATACTCCATAATGTTTTGTAATGCTCTTTAATGGAGCTGTCACTGTTTGTTAACTGTTTTGCAGCACACATCTCTAGTACTCATGTGTGGTTCTGAAGTCTAGTCTGAGTTGTCAAGTCTTAGTTGAGCTTAATCTAATCACATTAAGACTGACAACAGCTGAGGAGCGAGCGCTGGGCACAATGGCCTGAAGTGCCGGACAATCAAAGTGTCTTTAAACCAACAGTCAACAGTCATTTATATTCATTTACTCCCAAAAGCCGGAATGTCATCCTGCCTGTGGTTTGAGGCTCCTGAAAAACATCCGATCTCCCACAAATGCAAAGGTATTTTGACATCTAGCCAAGAACCCAAAGAGAGACTGGGCAGAGGTAAAAAATAACAATATTATAGGACAGGAAATAAGTTCTCTGGATATTTGAATGCAAATCCACTTTTAATTATTCACTGAAATGATGGTGATGGTATAAGACACAAAGGTCCTGAGGAAAATTCCCAGAAAACAGTCAGACACTGCCACTTAGTGGTTAGTTTGCTTTGTACCAGAAATGCCACCAACATTCGGTGCTTTATTGATATTCCATGTGTGTCTGGTGTGAAATAGTCCACAATTTCTTTACAGTGGAGGTCAATAGAACCATAGTTCTCAAAAAATATATAGCCATTTTATTCACTATCAATCCCCAGGGAAGCTCCACGAGTGTTTATATGAATGCTCAAAAAGTGGAGAATAGGACCTAAATAAGGTGTGAATTTAAATCAGGTGAATTTAATGAAGTGTGTTAGCAGATTAGGGAAAAGCTGGTGTGTTAGATTAGTTATATGAGGTAAGTTAAATCAGGTAAGTTAAATTGTGTGGGTTAAATAAGTTCAGATGAGTTAAACCAGTTGTGTTAAATCAGGTGAATTAAAGCAGTCGAATAAGTTAATCTGTGTTAAGTTAGGCAAGTTAATCCGGAAGAGCTGAATCAGATGTGGTAAATCATGTAAGCTAGATCGGGTAAATTAAATCAAGTGCGTAAAATCAGGAAATCATTGACTCTCCAGAACCAGAGCTGAAGAACCCTGTTAGATGTTTTCCAAATGCCCAGGAATAGCAGGTGTATCTTACAGAGAACACATTCAGTTATACAGTTTTGTGCTTTTTATTCAAAGAGGGGTTAGAGTCTCAAATATCCCAGCCTGGAATATCCCAGGCTGGAATATCAAGAGCCTCGAATATCAAGAAAGATATATTTTCTATATACTACAAAACCTGACAGAGAAATAGAGGCATCTACAAGCACTGTAATCAGTATGATTGTCCAGACAGAGCAATAATAATACTAATACTACTACTACTACTACTACTACTACTACTAATACTAATACTAATACTAATACTACTACTAAAACTACTACTACTACTACTAACAATAATAATAATAATAATAATAATAATAATAATAATAATAAAAAAAATGGAATACAAGGAACATAAAAATAATACATGAGACATTTATAAGATCATGATCTTCCACAGACATTTCCTGAGTCACATATATAAATGGACCATAAATATAATACAATGGGATTAGAAAATGGATTCATATAAAGGATGGCTCAATTTTTAATACTGATGTCAAGTCTTGAGCCACCCCCATTTCTTCAAATTTTCTTCATATTGTTGGTAAAAAAAAAATACAAAACTATGCTCTACCTGTCAGATTTATCTTTGGCATATTGATAAGATTAAAAGAAAGAAATCGGAACAATTGGAACATGCCAATAAGGAGCCTAAATAAAGGAGTTCCAACCACTCAGCATTCTGCACCACCAGTATACTGATCACCGCCTGATCATCTGGAATCATCTGCTCCTGTTTCTTCACTGGTTTAGACCTTAAATTAGATGTGATTTGAGCTACTGAGCCTCACACAGGGAACTCTGGGTTGTAGATGAGCTAAAGAAAATGTAGGAGTCTTAAACCCTTCAGTGGGAAGTTTATTAACAATTCCACCTGTAGCTTTTTTTTTGCGTATGTGCAGACGTTCCACTCTTAAATTCATCAATCAGTTACTTTGTGTTGTGAATTGCTCTGATATTTGCTCTGGTTGCGCCACCTGATGGCAAAACCGCTATAAATCTCCTCATCAGTGAGACGATGCTGGTGCTCATTTCACTTTGACCCCTGACTCATTTGTCAGGGTGATCATGTTTCTGCTGTGGTTGCTTTAGTTACAGAGCAGTAGTAGTTATGAATAAATATGGGGGGCGATAAATACTTGGTATAGATTAATTATAAAGGTGTATAAAACAACAGCTTGGCAGCGTCTTTTGCTGGTATTTCTTTGACGTGCGTCAGGTGATGCAATAATCCTGTCAGGTGCAATATTGCGAGTGTGTGTTTCTTGGTTGTGTGTGTTGTGCCACTGACTGTCCTGCTTTGTGCTCCATCTGTCAGTTGGTGTCAGCTGTTGGGATGCAGCCCAAGTTTAGTGTGATTAAGTTACTGATGGACTGTCAGACGTATAAAAGTATAAATCGAAAACTCCATTAAAAAAATAAAAACCAGATAACATCAGTACAACGAGACAATTTGATGGAAAGTAGTCAGGTGGTGCAAGCGCGTGAGACTATGCGCTGAAGGGTTAAGTACCATTAAGGAGTCCGGCCATCAGGAAAGACACAACCAGGACCCTCTCACCAAGGCTGTATGGACCAAAGTGAATACACATTACAAAAAATATTTACAAACTTCAAGCATATTTAATTGCAAAAATGTTTTGACTGGGCCTGTTAATCTCTGGAAATGAATCAAAATTGCAATATGTAGCAGTGCAATCACAATACAGATGTTGCAATACTGCAGCTCTAGGTGTAAGTCATAAATGACCTTGTAATTCAGAGGATCCTGAAACATACATTTTGAACATTTTGACAATATCTGACAATGCAAATGTTTTTCCTCTATATTTCCTCAAATGGGCATGCCGCCAGCTACAGAATATCAAGAATTCAGAGGTCTGTGTAAGGAGCATCTGGCATTGTGTGTGTGTGTGGGACTGCACTCAGTCTGACCACTCGTTGTCATCCAGCTCGGAGTCATCCTCCGAGTCACTGTACTCTACTGCGATTCTTCTGGACAGTATGGTAGCCACGTCGTTGCCCACACGCTCCCGTTTAGCCTGCTGCTCCTGCTGCTCCTGCACTTTCTTCAGCTGAATACCTGAACACACGCCAGCAAAACACACATTAAACAAATCATTTAAAACAAATCTTCTGTGCAAAAGTCTTGACCCCTTCATTTCTTCATATTCAGATTCCAATGGGCCAGGCTTTCTTGTATATTAATGTGGTCTTGAGAACTCTCCCCTGAACTTGACCATTTTCAGTATTACTGCTGGAGTTATGAGGCTAATGTGGCTAACAGGTAATGGAAGCATTTGCTTCGGTAATTAGCATGATGCAAACTGATTGCTAATTTAACACTTACCCATGCGTATGGCTGACAGCAAGTCACTGCGGCCATCTGTAATTGGTTGAGACTTGCGTCTTCGCCCGTCTACACCCATTGGATGAGGTGGAACAGGAGGAGCCGGAGGGGGTGGGGGACCTGGAGGGGGTGGGGCCAGGATTGGTCCAGTTGGTGGGACAGGTGGGAGGGGATATGAGATAGCGGAGTTGACAGGTCCAGGATGGGATGTGGGTGGGGCCAGTACAGTTGAAGGCGTGGCAAAAGCCGTCTGAGATGAAGGGATGATGGGGCCTGGAGGAGGGGGAGGAGGAGGGGGACCCGAACTAGCGTAAAATTCCATTAGACTGAGAGAGAGAGAGAAAGAGAGAGTGTATAGAGGGCATGGACAGATATATGCAAAAACCATTGGGAAGGAATGAGTAGGAGAGAGTGAAACAAGAGAGAAAAAGTGTGGGATATCAAGAGCAAGAAAAGAGAGATATATATAAAAAGGGAAAGGTGGTAAACAAGGCTATTTATATATTGTGCAGACCTGTTTGCAAAAGATGTAGATTTTTAAATCAATAAAGGAGTGACTTTGCAAAAAAAGTATTTTAGTTATGTCAATACGCTTCACTTACCCATAGTCTGCTGGAGGCAGTGTAATGATCCCGTTGACTCCGCCCTCAGAGTGGGGGTGTACCTGAGGAGGCGGGTGTGAGCGGCCAAGTGTTCCACCTCTGTAACCCCCCGGAGGTCCTTCACAAACACCCACGGGCCCACCAATGCTGTGGTACTCATGCTCCACCCCTCTGCTGGGATTGGACAAGGCTGTTTCCCCAGACATAAATGGGTGAGATTGGGCATGCCCAAGTAAGGTGTGGGCCTGGCCTATTGGCATAGGAAAGTCTTGTATGTCTGGATAGTGTGGTCTGTTGGAAAGAAAATAGACAGTGGTTCACTGGCAGAATTGCCGGGTGGAACTGTAAATAAAAGAATCTCTGAAACAGACTTGTTTGTGATTGTAAATATTTGTACACAGTTTAATATAAGTCTAATCTATATATACTCTTTATATATATCTATCTATATCTATATCTATATATATATATATATAACAGTATATATAGATTAGACTTATATGGTCATATGACATGTTGTTTGAGTAATTCTGAAACAGGAAAAATACCCTCAGCGTTTTAAGGTTAAAATATCTGCCACACACCTGCACTCGGGTGAGAGAGAGCCCTCAGAGGATGCCCCCCGCTGGAGGCTGTTGGGATGCCGGTGGTCCGGGCGAAGCTCCTTATCAAGCGCCAACATGTTCCACTCCTGACGCCGGTTACGAGCTTTACGCACCTTTTTAACCTCTCGGGGTAAAGTCCCATCTACACACCTCTTCTGCTCCTGAGAGAGGGGGAGAAATGCAAAAGAAACAAATACAATCAGGGAGAGGGAAAAGAGTTGGGTGGAGGGAAAGAAACCAAATGAGAGAAAAAGAGGGAGCAAGAATAAGAGAGACAGAGATGGAAACAGAAAGAGAGAGGGAAAAGGGGAAAGAAGAAGATATAAGGAGAGAAAGATGGGAGGAGGAAGGTGGAGAGAGAAAAAGAGATGGATAGAGAGGCAAAGAGAGAGAAATATTACAAGGAGAGAAACAGATAGATGAAGGGAGAGGGAAACAATGAAATTAAAGAAGAGACAAAGATGGGTGGAGAGAGAAAGGGAGAGATGGGGTTAGAGATTACAGGAGAAAGAGAGAGAAAGAGAGAAACAGACAGAAAGATAGTGGCATAAAGGCGGTTAGAGAGAGAGAGTTAGAGTGAGAGATCAAATGAGCAACGAAATAGAAAAGGGAGGGAAAGAGCATAGAAGAATAAAGACAAGAGAAAAGGTGACACAAATAGAGAAGGCAGAAAAGAGCTGAAAGACGGAAGGAAGGGATGAGTGGATGGGTGGAAGCATCTTACTCTCTGCTTCCTCTTTTCTTTCCTCTTGTCTTCTGTGTCCTGAAGCATCTTTTCTTTCCACAGGTCAAAGAAATAGGATGGATCTGTGTAGAACTTCATCCCATCTATGTGATCATCCCTGAGAAAACCAGAAAGAGAGAGAGAGAGAGAGAGAGAGAGAGAGAGA
>JBBMFX010000080.1:5641371-5653804 GCA_037832545.1 Rhabdalestes septentrionalis | reverse complement strand
GGGAGAGAGAGAGAGAGAGAGAGAGAGAGAGAGAGAGAGAGTGAGAGAGAGAGAGCTGTACCTGTCCTGTGCAGAGACCGACCACCAGGTCAGCGATGAAAGTGTCCTCCGTCTCTCCAGAGCGATGACTGACCATCACACCCCATCCATTTTTCTGGGCCAACTTACACCTAGATTCATGCACGCACACACACACACACACACACACATATACACACATACACACACAGAAGTAGTTTTTATAGGCATGCAGCTGTATTAGGGCCCTGTAATGGAACTGCATCAAAGACCAACATTCATGGGTCCTGTGCTGGAGCTGCTTAAGCAAAATGCCTCATAAGCTTTATGGTAGAGCTTCATTTGGGTGTTGCATTTATAGGCACTATGATAGCACTGCACTCACTGGCCCTATGATGGAGCTGCATTTTAGAGGGGTATATTAATGGGGCCTGTGATGGAGTTGCACTCATGGGCCCTGTGAAGGAGCTGCATTCAAAGGTCCAGTGATGGAGCTGCATTACAGGGCTGTATTCATGGGCCCTCTGATAGAGCTCCGTAAGAGGGTTATACTGAAGGGCCCTGTGATGGAGCTCCGTAAGAGGGTTATACTGAAGGGCCCTGTGATGGAGCTACATTAGCAGCTGTATTCACAGGGCCAGTGATGGAGCTTGATAAGCCTGGTGATGAAGCCGACTGAGAAAGCTGTTTTATAGACCCTGTAGTGGAGCTGCGCGAGGGAGCTGTGTACTCACGCCTGAATGGACTCAGTGACGCTGCCGATCTGGTTGACTTTGAGCAGCAGGCAGTTGCAGGCCTTCTTGTCCACAGCCTGTTGGATGCGTTTGGGGTTGGTCACTGTCAGGTCATCCCCAACAATCTGAATGCCCACAGAGGCAGTGAACTTCGTCCAGTTCTCCCAGTCGTCCTGGTCGAAGGGGTCCTCGATGGACTGGACTACATCAGACAAAGAGGAGCGGTGACTACGCACACGTGTGTGGAGATATTGTGTAGAGATTTCTACTAGCACTTTTCCATAGTTATACAGGAACTGAACTGTACCTAATCTGTCCTGCGATGGTACAGAACTTGCAGCATATTTAGATTTCAATCTCAATCCGGTAACTGAGTTTCTGGCTCAGTTCCCTCCTCACAAATTATGTCCAGTTGTACCAGCTGCACGTCCATGGAGTCAAACCAGCAGAAAGTTTTTCTGGCAGAGCTGCTTTTGTTATCATGGTCTTTTATTATTTATAGCCTTGTTTGAGTATTTCCTTAGAATTTTTTAGCAGTGTGATGAAAACCTAACCCAGTTACCTATCCGTGTGAACTGGTCTAGTACTTTGAACAAATTAATCAAAATTGCACAAATAACATTCATTTTATAACATTTCATTTTGCACAATGCATCCACATGTCAGGACAGGTTGGATTATATGAACGTTTTTTACTTGAACACATAGCTCTATTTCTTGTCACTGTCTACTGAAAATTTCTGAGAACTTTGTACTTGCACTGTCCCTGATGCACCTAGAAAATGTCCTCTATACTTTATTGTTATCTTTTTATACTTACACAGTGTGTAAACATAATTTCATTTGCAAACCGTGGGCCTTGAGCCTCACCGTTTCCTTTTTTCTGTGTACCTGTGTATGGAAAAAATGACAAAATAGTTCTTTGACAGTTAACTTGTTAACGATGCCCTGGTACTCTTTCGCTTTTTCACAACCTTAAGTATACATTTGTTAGTGTGATGGAAAACTCCCTCTGAAATGTATCTTCAGCCCAGATACATAGTAATATTTGTTCTTCATCGACTTCCCAGTTTGTGTCTATATAGTTTTTTGCTCTTTCCAAGCCTGTCTCTTGTTTTGTCAACATTTCGACCAATCAGAAAGTAGTAACACAGTCAATTTGGCTGTGACCAACGTTCAGACCACCCCTCCGGCAGCTCAGGTATAGTTGGGTATAGGTTCCATTATTCAGAATGGAAAACTTGTACAGCACAGTTCCTTGTGCCCTTGGAAAAGTGTTATATTATGATTTGAATCTGATGAAACGATTGTTATTGTTATCACATTTGTTTTGAAGAAATAATGTGTGTATGTGGTCAGGAAGGATTAACATACCAGGATAATCCTTGATGAAGCTTTTGTACAGGTCTCCGAGCTGCTCCCCGGTGATGTGGCGCTTGGGATCGTCGGGGGATTTGAAGTCCAGGTCATATTTTCCACTCCTGAAGAATTCGGAAGCCGCCACGTCCATCCCAATGATTATTTTATCGGTATATCCAGCCTTTTCAATGGCGGACTTCAGCAGCTCCAGAGCTGAAGAAACACCATTAACAAGTCTATTAGAGATATGGAGCCTATCCCAGCTGCTACGGGCGAAGGCGGTGTACACCCTGGACAGTCGCCAGCACATCGTAGGGCCACACACTCACACACATTCACATTCACACCTAGGGGCAATTTAGCATGCTCAATCATCCTATCCCCAATCACGCATGTTTTTTTGGTGGTGAGAGGAAACCGGAGTTCCTGGAGGGAACCCACGCGATCACATTGAGAACACACAGAAACACCCTGCGCCCAACCCGGGAGTCGAACCCAGGACCTTCTAGCTGTGAGGCAACAGCGCTGAGGGTGAGGGAAAGCTCAAGTCTATGCCACAATACTGTAGGTTTCCGTAAATGATTAGTGTACATTAGCTTTCAAACTTTAAGACCAAAGAGAGAAACACAACCAAATGAAAACACCTCACACCATCTCTACATCCCACTGGTCTTGGATCAGCTCTGTAAGTGGAAGTGCGCTCACCCTCATTGTTCTCCAGGATGTTGGGGGCGAAACCGCCCTCGTCTCCCACGTTGGTGGCGTCTTTGCCGTACTTGCCCTTGATGACACCCTTCAGGTTGTGGTAAACCTCTGCCCCGATCCGCATCGCTTCGTGGAAAGTGGACGCCCCCACAGGCAGGATCATAAACTCCTGCATGGCCAGCTTGTTCCCTGCATGGGAGCCGCCGTTTATAACGTTAAATGCCTGAGGATACAGGAGGAAGTGATAAGGGGATGCAAATGACAGAAGAGAGGAAAAAACACATTCTTGGGCTCCATCGCAGGGCTGCACGAGAGAGCTGCTGTATTTTTATAGGCTTCATTACAGAGCAGGATTGGCCTGTATACATCCGTCCAAATAGACAAGTGATAAATTTGATATTTTGCCGATTGTTGCTGTGGTTTGTTTGATGTGATATTTAATTCTCCTCTGTGGTGAATGAAACAAAAAAAACAAGTCACCATGGCAATGATGTGTACAATGTGACATAGATTTGGTTGTGGGTATATATGCCCCTCGTGCAGCTCCACGATAGAGGCTATAGCAGTTCTCTCATGCAGCTCTGTGATCCTACAAGGCCATGTATGCTTGTTATATTTGAAACGTTGCGAATCTTTGCCATGTTAACCAGTTTTGTTTGTTTAATTTGCTATTAAACTTTTCTCTTCAGTCAAATCGTGTATCAAAAAAAACCTAGTTACTGGGTGCAAACAGGCCCCTCGTGCAGCTCCATGACAGAGACTATGTAAATACTGCAGCTCTCTAATGCAGCTCTGTGATAGGGCCTGTAAAGAGCCTGAATATTCACGCCTGATTGGGCACCCGATCTATTTAACATTTTACAAATCATTGCCATGGTAGCCATGTTTTTGTTTGAGGCACTCTTCAGTCCCATTCAGTCACATGGTGCATCAAACCACAAAACATTCAAATAATACCAAAAATGTCCTGTATGACAATTTGAAATACTTCTGCTGAAAAATAAAAGCAGTAATGTGAGTGCGACACTCACAGGAACAGGTAGGATGACGTCTTTGTTTCCAGCGAGGTCAGCGATGTGGCGGAACAGAGGAACGCCCTTCTCAGCGGCTCCGGCCTTACACACCGCCAGAGACACGCCCAGGATCGCATTCGCCCCAAACTTAGCTACAGAGAAGAAACAGAGACACGTCTCAGTCCTTATTTATGAAATTAACATTTTAAGGCCCATTTTCTAATGATATTTGGATGTTTTTAGGCTGAGAGGTCGAGCTAAACTGCTGAAGGCTGAAAGGGAGGAGCTAAACTGCTGAAAGTCAAATGGGTGGAACAAAACTCCTGTGTGATGAGTGGGTGCCTACTGCTTTAGGCTATATGGATAGTCTTGTGTCCATTTTTGTGACATCACAATGCTCATTAATTCACAACAGGCTGTTTTGGTAGTTTTATATTGATTTATGGATTGTTTAGTTTGACAATACGTAGCTCTGGATAAGAATGTCTGCTAAATACTGTAATCGGAAACCTAAACAATATTGACGCAGCCGACATCAAACACTTTCATTTAAAAAAGTGATTCAAAGGACGAGGTATTAAAGACGGACTCACATTTGTTTTCAGTGCCGTCGAGCTCCAACATGAGCTTATCAATTTTCTCCTGATCAACGACACTCAGTTTCTGAGAAGAGAGAGAACATGTGATTAAACAGACACAGAGAGAAAGGAAAATGAGAAAGGAGAGAGAGAAAAAAGAAAGGAAAAAATGGAGTGAGAGATCGATAGAGAAATGAAGAGAAGAAAAGAAAAGAGAAGAGAGATTGATAGAGAAATGAAGCGAAAAGAGACAGAAAGACAAACGAGAGAGAGAAGAAAAAGAGAGAGAGGAGAGAGGAGAGAGAGAAATGAAATGAGAAGTAGATAAGAGGGGGAGGAGGGATAAAAGGGGAGAGATAATGAGAAAGAGGAGAGAAAGGGAAGGGAAAGATGGAAAACAGTGAAAGGGAAGGGAGAGAGGAGACAGTACAAAGATAATATAGAGAAATGAAAGAAATATATAGAGAGTGAGAGAGGGATAAATAGAGAAAAGTGACAGAAATAAAAGAGGACAATGAAATAAGAGAGAGGAGAGAAAGAGCGAGAGAAAGAAAGAGAGTCTCACTTTCTCCAGTAGTTTGGGGGCGATATCCTTGTTTACATGGTCGACAGCTTGTTTCACACCTTCAGAATAAGACACACACTGTTAGCTGAGCTGTAAACTCTATGTATCTGAGTGTTTGATACCTACAGTACTGTGCAAAAGTCATTAGGAACACCTCATTTCTTTATATTTTCCTTTGAATCACATGGTTGGTGCAAAAATACTGTTTTCTACCTGTCAAACTGTCCCATATTTGGCATATTGCGTAGATAAAATAACTAAAATTGAAAGAAATGTTTTATTGCAAAGAGCCTAAAGATAAAAGAAGCCTAGATAAAGAGTTCCAACCACTAAGAATTCAGCACCACCAGTGTACTGATCACCACCTCGTTCTTCACTGGTTCAGGACTCTAGTTAGATGGTTTTGTTCTGCCTGAGTGATTCATATGTAGGCCACTGTGTGTCTTAACAAGCAAAAAACCTTCCTTGGGTTCAGGAACTGAAATTAAAATCCCTTGGGAAGCCTAGAGAACTGTCCCTAAAGACCACATAAAAAATTTGAGAAAATCTGGATCTTCGGAAGCAAATATGGGTTAAATGAGGGGTTCCATATTTTTGCAAATACAGTACATTTTTAAAACATTTAAAGTTCTTCCTAAATGTGTGCTTTTATAAGCAGTTTGGAATAGAAAACTGTCCAGTCAGTTTTCAGGAATGAGTGTTGGGTTTAAATGGAGGACCATCCTACCCACCAAGAGAGAGAGAACCACTTTAAACTGAGTCATTAGGGGGCACCCTACCCACCCAGAGGTCTCACCTTTTCCCAGGTAACGAGTTTTATCTCCGTCTCTCAGCTCCAGAGCTTCATGAACACCTGTGGAGGCGCCGCTGGGAACCGCAGCCCGGAAACGACCTGAGGGAATGAGGAAATATGAGCATTCTGATTGGAAATGTGTGTAAGAGAGCATGCATGTGAGTGTGTGTGTCTGCATGTGTGTCTATGTGTGACCTTTCTCTGTGTGCAGGTCGACCTCCACGGTGGGGTTGCCTCTGGAGTCGAGGATCTCACGAGCGTGAATCTTGATGATGGACATCCTGCCTGCAGAGACAATGAAGTAAAGTCGCCTGTATAGTCACACACGATCGCACCACAGCACACAGTGTGAAATTCTCTCACTGCTTTAAACCCATTCACCAAGTGAAGCAGCGGGCAGCCAGCAACACAAACACCCTTGGAGCAGAGAGTGGTGACGGTACCTCACTCACAGTGGTGCTGCTAATGGTCCTGGGATTGGAACCCATGACCTTCTGGACCCCCTCCCTAACCACCAGACCACCAGCCAGCTACATTAAATATATACATTAATATATATTTGACAAATTATTATAAGCTTTGAATTCACTGAAACAAATTACAGTAGAGATTCACATATCACACATAAACATTGACCACTGAAACCCAAAAGAAACTGTATGATGGTCCATACTCTGATAATAGTAGACACTGATTATGGCTTAGATACTGAATAATTAGTATTAGATTGTTCCCATTCATCCCATATATTTTATTTTTTATATTCATCCTCATTAATCATTTTATTTGTCATAATAATAGATTTACTTTAAATGAATATCTTATCTTACAATTCTATTTGAATTCCTTCTACATAGACACTGAATGTACATTCATAGAAGATCCTGAATAGCTCTTAGTGGATCCTGAACAAATCATGGCAGTAGATACTGAATAATGTCATAACAGATGCGGAATATTCATGGTAATATACTTGATCATTCATAGTAGTTACTGAAATCGCTAAATAAGACGTCTGCTGTTTTAATTCCAACATTGTAAAACAACCCAACAAATACAGAAATCATCTCCATCTCTCAGTGATTGTCAGAAATGAGCTTGAATTTCTACATGACATCCCGACTCGCAAGATGAAAAATACACTGATGGAATATCAAATGAAAGTTCTCCTGTGAAGCGGCTCTACTTGGTTTTCCAGGGGCTGCAGGAAGATTACTGATCTGTTGTGTGTCACCTGAGTGTGATAATCTCTGCAAGGCCGCAGCCGTTCGCCTCATGTCAGTGTCCCCCCACGTCCTCGTCAGGAACGTCCACTACAGACGGACACAGGAGGCGGGAGGTCCGGGGGAACCGGCCCATCAAACCACCCCACAGCTCACACTCTCGGCCAATAGAGCGTCAGAACAGGCTGAGCGAGGAGGCATGCTGTGATTGGCTGATGCGGGGTGTGTATAAATAGCAGTGACACAGACGGCATGTCAGTATTCAGCCTATCTGACCTCCATTCACACTAAATAGAAACCACACACACATATACGCTCATATAGAGACTTATTTTACTTATATTATTATTACAAACAGGTAATACATTCATAGTACATTACATTTATTTAATATATGTGTAACATATTACTATTATGTGTATATACTTACATATATAATCTTTAAATATACACGTTTATATCTAATGGTGCATAATATAGTATTATTACATATATATATATAATTAATTCTGTTGCCTTAATTATTTATTTTTCATTTTATTACTATTCATATATTTGTAAAGCTTTTACAATATATTATATAGTTTTACACATTATGTACATTTGGCTTGTGAACCATTTACCGCAAAATAGGTATTGTATATAAAAATTCACAGTGAAACAAATATTAAACTCATGTTTTAGTGTTTAGATTTGCTGACTTGTTATCTTTGATTGTGCATTTTACACACTGATTTACAGATAATGGTTTTAAATATACTATTATGATCTAAAGGTTTTCATATTTCATCTTAATGACCTAAATCTATATATATATATATATATTATTTTGCATTGACCCTCATTCCCAGGGTCAGTATAATAATTGTGTTAATTTAATCTTGAGAATAATCTAATATTCCAGCGGCAGATGGCATTATTTACATTTCTACACTTGAGCCTTTCCATCCCATCTGTCCTTGACATTTACAGTCTCGTTATCGTTGAATTCCCTCCATCCAGAACTGAGCTGCAGTACTTAGCAAACGTCTACGGCACCTATAAATATATTTTTTTAAAATAACAAGAAAGCAGTAAAACGTATCAGGGTCTGTCCTGTTTGTAAGAGTAGCTGATACTGTGTGAGCTGGTGAGGAGAACACAGGTTCGGTTCCAGAATTCCTAACTCCATCAGCAGCTCCTGATTTAATTTAATGAGGGACTGATTAAGTCAAACCAGATTTCTGATGGAATCTACGAGTAATACTGGACTTCCACAAGGAGCACAGTGATATACTGAACATAGTCACTATTTACTGGATATTACGTTTAGAATGCATTAACTTTTGTTTTATTTAATATATTTAGTTATAGTAAGGTGTAAAAGTAAAACACTCGCTGTTTTGAAGAGTTTTTAAATGTCATTTTTGCAGGAGTCTAAGCCTTATACTGTACTGCACTGTCCACTAATCAGAGGGAAGAGGGACGATATGTCCTGTAAATTTAAGCTGCTTTAAGTATTCTGTAGATACAAACCAAATAATCAAACAGGCCACATATTAGAGCTGCATGATATGGATAAAATATTAGTCTTGCAATTGTGATTCCTTTCACTGTATTAAAAGCCCCATTTCATCCCTTTACTGGAATTAAAAAAGCTTAAAGTCTGTAGATATTGTTTCAAACTGTACATTTACTCCCCCCATCCATACAGTCAATATATGGAAACAACAAAAACAACTTGTTTTCAAATTGTAGTTTTTTTGATGTCACAGAACCAACATACCAACAACTCTTTATTTTGATTACAGCACTTTAGTCCCACCCATTCATTTGCCAACACCTTTAGTGTTTAAAATGTTAAACTTCTTATAGATTGCATGAAGACCTCATTTCATTCCCTCTGCGATATCAGTGATATTGCAATATTGCAATAACGAATTTGAACAATGGATATATATGGCAGTCCTCCTGCACATGACCTTCACATCACCAAGCCCATGGCCTAGAGGGCACTAATGCTCTCGAGGCTGCAATCAAACCAACTAAACCCATTTATGGTGGAGGGATACATGCAGGGTGTTGTGAGACAAAATAGTCCCCAAAGAAAAGTGATTTAATCCAGATTCTCCACTATTTTACCATAATCAACATTCGGGTAAACCCTCAATAGGCAGGTGGAGCTTCACTAGGGGGTAGTGAGGGGTGATAATGAATCAAATGGCTGCATTTGTGTTGGAGAAATCTGGTTCAATTCACCTCCACTGTAAAGAAATCAGAGACTCCACAGTGAGCTGTTTCACACCAAACACCACACTCGGAATTCTGGGGCAATTTTGAATACTTGGTGAATTTGCCCTTTAAACTGCCCTTTAAAATGTGAACTCGGAGTCCAGGCATATTCCGCAGGCCAGAAAAAGGGCAGCACTCACTGACCCACTCACTGAAAGAAATACTGTACATGGCCTCTAAAACACTCAGAGCACATCTGTTGCCAAGTCCTCACACACACACACACACACACACACACACACACACACACACACACACACACACACACAGCTCAGACTCTCTCTCTCTCTAATCCATATTTACACACTGATATCTCATGACACTCTATCCAGAAAGGTTCACATGCTTATGCACACACTGTAGCCTAAATATAGACACACACACATACTCCACACACTCTAGTGTAAATACATGAGCACTTATACCTTAGAGTCCAACAAATAATATTTAAACTTTAACAAGTAATTTCCCAAACAAGGAATGATAATAAATTGCATCTATATTCAATTAAATGGTCTAACTAAAGTCTATCAACCTTTGTAAATGCACAACTTCGTCCAGTTTATCCTTCTCTGGTCATACTAACTGGTGTAAAAACACAGTAGAGCCTACATGTATATTTGGCACCCCTGAAATGCTAAAAACACTCAAAAACTGTGTTAAATGGCAGAGAGAAAGATCACGTCAAAGTCCAGTATGTAAAAATGAATGTATGTATGTAATGTATTCTATTACAAAGCCCAGTTAAATTCTTATCAGCCACTATAAATGCAAAACTTCATTTAATTCAGTTTTAAACTGAATCAACACCCATTTCTGGTCATACAAACAATAAACTGCAATAATCTGAAAAGCCAAAAATACTTAAAAAGTATTAAAACTAAGTGTAAATGACCACAAAGGTGAAACAAGCACCTTCAAGTCCAAGATGTAAACAATAAACTGCAACTCCAGCATTAACAGTTACCTTTCCACACCTGGGGTCATAATAATTGCCTCTTTATTTAACTAAAATGCCCAGAAAAGTATTTTCAGTCTCTATAAAGGCACATCTTCATACAGAGCCTCCATTTATGTTCATATAAACTAATATAAAAGTCCACCGCAGAGACTTAATGTACATTTAGTGTCCGTTACATGACCTGAACTACCAAAAATACTCAAAAGGAATTAAAACATGGTACTAAATGAACAAAAAATATAGAAAGGTCAGCTTTTCACAGAAGGGGTAGTAATTAATACTCTACCAATGAATCTATATTCAGTTGAAATGCCCAATTAAACTCTTTATCAGTCTCTAAAAATGCCCAAAAGTCTAAATCAACGTCCAGTTCTGGTCATATAAACTAAAATTAAAGTCAATAGTAGAGCCTAAGTGCACATTTGGCCCATTAACCTCTGCAGTCAATGACTTGAAAGATCAAGATCTACTCAAAAGGAATGAAAACAAAGAGTCACCCGAACAAAAAACAAAATTAATACAAATGCACAATTTCATCTGATTTACCCCAAAACCCATTTCTGGTCATATAAACTAATTAACAAGTCCAGAGTAGAGCCTAAAAGTACATTTGAGCCTTTTTTAAACTGCAAATCGATGACCTGAACCACTCAAAAGGAATGAGAACAGAGAGTTAGACGAGTAAAAGAGGAGCGGTGTGGAGGAAAACACACTCACCTGTATGTGAGAGCTGTGTGTCTGGTGTGTGTCTGTCCGCGAGCTCCGCCTGAGTGCCACTCCGCTCCCGCTCCCGCCTATTTTAAGACGCTCCCTAATGTCAGCCGTCCAAAATGGATATGCCACCTCTGTCAAATATGGGACCATCTCTAAACTCCACAAAGGTCAGAGGTCGGGGCCGGCGGATGTGAGGAGCAGGCGCGCGCCACTGGGACATTCTGAGCTTTTACAAACGGCAGGAAAAGACCAAAAAAAGCTTTGATATGGGGTATAACAAGGCCAAGGTCGCCATGATTGAATTCCCTTTGTGTTTCGGGTGGATCAGAAGGGAAGGTGGAAAAGGTCAGGGGTCCCTTGTGCAGCTGCGGCCGGTAACATTAGCCTGAAGGTCATTGGGAGCTGAAAGGGCAGATGCTTATGACCCAGTCACACTTAATGTCTGAGGTAAAATTAGTCTCCTCCGATGTGACACAGCTACAAAAGCACTAAAAGGGGGGGGCAGTCAAGGCCTCCTTGAGAGGAAACACAACACACACAGCTACATGCAAAAAAACACATCCATATTATACTTGTTCTTGAATACAGTTTCAGAATACCTGTATTTTTCATGTATTTATTCATTTTGAGGCACTGCTATCTTGCGCATACACATCTAATGCAAACAATTACATTCCAGTATTGACGCTTTCAACCTGATTGCTGGTGCAGCAGTTTTTTGGATACACAAGGGGTCCTCGATTTACAACAGTCTTCACATGCTACATTTTGAGTTTACAACACTCACTTACCGACTTACGGACTACATGGGCGAACTTTGTTGACATGCGGCGGAAGTATACGCAGTAACATGGCGCATAAGTGAGGGAGTTTTCCTTTTCCTTTTTCTGTGGCTTCGTTGTTTTCTTGATTTTACAACTGTGTCAGGATCGGTAAGTGGCTTACTCTAAGGTGAGGTTCGACCAACACCAAAATTCGGGTTACATCACTGTGGAAGGAACGGATCTGTTGTAAGTTGAGGACCCACTGTGGACAATTTACCTTGTAGCAAAATTATTAAAAGTGCCACAATATTTTGGTGCTCAAACTGACCGTGTACCAAATTGCACATTTTTGCTTCTAGTTTATGTCTATATCTTACATTCTTTGCTTTGTGTCTTATCTCATTGTAAACGTAAGATGACTAATAAACAGTGTTGGGCAAGTACCTTTAAAAAAAAGTAATTAGTTATAGTTGCTAGTTACTTCTCACAAATAGTAACTGCGTTAGTAACTGAGTTATATCACTATAAAAGTAAATAATTACCAGGCAAAGTAATTTTTGCGTTACTTAAAAAATAAATCACATTTAATATAAAATAAATATAAAACATTGTACACTTATCACCGACGCAGAGAGACACTTTTTTCCTGGGCATAAGCTGCACATCACATAAACATTTTTGCCTTTCACCTCAGCGAGGGAAAAGTAGCGCTTAAACTTCCAGTTTGCAGAAGCT